>OZ024743.1:59461482-59463982 GCA_964016885.1 Eledone cirrhosa
ATATTATTATATATATATATATATATACATATACATATATATATATACATATATATATATATATATATATATATATATATGGCGGTGATTTGGCAGTATCGGTAGAAGGTCGGACGCCATGCTTTCCAGCATAGTTACGTCCCTTTACGATCTGAGTTCAAATCCCGTCGAGGTTAACTTTGCCTTTCATCCTTACGGGGTCGATAAAATAAAGTACCAGTAATGCACTGGGTATTTGCTGGCCTTGTGCCAAACGTAGAAACAATTATATATATATATATACATATCATATATATATATATATTTATATATTATATGTGTGTATATATATATTATATATATATATATATATATATATATATTAATATAAAAATATTGATACTATTTATAGTTAGGTATATACTATAAACAAGAAATGTCAGTAATTTATTACTACCTTATTCCCAGTAAAATAGCTCATTAGGTGTTTTACAGAGCAGTAATATGAATTACACGATTATCAAAGTTATGTTCAAATTACTTTATTGCTGACAATCGTTTCTTCCAATCTTTCGGTTGTATCATCGGAGCATTAGCAATGTTTGTACATATAATTAACCTTCTTTTCAACTGTATAATCATATAAATACATATATATATTGATGTTGTGAACAACAGTTTCGTATTTACAGGCTGGAATGGATGCGACATATATTATACAAGAATTGTACAATAATTCAAATTAAAATTAAAAGCACATAGTGGAATACATGAAACAGCTAATACAAGGGAATAGTTTAATAAATAAAGAGGAAGAATGAAGACGCTAGCAGTACATATGCAAGCGTGTAGAGAGTGAACATGTGTTAGTCGTATATATGAAAGAAACAAGCAAAGGTATTAGGCATAAATAAATACTGTATGGCAAAGGTATCACATAAAATAACACAGGTATACAAGCATACCAAGCAAAGGTGATACTGTATTAAAATTATGGCGGATGAAATGTGATGATTGTTTCTGTAGTTTTGAAATGTGTATGTGCTGAGATTATCAAAGTTATTATTATCTTTTCCATTACATATGGAAGAGATACCTTGACGACTGTTTCATCATCTGGACATAATCTCTAGATACTCTGGATGAGTTCAATATCCTCCTGAATAACCTACACCCATCTCTTCAATTTAGAAAAGAGATGAGTAGTACCAAATTAACATTCCTAGATATAATGGGAATCAAAAACGACACCACCATTACCACGGATATATACTATAAACACACAGATACCCATCAATATCTGAATTTTAAGTCGTGCCATCCACCTCATACAAAACGCAACATCCCATGCTGCCTAGCCAGAAGAATTTGTACCATTGTAGAAGATACAAATACCAGAAAGAAACGCCTAATAGAACTGAGTGAATTTTTGCTCAAACAAAAATACCCATCTCTACTTATAGAAAATTGCATACAGTGGGCTATAAAAATACCTATACAACAACTTAGGATAACCCAAGGAAAAAGAAACCAAGAACTGGTCATACCATTTATAATGACACACAACCTATGTCACCAGAATATCTTCAACACTGCCAAAGCAAACGTACCGATCATTGCTCAAAGTAATGAATTGAAAGGTTTAATCACAGACCGAGCTTTGACTCTTAGTAAAAGACACCAAAAATTTGAAGCAATTACTAACCAAGGCAAAATTTAACCTTAACAACAAACACCAATCATTCACTGTATCTAAATGCAATGATAGTCGATGTGGCACATGTCAGTTCATACATACTGGTCAAATTATGAACACAAACACTGGAAAACATATTCCCAAATGCAAATCTGAACTGCAAAAAACAGAAATCTAATTTACTGCATTAAATGCCTGAATTGTGAAGAACTATATGTCGGTCAAACTGGAAATGCACTATCGGAACGTGCACGGGTGTACCGACAGCAAATCAGAGACCCACATGTCCGTCAGATACCCCCTGAGTAACCATCTAGTAACATGTTGTCAGAAAATATTTATAATATTTCCATTCTACAAACTACACAGCCCAAGTGAAATCAAGAGAAAAATTAAAGAAAATAATTTTATTGATAAATTCCAACCCAAGCTAAATGAACAATAATAATGCTTAGGGGTTATTACTTCTACTATGACTACGCCTACGAGCATGTTCTCTACCACCACTAACAACAACAACAACAACAATAATAATAATTGTTTCTACTTTAGGCACAAGGCCAACAATTACCCAGTGCATTACTGGTACTTTATTTTATCGACCCCATAAGGATGAAAGGCAAAGTCAACCTCGGCGGGATATGAACTCAGACCGTAAAGTGACGTAACTATGCTGGAAAGCATGGCGTCCGACCCTCTACCGATACTGATGTTGATAGTGATGATTACTGAAGATCTTTTATATTTATAGAAACACTAGAAATGCTATTTTCATCATTTCTAAAAATAGCAAAACAACTGATGCTTTGGGTAGGGTCAAATAGA
>OZ024743.1:59466482-59471482 GCA_964016885.1 Eledone cirrhosa
TCTCGCTAATTTATATATATATATATGTGTGTGTGTGTGTGTGTTGATTTAAAACTTCACTGCTCACAAGTGTTTTTTAAGCTTCATATCATTTTATCTGATGAGATAGCAAATATCACCCCATGATGATACTTGTTTTTGAAATGCGTATAATAAAATACTTGGAACTCTTTTAACCATCTTTTGATCTTATATTGTATATATATATATATATATATATATATATATAGCGAGGGAAAAGTGGTAAGGAACCAGGTGGACCATAACGCACCAAAGTACTCAATACTTAGGGTAGTAGAGTGTGTAATAGGAGTAAGTAAGACCCCGACGGCTGAGCTCAAGCCGTTTCGACGGCTAATTCTTTACTGAATTAGCCGTCGAAACGGCTTGAGCTCAGCCGTCGGGGTCTTACTTACTCCTATATATATATGTGTGTGTGTGTGTGTTTGTCAGTTGCACTTTGCTAGGAAGGTTCAATAATTATTTAGATCACATTAACAATGCTTTCAATTAAAGTTGTTGCAGTAAGTTGAAATGTGGGTTGATGAAAACAAAATACAGAATAAAATAAAGCGTGGAGATACAGAAGTATGAACAGATAGAAAGAAGGAATGACGGAATCATCATAGCGAAGGAGGATGGAAGAAAATGGAAAACCAATTTAGGGAGGAGAGGAAAACACAAATACAAAAAAAACAACAAAAACTTACGGAAAGCAATATAGAGATAGTGGGAGGGGGAAGATGCAAAACAGCGCAAGATTGTATGCAGTAGATTTGACTATGAAAAGATGTGCGTCTGTGTGCGTGTGTGTGGTTTATGTGTGCTAGTGATAATATATGTGTAGATCTGAGTGGGCATGTATATGCGAGTCCGATAAACTGTTGGATCTAGCTAGCTCCGCGCAAACAGTTTTATCTTCATGTAGTAAATACATCTAAGGGAACTCTGGTGGTGATCATTCCTTTCCAAGAGGGATTTGATCTCCGAAGAAAAATCAAAGATAACTGTATAAATATATAAATATGTAACAATCTATTCACTTTCTTAAGAGGAGAAAAACTATATTTAAGTATGTTGCCTGTTTGCAATTATATCCTGGAAGAACAGCCTGGTGGATATAATTTCGTTACAAAAAGGATTTTATTCTCAAAATAATTAACGAAGCAAAAAATTATAAATTCATAACGTTTACATTTTCTTAAGAACCGTGTTGTAATCAATTATGGCACCTGTTTAATTAGTAAAAAAAAAAGCCCAAAAAAAACAACTTGTGTGTGTCCATATATTTATATATAAATATATATATAAGTAATATATAAGCAATATATAAATATACATATAAGTTTTCAATATAATACACTCTGTATAGCTCTACACCTCGACACAGAAGTGAACCTCAACATCGAGTGCTCACCCGGGTGAACCTCCAGTAACTCCAAGTTACACTCCCTATATATATATATATATATATATATATATATATATATATATATATATATATATATATATATATATATATATATATATATATATATATATATATATATATATATAAGTTATATACATATATATATATATATACAGAATATTTTCACTTTATCAAAGGAAGAGCTCTACTTAACCATGTTACCTTTTAACGACAAATTCGTGTGAAGTAGTTATACTTTTAGCGTACCGGCCGTGTAGGCCACCTGCACCGTCAACGTCGACCAAACCTCAATATCGCGTTTGGTAGCACAAGACGATAACAATTCAATCAATACTTATCACACGTATGCGTATATATTCTATGTTAGGGGAGATTTATATCCTTAAAAAATATATATTTATAGAAATAATATAACATATAAATAAATATATAATTAACTAATTAAAATATATTAATTGAAACTAATAAGACAGTTTTGACGTGAAAGACTTTGACAGCCACTTCTGCGAATATCATTTACAAGGTAAGTGTTTACAGACACACACATACACTAACAAAGCACACAAGCATTCACACACTTGTATATATATGTATATGTAAATATACATATATGTATGACTATACATACACACACACACACCCACACACACACATATATATATATATATATATATATATATACACACACACACACACACATATATATATATATATATATATATATATATATATATATATATATATATGTATATGTATGTATGTATGTACATTCATCAATTGCTTTCAACTTTCTATTTGTTTTACATTTTCGAAACCTAATAGTGATTAGTATTGTTGAAAGAAATCATATATATCAATATTGATTTACTATATGCATAGACACTCACATACAGGTAAACGCACACACACACACACACAAACAGAAAAACCAGCACACACTCCAACATGTGTATTCTTAACTTCTGTATTCTGTAATCTTACTTTGCCTTGTTTTTGCCAACTTATTCACACGCAAAAAAACACACTCTTGTGTGTTTGTATACGTGACGTGTATGGTTATATATATATATATATACACACACAAACACACACATATATATATAGATATATATATATATAGATATATATAAATATCTATATCTATATATACATCTATACCTATCTATCTATCTCTCTCTATCTATATATCTATATATCTATCTATCTATCTATATATCTACCTATATATATATATATATATATATGTATATATATATATAAATGTACATATATATAAATGTATATACATATAATATATATATATATAAATATATATATATATATATATATATATATATATATATACATATATATGTATATATATATATATATATAAATGTAATCAAATATATGTAGACGTTTTTTACAAAATACCTTGTGTTTTTGCATGTTTTTATGTGCCTATGTAGGCATATAAAAGAAACATACATAAAGTTAAATAAATACAGTTAATATAGCAATACGTTTCTAATAAAAGGTTTACGATCACGTTCTTCTACACAATCATTTTTTCTGTCGTTTTTATTACTATTAAACACACTGGTTTTTGAAATATAGAACGATATACTTAGACAGATGTGTTAAAGTCCCCTTGTGTAGCCTAGGATAGGAATCTATTTCATTGGACCTCCATCAGGTTCGACGAAGTATGTCCTGCATTATCGATAAACGTAACAGCTTCCTCTTGAAATTAATGTGAAAGTGGCAGACCATTAAACAAGTACCTGTACCCTTAGTTTTTTATTCTTAGGAATATTCGCCGAGACATAGTTTGTGACAAGGTAGGCTCTTCAATAACAGGAACAATCCACTCAGTGGGCTTTTTTTTCCTGTCATGTGTCGTAGCATATTAGCTAACCGCAATATTGAAGTTTGTTTCGCCTACATGTGACAAGCGCTATCGTTATTAGGCGGCAAAGATCAAAAGTTAAGCACATGTATAACGAAGTATGATGTATGTATAAAGTGAAATGCAACTGATATTTTATTATGAGATCTATTTGAATACTTTCGAGTGTATTTTCTGTTAAAAAAGACGTTCTAAAACGTATTCACACACACGCATACACCCACTCACACGTACACACATACACAAATAGTCACAAGCAAACTGTTATATATATATATATATATATATATATGTATATAATATATATATATATATATATATATATATATATATATATATATATATATATATATATATAACCGGTTGCCACAACCGATCTAGCGTCGGACAGATGTTGTTTTGCGGTATTTGTACTAGCTCTCTGCACTCTGATTTCACATCCCACCGGTTTACGTTGCGCCTCATTCTGCCAGTGTCGATAAAGAAATCAAGCAGCAGCCAAGTGCATGTACCCCACCACCTATCGCCCTCCTTCACTTCCTCCCGTCTCTTTAGGCGTTACATGAAGATTTTGTGAGAAGAGTGGTATATGAGAGTGTCTGGAGCATGTCTGCGTCTGCTCGCATCTACTTGGTTACATAAAATTATCAGTGTCAGTGTGGTACATTTTAATGAGTCAAATTCCATTGCTAACGTTGGCCGTAGTTTATATGTATATCCTCATTTATTGTGCAATTCCGTCGACGAATTAATGTGGTGATAACTGAGGCAATTACCAAGCATTGCCGTGGAATTAACGTACAGAAACCCATGAATGGTTTCCAGTGGCTGTTCTGTTTTAGATTCTCTTTTTGTTTTTTTAAGACACTTCATATAAGCAATATAGAGCCAAGTTTGCTACAACTTCGCGGGTTCTCATACATCGTGAAAACACGCGTAGGAATGAAACAAAACAATATGTACAACGCTCTGATAATCCGAGAATTACCTTCCACTGGACAGGACTAGTGCCTTTTGCAACACGCCTGGATATATGAAAGATAAATTTGACCACAGTGGGTTCAGAGCTGAATAATTAAAGTATGTGTATTGTCTATTTCAAAATTTCTACGTTTACACACACACACGTACTGACATAGACACAGACATAGGCACAAACACGCATATATACACGCGCACACGCATGTCTGACTGCATTTATATGCGGGTACATTATATATTCATATGTAATATATATATATATATATATGGATACATATGCATATGTATATATGTACACACACACACACACACACACTCACACAAAATATATATGTATATATATATATATATATATATTTGTGTGTGTATATATATTTGTGTGTGTATGTGTGTGTCGCAAAGTGTTCAGATATTTTAAGTCTGAACTGTACATATGTATGGCATTTACAAATATTGAGGTAAAATGTCTTTATGCGAGTGTGTATGTTTGTGCATACCAGTTTCTATGCATTTGCTGACATATGTGTATTTGCCAGTGTACGTTACTGTGTATGTATGTGTAAGTGTGCGTGTGTGTGTGTCCTTGAATGTACCTGCCAGCCCATTTGTTTGTGTCTCCGAATGTGTGCCGGCACAATCGTGCCTTTATATATGCGTCAGCGTTTAGTTTGTAAATGTAGTTGTTCTTCACACATAGTA
>OZ024743.1:59476482-59481482 GCA_964016885.1 Eledone cirrhosa
TATATATATATACATATATATATATACATATATACATATATATATACATATATATATATACATATATATATATATATATATATAAATATTTATATACATATATATATATATATATATATATATATAAATATTTATATATATATATATATATATATAAATATTTATATATATATATATATATAAATATTTATATATATATATATATATATATATATATAAATATTTATATATATATATATATATATATATAAATATTTATATATATATATATATATATATATATATTTATATATATATATATATATATATATATATAAATATTTATATACATATATATATATATATATATATATATATATATATATATATATATAAATATTTATATACATATATATATATATATATAAATATTTATATACATATATATATATATATATATATATATATATATAAATATAGAGAACAATTGTTTCACCTTCGCGGATCTTCAGCTCGGGATGTGTATGGTTATAGACACTTCCACCTAACTCGTCCCTTGGACTGAGTGTTCTATCACTCCGGATATTACCTTCCAGTGTTCCACCACTATATTTATATATAAATGGAATAGAATGAAACGAAATTTCATTTCTCACTCTTAGTACGGCACTTACTTAAATGTGTCAGTGTTGAACAAAAAGGTGACGTGGTTGCCTAAACACTGTACGGCGTAATTCGGGCTGTTTGTTTGTTTACAAACATACAAACCGAGCATTATAATAAATGTTCGGTAAACCGATACGTGCATATATTTATGTGTGCATGTATGTATGTATATACATACTACTGTACGTTTGTATACATATATGTATGTACGTATACATATATACATACTTACATTTGAGTAAGTGCCGTACGAAGAGTGAGAAATGAAATTTCGTTTCATTCTATTCCATTTATCGTTTTCGGTCTGCGCGACCGACTGAACTCACTCGATATGCAAATTAGGCTGCTCAGCCGTTAATATGCATTAGGAAAATATATACTTTCAGACGTTCAACCATCTGGCAGTAAGGTATACGATGCTGACGATAGCTAATAAGGTTGAAACTAGTACATCGTTCCTGTGTCAGTGTTGAACAAAAAGGTGACATGATTGCCTAAACATTGTACAGCGTAATTCGGGCTGTTTGTTTGTTTACAAACAAACAAACCGAGCATTATAATAAATGTTCGGTAAACCGATACGTGCATATATATATGTGTGCATGTATGTATATATATACATTCTACTGAACGTCTGTATATATATATGTATGTACGTATACATACGTACATACTTACATTTATATATATATATATATATATATATATATATATATATATATATATATATATATATATATGTGTGTGTGTGTGTGTGTGTGTGTGTGTATATACATGTACATGTAGGTAGGGAGGGTTTTGAGTAACTCCATATCAATCAGTCGAGTGGCCTTCTTGGATACACTATCGAAGGTTTGTGTGTGGAATCAGATCTCCATTGTGAAACCCACCTGACATTTCTAGATATTTAATACATATTGTTGGTCCAGAAGTCCTCTCAATATAATCTCATATGTTGTGATGTTGAATAATATTACAGTAGCTTTGAAATGTATATTTGCTACTGTTGTTATTGTATATTAAAATTTTGTGTATTTTAACTAATGTATTTTTTTTTATCTATTCTTTACCTAAACATCTGATTAGACATAGATAGTCTGTCGAATGATAGGCTACAACATATTCACGTAGCACTCTATAAGCTTACAGACATAATTCAAACACTGATATGTAACAAGTTTTGTAGAATAGTAACTACGGCATTTAGTTACGGCTCTTTACATTATACGTTCAAATCGTGTCGATGTCCACTTTGCCGTTCATCTTTTCATTCATGTACTGGAATCGAGATAATCAATGTATACCAGGTCTTGCTGAATATTTCCTGGCTTTGGGTAACATAAATTGCTAGAGGATCGGTTAATTACGATGTTATTCAACATATTCCACTCTCTGGCTCTCACATTTATTGCAGTTGTCCTCAAATTTTTCTAAGCTGTGAAAAAAGATCGAGGATGGTTTGACCTCCAGCCAAGCCGCTGTAACAGTGATCACGCCAGGAATCTTTGAGCACCACCTCCTAAACCTTTCCCATAAACTGATGGAGTTTTGCCTAAATTTGAAACCACTAACACTAATGTATGAAATACAATTTGTCTGCCTGACTTGTTACTTATATTATGTACCATTCATTGTAATGATGTGAATTTAGACCATCTAGTGACGGGGTGGAGTCAAATTCCAAATGAAAACGATTGGAACTTCGTTGGTGTTTATTTGAGAACAGTTTTTAGGGTTAAACTTGTTAGTGAGGTTTTTACTACTTTGTATATTATATATATATATATATATATATATATAGGCCATTCTATGGGCTTTAAAAAAGAATGTTGTCTTTGGAATTTTCTAGTAGATATGGCTGGTCATTTGAAGCTGATTATTATAAGTACTACTGCAAGCAATATCTGCTTGTTTTTTTTCAAGCGAATCCACATAGATCACGTAACACATAGTATATTCAAAATACTTCAAGTCCACATAACTGGCGATTTTCGTTTAACCTCAATCAATTACTGCATCCAAAGATGGAATCGTGCCTTATTATTTCATATATATTATGGCAGTATCGATAGAGGGTCGGACACCATGCTTTGCAGCAAAGAGTTACGGCCCTTTATGGTCTGAGTTCAAATCCCGCCGAGGTTAACTTTGCCTTTCATCCTTATGGGTCGATAAAATAAAGTACCAGTAATGCACTGGGGTGGATTTAATTAACATTACCATCCCCCAAAAGTGCTGGCTTTATGCCGTTAGTAGACGTTATTATTTCATATATATTGTGAATAGGACAACCTCTGTTCCTCCAAGTTACGTAAATGCATATTGCCTCCTCTCAAAGAAACCTAACATACCAGCATTGTTTAATCTCCTTCCCACTTTTGACCAGATGCACATATTTGTCACTATGTTAATTGATTCCTGCTTATGACGCCAGTATTTGAACATTCATTACACAACTAAGCTTTCATACAACTGTTTAAGTTGAACATTAACGTTAACAATCTGACCATTCTCTGTTGCTTGGCGTGTTTCTATTGTGAGAATTTGGTGATGACGGGGATATGAATAGGTGATCATTATTACGGCTTTGTTGTCATTGCTGGGGCTATAGAAGCCAGTTGGTGGATACACAAATTGACATTTAGTGAGGAGATATTTTAGCAGCTTGTCAATTATAAATGGGTAACTAGATTATAGAGGATAGAACACGAGTTTAGCCATGTCTTACTTCGAGATATTTAGAGATTTTTTTCCAGATTTGCTTGTGTATTCTACTCTCTTCCATATGTAGGTGCATTATGTCAATATACATAAAGTGTCAATCTTGTTTAAGTGATTGTGGTTTTGCAAACTTTTATTGCGTTATTTTAAGAAGATTGTCTACTATTACGAAAATGTATTTGAATTTATATATTATTGGTTTGAAATGAAGAAAGAGGAATCCATTTAACAATGAATATATCATTATTAATTTGGATTAGATTTGCTTTATGTTGGGACTAAAATTTTACCATTTGCATTCCTGATATAGCCTCCGATGAAATGTATAATTAATTTACATTGTTAAACTGTCTATTTAAACCATTTACGCATAATTACAATGACCCATTGAATTAGTTAAGTTTACAAGTTATGCGCTAGTTGTAGCGGTGTTGTGCATTTTCGCGCTATACTTGAGATTTAATATGGAAGCTGGTTTCGTTTTTGATGTTAGTAATGCTACCGCTGCTTTTCAATCATACTTTAACTTTGGTCGAACATTTCCACCTTAGGGATATCTATAACTATATTAAACAATATAACATTACCTTTCATAAGATGAGAGATATTTTACTGTTATTTCTAACATGTCGAGCATCAGTAACATAGTAACCGCATATAATCTATCTTGAAATGTAAGGTGCTGTGCAAAGGTCAACTACAAATATTTCACGCAAATCTCATATATGTTGCAAAATATCCCGAAAGAAAAATAAAACACACACACTCGCAGAGACAAAATGTATTTGTTTGAGGAGGCGATTTAATTTCAGATCCGCGTTTTAAGGAATCAGATAGTGAATTATAAAGTTTTTTTCAGGTATACATGGCTAACTCTCAATTGTATGTAGTATGGGGATAGGACATAACAGTCAGCAGGAGTAATGCAGTAGTGGAATAAAATATTTGTATAAAATTATTAATACATTTTTGATGGTAATGCATATTTTTATTCAACGTCAAATTGTTTAAAGTAATTCCTGTTAAACTATATTTAAATATATTTTTTGGCAACGAATTTGCAGAGTCGCAGAAGCATTATAATACATGACACGCTCCTTACGTGCTCCAAATACCTATTGTCATACTTTTTTGTCGATAAAAAGGAATGTACCAGTCCGGTAAATGTTGATTGGCGGAAATTTTCAAAAGTTGCTTTTTAGGTTTTTTGGGGTATTTGTTCTGTCTCTCTGTATTCTTACTTCAGATCCTATCCCATTTGCGTAGATTTCAACAAGACATAGTGTCAGTAAGAAAGGAACTATGGAAACATTGCTTCCTTGGTTTGATTTGACGATCGCTTCATTTTCCATTCGTTTTATGTACTGCCAGAAAAGGTACAGGATTTCTATTGGATTCAAACCGAAATCATAAACAAATCGATAAGAAACATCAATTTCAACTACTGAAACATCAATACAAGGTTGCCACTTCAATAAAATTAGATTTTCGAAATTTGCTTCTGCGAGAGTACAACGTCTATTTCCTGCGGAATCTAATACTAAAAGTTTATTAGCATACCATCACTCAATCTGTTATGATCAATAAAGCTTATTTGTTCAGATTTTAACAATACTTTGGGGCTTTCAGAATTA
>OZ024743.1:59486482-59493982 GCA_964016885.1 Eledone cirrhosa
TTTAAGGCTGCAAATGAAACAATTAATACGCTCACAAAAACAATGCAATCCGTCACCACACTCATTGGGGACACATCAAATACGCGTCTGCTACTCTAAGAAGATGGTATAACTATTACCAAGACGTCAATACACACAAACTCAGACATGAAATAGTATTACAGATAATTCCAACAACACTAACAGAGGACCCGCAGATATTCCAATTTTCCAAGTGGGAGTCGTACGAGCAGAGTTCCAATTCTAATACGGAACATTCACAGGGCTGGTTAACATCACATCAGAACTCATAAAATAAGGAGGGCCAAATCATATTAACGCCCTGACTGCTACCATGCAGACATTTTGGCAATCTAAGTAGTGGCGAAAATATTGACCCAAGTCTTGGTGTTACCCATTCCAATGGAAGGAAACTTAAGACCCTGTTGAAATATGAGAACCATCAGTGTAATTCTCCACCCTAGTAAGGTATTCCAAAATGTTCTGCTAAACATATTTATATGGAGGGAAGTAAATTCCTTGCAGAATATCAAAAAAGATTCAAGTAAAATAGGAATACTGAAGCTGTTATTTAACATCAAAGAAATGTCTGCATCAAGAACATGACTCCAGTTATAACTTCATTGACTTCAAAAAAGCCTTTGTCCATATTTACACGAGACTCTGTGGCAGGAGATGGGAAATTACAGCATCTGTGTCAGCCACATCCAAGTAATCCAAGTACTGTACATAAACGCAGACTGAAGTTATTTTCAATAATAACTTTGTAGGCGTATTCCGGATAACAGTTGAATGTCGCAAAAGGTGACTTCTCTCTATTGCATTTCAACAGGATATTCCTTGAACCTATCACACAAGACACACTCCGAAATTTCACATTCACTATTTGAATTCGTAGGTGCTGCATTTCAAATCTGATGATATCGACCAATTGGGAAGCAGAGAAACAAACCACAGGGCAATGGAAAGCGTACCATGTGTACACCAAATGGAGATCAGCTCACAAAATATAAGATTCTGGATACAAATCATATAGAGAATACAGCATGATAACTTGTGTGATTTAACATCTTCAGGTGTCTAAGATGAACTTCCGCCAAAAAAGGCAAATCACTAAAGGCCTCTGCTGCAAGGACGAAGCTTAACATCATTTGGAAAAGCGACTCCAGGTTTCCAACGAGGATTAAATTATATACGTCCTTGTTAACATAGATTCTTCTGTATGAGTAGGAAAGATGAACTCTAACAGCCGACATTGAGTAAAGAATCGAGGCTTTCTACCAAATGCTCCAGAAGGTTGCAACGTTTTCTGTAAACAGAACACAAGAAAGAAGTTTGCCAGGTAGCATGTCAACTAATATGCTGGCAGAGAGTAACCTTTCCTAGTGACGGCAAACAGATGTGTTCTTGTCTACTACAGTCACGTATCCCGCTAGTTTAGCGAAAGCGAATTACAGACAAAGAAAATCTTCCTCCGATAACTGTAGTGACTCCCATGGCTATCACCCCAAGGCTTTTCGAGGCATGACAAAGGACAATTACCAGTGACTACTGTTGAGTGAGAACACGTCCGGAGAGGCAACTTAACGCCCGATTGCACAATGTGTAGGAATTTTATTGATTGACTGTTTCCTATATATTTAGATGATTATGTTGTGTGTATTTTTGTGGGTGTATTTGTGTGTCTGTGCGAGAGACTTCTGTGTGTGTGTGTCTGAATTAATACGCATGTGTGTAAATGAAACTTTTTTACAATTTTGCTTTGGTTTACAAAGAAAGTCAGAGGCTATGTAATGTTTCTATATTTTATTTTTACATTTTTGAATCAGACAAAATATATTATTTGCTCACAGCATTCCAATAAGTACTGGGAACATTTACTAATTAGAAAAATAATTCTATTACATTAATTATGTAAATTTGTACACTATGTAGGAAAAAATAAACATGTTTTTATATAGTTTTACCTATTTTTATGAATCTCAGTTTGAATCGTATTCTCAGTTAATCGATATTTCCGGAACAATAAAAGATTGACAACCTCCTTTGAAATCAATTGCTCCAACATGTAGTGAATTTATGAGATTATATTTATTTTCTGTATTAAGGTACTAAAGCCGAATACGGATGCTATTATATCAAATAATCAATTACAACATCTACTGCAGTTAGCAGATAAGCTAAGGACAGGCCTAACAATATTCGAAATATGAAAATACGGGAAGGAAACCGTAGTAGCGTTAATTAAAATATTGCTTAATTTTATGACAAGACTCAACAATTTCGCTGTCATTGCGATTAACAGAGTGAGAGTGTATTAAACTGCAGCTTAACACAATGAAAACGTTTAATTCAAGAAATGATGGCTGAAACATGACATTGTAGTGACCTACATTCCGCGGGCTCACATACATTCTCTGTGCGTGATTTGGCTCAGTTCAGCCAATCAGCGCCAGTAGAAGAGGATGTATCCCTACGCGCCCTGAGGAAGAAATTCCCCGCGAAGATTTGAAGAATCTCTCTCTTGTACCAGAAACTTCGAGCCAGCAACACGCATAATGTAGCAGTGAGATATTGCACCCTAGCCTCGCCGGCTTAACGGCGCAATGGCACATTCCCTTTTGTAGCCTCTTTTTATCTGTAACTTCAACCATATAAATAAACAAACATTTCATCTCTAATTACTGCGGTTGAAGTCGTTATTATGTTACTCGTGTCTCAATAACATCTTTAATCCATGCTGCTGGAATTGGCGACCTGACGAAAGGAATATTGTAAATAGATGGTAAATAGATCGAGGGACCTTCCCTCACGTCTATGTCAACAAGATAATCCAACGAGGATACTATCACTTACCACACTGGCAACTAACGACCACTGATTCTACCACCCTGCTAAAGTGGCGATAACATCTATAACCAATAACTGCTAAAGTGGTGACCGACGTAAGAATATCACGCAGCCCTTCTTATTCATTCAGTTTAACTTTTATTGCCACGTCGCAATTTGCGAAAATCCAGAATATTCCTTTTAAGATTTTTGAAAAATTAGCAGTATTTCAAAAACTTTTTCGCCACGAAAAAATTTCAAGATGGCTACCGACATGTCATGGCTACGCTTGACAACAGCAATGACAGCAGCAACGACAGCGTTGTTTAACCACAGACCAATACAGGGAACAGTAAGTGGCAACTTCATAACCTTACCGACGCCAACCACCACACATCGGAAATTTCAAAACGGCTTGTAACTTTACCGACGCAACCACCATACCTTCTGTCTCGTTACCACAGGGACGCGAGAAATTGAGACAGTAGTTTTCTCACCATTATGGCGTCAGACGTGACTGCCATATTTGGTGACTCCTACTCTACAGAAGATTCTTTGACTTAACAATAAGCAACAAAACCTTCGGGACGGTAAAATGGCCACGAAATCTCACAAAAACACCATACATCTAACCCCTAACGGCATTAACACACTTCTTTTTCAGTTTTCAGATAGAACTAGTGTCTGTACACTGGTGATGTATGAACTATTTGACTTTGAAAAACTTTGAACTTATTGAGCAATTTCTCTGCTCCCCTAGATTGACTTTGAATTATCAGTTTGTTACATTCACATATTTCTTTTTAGAATGCATTTACTTGTTTTGTGCTCTTTTGCTATTTGCTTTCTCATGGTTTTTGTTCATTCACATTCTTTGCTGTTTTACATGCCTGCATATGCACACATTTTTTTTATCACACACCAACATGTTGTTCTTGGTATATGTTCTTCAAACGTAATATTCTGCGAGTCCCTTTTCACCTGGTTGAGATGCTGTCACATGCTAGCAGCTCACAGAGCTTAATCCACTGGATTCAAACAGTCACCGCAACACGAGAATACTAATTGCAGCTGAACTCAAACAGCTTCGCATCTCGTTGCACACTGATCGTCCATGACGGCCATCCGTATTGTTGTTTTTGCCCGACTCGCTGGGAAAGCAACAACTTGAACTGGACTTGCCAACATTTCGGCCACTTCTGCGGATTCGCCAGAATTATGGAATTTACACTGCAACCCACCTACAGATTAAACTTGCCTTTTGTTCTTTACAAAGCAACCAGCCATTTTTTCCTGGCTCCACAGCACATTCGACAATACATCTGGGGGCCATCATTTTCTCGCCAGCACTGGTAAACTACCATAATAGCTTCGTTCACAGCTACTGGTACAACGCTTACCATTAACAATTAATGCAAGAACAGCAACTCCGCCCATGTCAGACTTTATCCGTTTTTTGTTAGACCTTTGGCGGTCACGTATAAACAACAAAACAACTGGTCATTTGACACAGCGGCTCAACACGGCCCGTAGCGCCTAATTTTTTGTTCTTGCATGCAACCTTCTGCTCAATTATGTTTTCACTGATGTGCTCTTTCAGCATTTGTTCTTGCTGATTTAATAATATGTGGGTCCTTGGTTTCTTCGTTATCGATTTTCGGCTGAAAATCTGGTCGGAGGTGATGTAGTGACCTACATTCCGCGGGCTCACATACATTCTCTGTGCGTGATTTGGCTCAGTTCAGCAAATCAGCGCCAGTAGAAGAGGATGTATCCCTACGCGCCCTGAGGAAGAAATTCCCCGCGCAGATTTGAAGAATCTCTCTCGTACCAGAAACTTCGAGCCAGCAACACGCATAATGTAGCAGTGAGATATTGCACCTCTAGCCTGGCCGGCTTAACGGCGCAATGGCACATTCCCTTTTGTAACCTCTTTTTATCTGTAACTTCAACCATATAAATAAACAAACATTTCATCTCTAATTACTGCGGTTGAAGTCGTTATTATGTTACTCGTGTCTCAATAACATCTTTAATCCATGCTGCTGGAATTGGCGACCTGACGAAAGGAATATTGTAAATAGATGGTAAATAGATCGAGGGACCTTCCCTCACGTCTATGTCAACAAGATAATCCAACGAGGATACTATCACTTACCACACTGGCAACTAACGACCACTGATTCTACCACCCTGCTAAAGTGGCGATAACATCTATAACCAATAACCGTAGTAGCGTTAATTAAAATATTGCTTAATTTTATGACAAGACTCAACAATTTCGCTGTCATTCCGATTAACAGAGTGAGAGTGTATTAAACTGCAGCTTAACACAATGAAAACGTTTAATTCAAGAAATGATGGCTGAAACATGACATAATCATTCTCAGTGTGATTCAAACTGGTTTAACACTTCATTGGCATGTTAAAATTGATGAAACACACACACGTACACACATACGAACGCACACGTACACACACACATATATAGATGACGGGTTTAGAAATGTCTTGCTCCACAATAAACTATTCCTAGACAGACACTGTAGACAGTACATCTTTCATATAAAAAGTAACTTGCTACACCCATTATTCCTAGAGTAGACGGAGGTATCTTCTCTGGTACCGTGTGTGGCATGACAATTATGACCAGCCTTTTAAATAGAGTATTGTCCTTCTCTCAAAGTTTGATATGTCATATTGCTGTCAGATTTCTAGTGATAAAAACGATGAAATCAACTCTCTTTTAAACAGGTAGCAGGTTGCTGTCTTCAAATTGAATGATGATGTGTAGAAGTTCATAGGTTCCATTCTGTTTCAGGGCTAGAAAACTAAAATTAATATCACGATAAAATCAGAATATTCTATCCTCTTTTATATGTGTAGATTAATGTTAAAATATAATATCTACATTCTTTTCATATCATGTATATAGAGACGCCAGTTTTTCAAGCTAAGCACAATAGAAAACTATAAATCAAATAAGAAAGAGTCTGCTCGTATACACACACACATGTTAGAGCACTAACAACACACCCGGGAGCTGTGCATATCAATGAATTAACAAGGTAAAATCCATTACAACATCATGTTTTCCTGTTTTTTATTCTGTTTCGATTCTTACTGCCTGATGAGGTTATAACTGTTGAATAATGGCTATCACTGAAATATATATAGCAGTAAATGTGAATAAACGAAGCTAATTTTACGCTGTTGACTTACACTTCTTATTTATATATGTATATATATCTTGGGCGGGTAAAATTCCCGAGTTCCAAATCCAGGGTTCAATCGGGGGGTAACCACAGTAAGTAAGGTACTCAATACATAGGAAAGTATAAATGATGGTTTCTCCCGAATGAAACAGTTCTAGTCTGTAGAAGTCATTTCTATATTAAATATGTATAAGCGTGAAACTAATATTAACATTTTGTACTGCAACTTCGCTTCCACGTTGTTGTTTTTTTGTTTAACGTTTCAACAATAATATATATATATATATATATATATATATATATATATATATATATATATATATATTTACACACACATATATTTATATATGTATATATATATATATATATATATATATATATATATATATGTACATATATATATATATATACAACATTTTCCTGAGTTCAGTTTTTTTCGTCGCTATGGCAATACGGCCCGACTATCGGTTGCTGTATTTGATTTGCAAAGCTGTCTAAACGTAATGTTATAACTCTGGGGTAATATCCACCATTGAGTGCTTAGCTGCATACCGAATCTGCATTCGTTAGCTTGGCTGCTGCCAAAGACTTCGTTGAAGCTGTACTAAAATTTGTATTATTAACTCCTAGAATTAACGATTAACTGATTAATTTAATTAGACAATTCTACTGATTGTTTAATTGTTTATTTTTGTTTGATACATTCTAGTTGAGTGCTTAATTCGGTTTGTCTAAAGGAATGTTATTACTTTGTCCCAAATTTCGAAATGATCGCCAAAACGGGGATTACCTCCCTTTGGGAAAACCACGTGTCTCTACAGAAGTTTACTGCTAGAAAATACATCCGTTGTGGAATAGAACGAAAAACGTGTTGACGAATTAAACTCCTTTGTTCTGTCGTCAAAAGCCATTAACTTTCAGACCCCTGCATGTGGAATCTGTCGATCTCGGATTTACAGAAACCTAGCGGCGATGTTGTATGTTATATGTGATGTGTATTGTATGCTATACGTTATGTGTTGCATTTGATGTCTACGACGGTCCAGGTCAGTCAAACATTTTTCCTGAGTTCAGTTCTTTTCGTCGCTATGGCAATGCGGCCCAACTATTGGTCGGTGTATTTGATTTGCAAAGCTGTCTAAACGTAATGTTATAACTCTGGGGTAATATCCACCATTGAGTGCTTAGCTGTACACCGAATCTGCATTCGTTAACTTGGCTGCTGCCAAAAGCTTCGTTGATGCTGTGCTAAAATTGGTATATATATATATATATATATATATATATATATATATATATATATATATATATATATATATATATATATATTTATATATTTGTGTGTGTGTATGTATGTATGTAAATATAAATTCATATATATATAGGTAGGCCCTTAGAGTAATAACATACGTTTAGATAGCTTGTCAAATCGAAAATTGCGGCAGGCAGACGTAGC
>OZ024743.1:59498982-59501482 GCA_964016885.1 Eledone cirrhosa
CCGTGTTCCACGCTTGCATGGGTTTGGACGTGGGGTTTCCCACTTGAGGCAAGAGTGATCGTCTTGCTCGCATAGGACTGTCTGGCAGGTTTTCTACAGTTGGATGCCCTTCCTAACACCAACCACATTTACAGTGTGGGTCTGGGAGGTTTTTACCGTGTTGCCTACACGGCCAAATTACAGTGCGGACTGTGTGTTTTTTTGTCGTGACACCTACACGATCTCATTTGTTTCGGCCTGGATGGTGTGGCACCAACATAACTTTAAATAGAAGGGGGCGATGTGGATGGGGTGGGGGTGGTGGGACGGGGGTGTATTTTTTGAGAGATGCCTACTGACTGTAGTAGGTTTTACTATGTATTTAGGTA
Organism: Eledone cirrhosa; assembly: GCA_964016885.1. NCBI lineage: Eukaryota > Metazoa > Mollusca > Cephalopoda > Octopoda > Eledonidae > Eledone > Eledone cirrhosa. The sequence continues at coordinate 59,499,351 of OZ024743.1, forward strand.
AGGCGGGTCTTCTCTATTACTGAGTACCGCCAAAGGTCTCGGTCCAGTGACATTGTCATGGAGAGGTGTAATGTGTGAGGTCGGAGTTTATCAGCTCGTCCCAGATTTTTCTAGGTCTGCCTATTCCGTGGCTACCGTCTATCTTTATTGCCCTGCACTTTGTTATACAGCTATCGACTTTCATGCGCATCACGTGTCCATACCAACGTAACCTTCTCTCGAGTAAACAACATCTGATCCCTCTTATTTCTAATTTTTTCCTTAGTTCGTTTATGCTTTGCCGTTCACGTATATTACTATTACACTTCCAGCAGAGCATGCAAGCTTCGTTCCTCTCTAGTCTACGTATATCCTCTGCACACAATGCCCAGGTCTCACTGCCATGCAACATTGCTGTCCGTATGCAGGCATCATACAACCTGCCTTTCATTTTTAGGGAGAACCCTTTAGCAGCTAATAGTGGTATAAGCTCTCTGAACTTTTTCCATCCAGTTCTGACTCTAGCTACTGTACTTTCAGAGCACCCTCCCCCACTGCTGATTTTGTCACCCAGGTAACGAAAGCTGTCCTCTATTTCTATAGAGCCCTCTGCGCAGTTGAAAGCGCTAGTATTTTGTGGGCACTTGCTGCTACTTATTGCACCAGAGCACCGGCCACATGTGAAATCTATGTTCTTAGTTAGCTTACCTGTGATCCCACTACATCTTTTATGCACCCATACTTTGCATTTCTGACACAAAATGGAGTTTCTACCTACGCCTTTCCTACACACTGAGCATGGCCACTTCCCGGAAGGGACCGCCGCCTTATTTTCTTTCCTACAAACTAGAACTTTGGTCTTAGCCAGGTTAATTTTAAGGCCTTTTGATTCTAGGCCGTGCTTCCATGTTTGGAATTTCTTCTCTAGATCGGCCATTGATTCAGCTATGAGTGTTAGGTCGTCTGCGTATAGGAGTTCCCATCGGCAGCCGGTCTTGAACTACTCTGTTATCGCCTGAAGGGCAATAATAAATAGTAGGGGGCTGAGAGCAGATCCCTGATGGACGCCAACTTTTACGCTAAACTCTTCACTATATTCGTTGTTAATTCTAACCTTGCTGACTTTCTTTATACATGGCTTGTATAGCTCTCACAAGCCATTCGTCGACACCTAGTTTTCTAAGAGCCCACCAGATAATGGAACGGGGGACTCTGTCGAAGGCTTTCTCCAAGTCGACAAAAGCTAAGTATAGGGGTTTACTTTTAGCTAGGTACTTCTCCTGTAGTTGTCGTACAATGAAAAGTGCGTCTGTGGTACTTTTGTCTGACACAAACCCGAACTGCATTTCATCTAGGTCAATTCTCTCTCTGATTAGTTGCGCTATTACTTTTTCCGTGACCTTCATGACCTGGTCGATTAATTGAATGCCTCTATAGTTACTCCTATCTAGAGCATCTCCTTTACCCGTATAACAGTTAACGATGATGTTGCTACGCCAGTCCTTCGGAACAACCCCATTCTGTACGACTTGGTTAACTATCCGGGTGACCATGGTGTGTCCCACCGTGCCAGATGCCTTCAGCATCACAGCAACTGTTTCCGAAGGTCCAGCTGCCTTACCCGTCTTCATATCCTTGATTGCCTTACTTATTATACTGCCCTCGACTAACACTGCTGGTCCCTCTATTGGGTCGATGTGGGGGAGACTGTCTTTATCCCATTTATTCTCCTCATTTAATAGCCTTTCATAGTGACACTTCCAAGCTACCTTCTTATCAGAGTCGGTGATGGCAAGTACGCCGTCATCATTAAGTACACACTTCTCCCCGACAATATCACGGTTTTCCTTGACACATTGCCTAGCAATCCTGAACACCTCACGTTTTTGGCCCTCGCGTTGTAGAACTTGCTTGAACTTTCTTTCCTCTGCTTCCATTCTTGCGAAGTACACTTGTCTCCTAGCTTCCCTCCTGGCTACTTGATAGTCTTCTCTACTTCCCCCATCCCGCCATAATTTCCAAGCCTGCTTTTTGGCCTTAATTGACCCCTCCACCTTACTGTTCCACCAGTATGTTACTCTCCTCCTGCCTACAGGCCTGCTCCAGCCACTGACTTCGTCTGCCGCCATCAGCAGGTTTGCTTTCAGGAATTC
>OZ024743.1:59511482-59523982 GCA_964016885.1 Eledone cirrhosa
CAGAATGTGTGACGAAAGACCTTTGGCAATATATAAGCAATATATTAGCGTATGTTTGGCAATATATAATCGTGTGATTTTATTGGCAACATGACCCTCCAAAAGTATAACAATATATATATATTTATATGTGTGTGTGTGAGTGTGTGTGTGTGTGTGCGCGTGTGTGTGTGTATTTGTGTGTGTGGTTGATGTGTGGTGCGTATGTACATTACACGTGTTCCAGCCGACAAGATGGGACCATGCTGGGGCAACGCTATATATATATATATATATATACTTATATTGATTTCTGTTTTTTCCCACTACAAAATATCATCATCATCGGCATCATTATCTTCATCATTCCTATCATGATCATCATTTTAATCATCATCATTATACCGTTAATCATCATCAACATACCCATCATCTAATTCCTCTCTTCCGCCTGATCATCATGTCCTTCCTCATCCTAATCCTGATAATGGCAACTTACATCACCCTCATCCCCTCATCACCACAGCCACCGTCATAATCCCGTCTACTAAATTACCTATCAGTACCAGTAGACTCATTATGTTGTCTTGTTACACTCATTTAACATCCCCTTCTATATCCCGTCCACTATCATAGACAATGTGACCGAAATAAATGATCAGTTGTCATCCTTACATTGCTTCTTCTACTGTAATGTTGTGGAATGTAGTTACTGAACAAACTCAATTAGAACAGATTATACACTTACTAACAGAGTCTATATAAATATACATGTTATTGTCTCAATCACTTGCCAGACAAGTGTTATGCCATGTTCTTTGCTTTTAAATTCTCCGAGAGTAAGTAGTACGGGCGCCGTCGTGTCACACTATATGTCTTCGACATATAAACTAGCCGGAGACAATTCCTCTCGATGTCTGAACAAAACATATTGCTTGCAGTGAGAGATAAAGAGGGGGGGGGGGGGGGGTAGCAAGAGAGAAAAAGAGAAAGAGGAGAAGAAGAATGAAGAGAGAGAGAAAGAGAGAGAGAGATAGAGAGAGAGAGAGAGAGCGAGAGAGAGAGATATATATTAAATGAAAAATAGAAAGAGAGTTATAAACGATACCATTATTAGATGAGTACAATATTTATTGACCTCGAAATGATGAAGGGCCAAGTTGACTACGTCTTAGTTTAAATGCAGTGAGCCGGAATAAATAGAACATAGCATTTAATCCGACGTTCAATTCACCTTCTACTGCCAGAAACGTTGTAGCCCGAAACATAGTATCAGTAGAGGGTCGGATGCCATGCTTTGACGCATGGAGTTACGGCCCTTGCCATTCTGAGTTCAAATCCCGCCGCGGTAAACTTTGCCTTTCATCCTTACGGGGTCGATAAAATAAAGTACCAGTAATTCACTAGGTATTTGCTGACCTTGTGCCAAAAGTAGAAACAATCATTTTGCCAATATCAGGGTGGCAGGTTGGCAGTATCGAGTGATCGTCGGACAACATGCTTTGTGGCATAGAGTTACGGCGCTTTAGTTTCTGAGTTCAAATATCGCCGAGGTTATCTCCGCCTTTCATCCTTATGGTGTCGCAAAATAAAAAACCTGTAATATGGGATTTTATTTAATCGAAGTTTCACCTTCTCAAAAATTGTTGGCCTTGTGACTAAACAGAAACTAAGGGCGATTAATTGGCAAAATCGGTAGCGCGTCGGACATTCTGCTTCGCGGCATTGAGTTACGGCTCTTTACATTCTGAGTTCAAATCCGGCCGAGGTTAGCTTTGCATTTCATGCTTGCGGGATCGATAAATAAAGGACCAGTAACACACTGTGATTGCTTTATTCGACTATCGCTTCCCCACAAACATTTTTTGGCCTACCTTGTACCTATATAAGAAACCGTTATTCAGCCAATATCAGATTCATCCCTCCTCTAGAGCTTGGATGTTTTCAAGGTGAAAACAATTAAGTTTAAACAAATAACATTTTTATAAAATGCAAAACAAAACATTCTTTACTGCATAGTTATTCATAATATAGTTATTCATAATAATTATAATTCTGTATAGGATAGATGAGTTAATATCTGTATACAACAACTACAACGGTACGCGATGGGGCCCACCCACAGCCCCGGCGGACAGATGGAGTAGCCGTTTCCCCGGAGGACAGCAAGGGAGACGCGCTGGAAAAGCCACTCCAACTCGCGGTGCTCACACCTGCGACTGACCAGCTCAGCGCCTATGTTGGTGAATAACTCTCCACTGCCAGGGGTACGACCGCAAACCTGTCGGAGAGCGACCGACATTTGAAGAGTTTGGCCCCCTCAGCCCGACGTGCAGCAGAACCTGATCAGTCGCAGACTGCACCAGGTTGCGGCTTCAGAAAGTCTCGATGCAAGTGGCATCCCAGACGAGGGATTTTCCACCGGGAACGGGAAGAATACTATTTTTAAATAACACTGAATTCTGTATGGCATTATTGTATTTGCCTTTGCTAATATTATATATAAAGAGGATATTTTGAATGTTATCCTTGCTGGTTAGAAGCCATGCATTATCAGTCTGCATATTATATTACTAATTCAATAGATGCCAATAGCTTCCTCCACCACATATATAATTCTGATGACCATATCACCCCTTATAATATAATATAATATAATATAATATATAAATATAAGTATGTATACATACATGCATATATGTATACAGCCGTACAGTAGTATGTATATGCATACATATGCACACACACACACACACACACACACACACACACACACACGTATATATATATATATATATATATATATATATATATATATATATAAATATATATATATAAATGAAAGGTATAGAAAACATTGTAGCAAAATGTTATATATATATGTACGTATGGGTTTATCGAACATTTATTATAATGCCCGGTTTGTTTGTAAACAAACCGCCCGAATTATTAGCTGTACAGTGTTCGGCAACCATCGTTGCCAATTTGTTCAACGCTGCAAAGGAACGATGAACTAGTTTCTCGCTTATTAGCTGTCATCAACACGTATACCTTCCTGTCAGTTGATTGAACGTTTGAAAGTATATACTTTCCTTATGCATATTAACGGCTAAGCAGCCTAATTTACGTTTCGAGTGAGTTAGTCGGCCGGGGGTACCGAAAACGATAAATGGAAAAAATGAAATTTCATTTCTCATTCTTAGTACGGCTGATACTTAAATATAAGTATGTATAAGTACATACATATATGTATACATACATGCACACACATATATATATATATGCACGTATGAGTTTACTGGTCATTTATTATAATGCTCGGTTTGTTTGTAAACAAACAGCCCGAATTATTAGCCGTACAGTGTTCGGCAACCATCGTTGCCATTTTGTTCAACACTGACAAAGGAACGATAAACTAGTTTCTAGTTTGTTAGCTGTCATCAGCACCGTATACCTTCCTGTCATATTTATATATATATATATATATATATATATATATATATATATATATATTACCCACTCTACTACCCTAAGTATTGAGTACTTTGCTGCGTTATGGTCCATCCGGTTCCTTACCACATTTCCTTCGTTATATATATATATATAGCAAACAGTATGACCCCGACGGCAGAGCTCAAGCCGTTTCGACGGCTATTTCTGGACTGAAATAGCCGTTGAAACGGGTTGAGCTCTGCCATCGGGGTCATACTTTTTCCTATTACCCACTCTACTACCCTAAGTATTGAGTACTCTGGTGCGTTATGGTCCATCCGCTTCCTTTCCACATATCCTTCGTTATATATATATATATATATATATATATATATATCAAAATCGATTTTTGTAGGAAGCTCTTGTAATTCACTCTCAAGTCGAGAAGAAAGCGAGCAATTTCCTATTTGTTTGTATAAACTTTATAAGTATACAATACATTTAAGGATGCCATAGGGTTCGTCGCAGAGTAGCGGTTAACACACTGTACACATATTAAATCGTAATTTTATTAATAAAGCAACGTAGGTGTAAATTCAATACTTTGATATTACAATCATGATAAAACGTAGTTAATATCTAACACAGTAATATATAACACACACCAGATAATATTTATTACAGGCATTAAAGTTCAGATATATTTTTTCTTTATCTAAATATAAATCTGTTCTTATTCGCAACTTTCTAGTTTAGTTTATTTAGACACTTGATATGCATACGCTTAAATCTCAGGAGATGTTACTGTTCCCAAATATTCTGTCATATCTGTTGTATTCATTGAGCTTACTGGCGGATGCAATATTAAGATTACTTAGATTTTGTGTTGTGTTTAATCCGTGAGCTCTTTTTCTTTATCCCAAAAGTATATCCCTTCTCTATCTTGCATTATTCATGACTTAAGTAAGCATTAATCCTATATCTTGAGAATTAGGGTCCCTACTTTCACTGTTATATTCATGAATGCAATGTTCAACTACTCGGTTACCCATTATTCATTTCAGGCTACTTATTTATAGGGTATAACCTTGTTCAAACAGCTATTTACTTTTCAGTATTACACTGCACACTGCAGCTGATAGAAGTGAAACCTTAATGCTTTTCAATCTAAATTTAACTTACAATACGAGAATGGGATGAAGAATGTTAAGATGTATTTAAATGACGCTATTATTTTTTTCAGCAAAGTTTAACACGTTAAAAGATAGCCCTTGATAGCCTTGTGGTTAAGGTTTGCGATGATGGGGGACATCAGCTTCTGACAATATTCTTCAATATTGACGTCGTATCCAGTTTCTTTTTATATTTTAAGTAAATATAGCGATTGAAAAACGAGTTGTGAAAGCAGGTTACTTCTTTAATCTCAAGTAAGTTCGGAATAAACAGATATATGATCAGTGGTATCTCAGATTTAATTATAATATATATCTAACTACCAAATCGTTTTCACTCACTGCGCATTTTGAACATGAACATATAGAAGCTTTGGAGGATAGATTGATGTTAATTAAGATATTGCCCTTATAAAATTGAGGAATCAGAATGTATTAACACTACCGTATCATAATTTGCTTAAACTAATTGATTGACCCAAAGCAAATCTCATTCTCTTTTACGTTGACTATAAACTTCTTACGTTTATTATAAAGATATTAATAATTTAAGAAAATGAAAATGGACGAAAGAGCTTTATAGGAGGGTTGGTAGATGTCAAGAAAGAACATGGAATGGAAACGATTTAAGGAAAAAATTGGCACACAGGTGAACTGCATTAAAACTAATGTGTACTTTTGAGAACAAGAACTGACAGAAAGAAGAAAGCACGTGACTGGCTATTAACTAGCAACGGCATTAATAAAGAATGAAAAATAGGAGAGCAAGAGGATGCATGTAGAACCACCTCGAAAAAAGTAACCCAACAAGACGATAAAGACATTCTACTTGAATAGCGCACTAGATAAGCGAGTTGACAAGAATAGAATGGTACCAACTGGAAGGGAGTATGTATGATTGCGGTGGGAGAACCGAAATACACAAGGCAAGCAAAATGGATAAACCGCATGATTACCTGTCGAGATTAGAATTAGAAGAAATCAACCGAGATATAGAAAACAGAAAAAGGTAAAAAAGTGAATATGAGATGAATTTACCTAAAGATGACAGAAATATGATGCTAACGTCTCAGAGTGGGAGATGAATAAGAAAGAGAGAAAATATAATTGAGAATAAAATAAGATAGTCTGAAAAATAATGAGATTGCGCGTATGGGAAGCATACTAGAAGAACTGAAGGAAAACGATAATGAGAAACACGCTAACCTGCATGATTTTGATAGTAATAAGGTTAAGTTAAAATAGAGTTGGACCATGTTATAGCATTTGTACCACTAATCTCTTTGTGAAGTTAAATAACCAATGCAAAACAGAAGCAGATGTAGCAGCCACAGAACTCGGTTCCAGTGTAGGTAAACCGAATATAGAAAAACCATTACAACCTGGACAGGAGGCGTGAGCCAAATACAGTCTCTAAATAAACGAGGTTAAACAAATATAGTCTTTAAGGAGAGGAGGAATCTCTAAACCGCTGCAAAAAATGTATCTATCATCATTTAAATTGAAAAAAGCATACTCCTCAATGATCGGATACATTCAAATGCAAAAGAGAAACCAAAACATAATTGAAAAATTGATAATTTTTAAAATGCAAGAGAAGGGAATCTGAGTTAGTAAGGGAGGGAATAGATAACAAGAAAGAATACGGTATGGTCCGCAAGTCATGTATTTTAAGACACTCAAAATGTTCAGAATTGTAGAAAATATTACAGAACTGATAAAAGTAAATATGATGGGGTGGAGAATCGAACTAACAACAGGAGGAAACTTAATAAATCAGTGGATTTTCATGGCTGATAGGTCCATCTCTATATTTTTGACAATGCTATCATCCGATTGCTACTAGAACTAAGGACAATGAATGACCAATATGATTTAAGAAAATACCGGAAGTGAATCCAATACCTAATTTTCATGTTGATCTGATGTTATAAGGCAAAATAAGAGGAAAGAGAATAGTCTTATCAGATGAGTGATGTAAGAAAATATAAATGTAGTTTGATATTTTCAAATGTGGATTTTTTGTGCCGAAGAGAATCAAATGCAATACAAGTCACGAGATTAATTTTCCAAACAAGGAGAAGATCAGGGAAGTTGGAACAGATGATAGATATAAATATCTAGTTTTCTTTTAGTTGATAGTAAAGTGATTGGACAAATGGAAAAGAAAATCAGGAGAGAGTGCCTTGAAGTGTAAAGAAGATATTAAAATGGCATAAATACCATCAGCGCCATGATGTCAAAAGCAGTATTCATCATTGGATATAGCACAGGAATAAGGTAGTGGAAAAAAGAACGAATAGCAAACACCCAGGTGTATGTAAAATGTGTGGTGAAAGAGACAAGAGCGTGGAATATGTGGTCCCTGAGCCAGAAATGATGAAAGGCAAAGGAAACCTCGGAAGGATTGGAACTCACAATATAACGCCCGGAACAAACACGGCTGCCCATCTACTATCTTTAACATGATGGTTTCTTAATTAAATATAAGTCCATCAAATGGGGGAGGGGGATAGGAAGTCGATTATGTCGACCCACAGGATAATAGGCACATCTGACTTCTTTGAAATTTGAAATTGAAACATATCGCCGTAACAACTAACCCAAAACATGTTGCGTAACTACTCACAATTCTATCAAAAGACGACCCACTAAGATTTACCTAGTTAAACCGATCTCAATTATATTTATATACAGGATATACGGTTTCTATTTATTTGTTTTCATATCCCCCGTTGTTCTTTATTAGTTGTTTGACATATATTCCGCAGCGTTTTGTTATTTTTCTAACATGACGCTACATGTGTGTAATTGACTATTTTTATCTTTGTTTCCAAACGATTTCAAGGAGGGTGGATTGTAAGATTTATTACAGCTCTCTTATTATATGCATTGAAGTATTTGTTAGAACATTTTATGCTTCAACAAGCCAAACTCGCTCCACTGATAAATTTGCCTTTCATTTTCTTGGATCGATAGCATAGATACCTGTTTTATACTGGTATCAGTATAATCATTTCCCCCCTCTATATAAACTGCTGGACTTGTGTATGAATATGAAATTACTATGTGATTCATTTGACATCTTTAGTGAATATGTTTCTTAATTCTCATTTTATATAAAAGAAATTAACTTTGTGGAGGGATTTGTTGAGGGATTTATTCCATAGGGTTCTATATCATTAAATACTGTAATAGATTTAAGTTTGTGTTAGAGATTCGTACGCTGTGTTGATGTTGCTATTTAGCGTAAACCCGACCGAGCAATGTATGATCATTGGAGTCTTGATTTCGTCACTGAGGAAGCTTCTTTCTACGATTTAATCCACTAATCAATGAGCAATCACTTGTCCGTCACATGAACATTCTACTGGTTAAATTGTCATGACGAGAATAAATATTGCACAGACGCAGAAGCATGTATACACTGAACGTCATTCCTAAGCCGAAAGAGTGTGTTTAAATGTGTTACAATCCGCCTGACAGTCTGCATCTCAGTTAACAGTTACCACATTTCACTCGAAATATTTGGATGAAGGCGAGGCTATGATAAAAGCACTTGCCAAATATGCCTCACGGTAGGATCAAAACAGATTGTGAAGCGAAATTCTTTAGCACTTAAACTTGATTGCGTCAATGTTCATTTAAGATGATTTTTTGCTTTTCCCAACAATATAATGGCTTCCTCGTTGGCCTGGTTAGATATCTGTTTTGCTAGGTAATTATGTGTAGCTTTCATGACATAGAGTGTCTAGGAAAATACAAGGCGATGTGTTTTTGAATTAGAATTAGAAATGTGGATGTCAGCAGATGCTGGATTAAGGTCCCAGGTTCGATCCCACTGCGCGGCATCTTCAGCAAGTGTCAACTCATTTCGTGTGAGTGAAATTTGATAGATGGAATTGCTTCGAAGCTCGTCAAATGAAATGTATCTGGAATTCAAAGTACCAGGTTTATCCTACATTTTGTCACGTTGAATATCCTTTAGAAATACGTTACGACTACACATCGCTCTGTAATGGTCAGCCATTTACACATTAATTTCATGAGTAACCTGTTCCATTGATCGAACAACTGGAACATTGATCGTCAAAACCGACGGAATCCCATTTCACTGCTTATTAATTCATCGTTGAATATATGACAACATATATTTCTGACAAGGTAATTGGAAGTAATATATTTTCAAATATACTATGACTCACGACTTTCCTGCGGCTTGTTTTTATTAAATTCTTTAGTTAATTCAATTATGTTATGCAGTCTATAGGTTGTCTTTTTTCTGCAGCTAGATCTTGGTAAATATATCTTTGTAATTGTGCCGTCTAATTGCCGGTTAATCATATTTTTTGTCTTGTCAAGATTTTGTATTCAAATAATTACCATTATTTTCTCAAACCAATTTACTCTCCGCCTTCTTAATTTCATCTTTCCATTTTTTTTTTCTCATATGTGTTCATGTTAGTCCATACTTATTATAATCATCTATGAATATAGCTTGTCCGAATGTTGAAGACGTTCACATCACAATGATGCGTTGGCAAGTTCGGTCTCACTGCTTGGCATCTTAGGAATGTGTTATTTAGCATAGTCTCGGTCCGAGGCAGGTATTGTGAGAAGAATTGGGAAATAGTATGGAACACCGTCGGATGGACTCTGTCTGTAATTGAAAGGTCCAGACTTGTCACATAATTTATCATACCGGCTATCTCTGAGATTACCGTTAAGGGTAGACGTGTCAGTAAAATGCTCAGCAATTGTCATCATTTTTTCATAAACAGGCTTTTCCGTTGAACGAACAATCGAAAACCCTCATCGTCCAAACTGACGGAGGACCATTACATAATATTCTTATATGTTATTTTTCGTTTATATTATTAGTAAAATATATTTGTGTTATTTATGTCAGACGACATGCGTCTTCCTTCCCAATTGCTACAGGAATGCTGAATTTGTTTGCTTTGTTTTCAATAAATTCAATGACTTCTTAGATATTTATAATTAATATCTTGGGACTCAACGTAAATTAGCTGATATATATATCAATTACATTTACTTTTCTTTCTTGTGTATAATGCACATTTTTTTCCATAATATTTTCATGTTTTTGGACATTGAATTATACATTATTTGGATACATTTAATTGGAAAATCATATCTTATGACTTTGTTTTAAAAATTCATCTAAAATATAAGGGATTGAGGGTTATTTGTATATTCGTTAGAATTAAAATAACTTAATTAAATACGACTCCTGACACTTTGAATTCAAATTATTCTCTCTTAGATTTTTATATTACGTATCACCAGAAAATATAATGGTTTCAAAGATAGACACAAAGGCAACAGTTGTAGGTTGACAAGAAAGTCAATTATATCATACATTTATTGATCTCTGGAAGAAACAATGATAAATTTAACCTGGGCCTTGTCTGAAACACTACCGATACTGCAATTCAGCAATTTAAACCCCTGAATTAATAATGTACGATCCACTAATTTACATAGTATCAATAGCATCTGTATAACTATTCATCAATAAAGAAAACAATTTTCATTACGACAGTTAATGTAAGAATTTTATATGTGAGACATTAAGTAAAAACTATTGATGCTATTTATCGAAAATTTCTCGGTTTCATTATACGTCTGAAAACAGAGGTAACTGAGAGGAGATCCGGCTAGATCCTGTCAACAAACAACACCATAGGGTTTAAATACACATCATGTCTACAATATCCAAATGGCTAAATGTCAGCTGAAGAGCAGACAAGATTCATGATCAGTATGTGGCCCGGTCCCCTCATAATGTACGATATTAATGACCGAACTATTCGCTTGAGGTGGGGCTTCTTATCTGAAGACTTGCTGCTATTCAGCTCTACTGCGAGATTCTTACCGCAAGAAACTAGTATTAACGGTCACTATGATATTTTTAATGTTTTATTTAATATATACATACACACACGCACGCACGCACGCACGCACGCACGCACACACACACATATATATTCATGTATGCATGTAAAAGTTAAACAGAAATAACAATGCAATCTGTACAGTATATGGAAGGAATATATTAGGTTAACCCTTCAAATAGCAGAGAGATGATCTTAACTTTTCGGACGCTAGTCCTTCATCAGAAGAAAGAATGAGAAATAAGATAGATTGAAGGGACGGGCGGTGTGGAATTGGAAACAATATCTTTAGATAAAAATAACAGGTCCAGTCATGTTGACTTCCCTTGGGGAAATTGTTGGTGCTGGCGTTTTTTTAGAAAAGTCAATGATGGAGCGCCTCTACCAGAAACGGAAAGAAAAAACTTTTTGTAAAAAGAGCTATACATGTGCACGTGCGTAAGAACGTGTGTGTATGTGTATTATTATACGTTCGTACGAAGCTAAGAAGAAATATGTGTGTATATCTATGTAAAAGAGTGTGTGTGCATGTAAGTACGAAGCTGTGAGCAAAAGTATGTTAATATAAGGGAGAGGAGAAAAGTGGAGTGTGCATATTTAGTCTGTCTGTATTAGTTATAAGAGAAGAGGTTTATGATCATGAGAGAGCGATAGGAAACTAGGGGTGAACGTACAAGCGCATGTGATAATGGACAGTGTATTAAAGAAATTGGGGAGGTGACTTGAGTTCAAGAGGGGAATAGGACCCAAGGCGGTGAATCAAACTCTGTTCCGTCCTGGTGCGCGAGGCCTGTGGTCATTCCTATCAGAGGTGTAATATTCCTGAGAGTAATGAAAAGCTCCAATCTATTCTATTATAGAAATTGGGTGATTTTGTTTCAGCAGTTACCTCGATGAGGTTGTTCGGCTCACGTTCGTAATGTCATGAACTTGATTTTCCGCATTTAGTTTTCTTCTTCAGTAAGATACTTTATTCGAAATTGCACCAGTCCACTCAAACGACACAATTGAGTCGTAATTGTAAACTTTAGAGCTTGTAATAGAAAGCTACGTGGAATACCCAGTCACTTGAACGTTGATGAACACTTGTCTCTACAATACAGGTTAACTAACAGCGAACTAAGGCGATTAGCAATATCGGTAGAGCGTCGGAAAACATTCTATATGGCGTAGGGTTACGCCCCATTGCAATGAAAATTCAATTACTGCGTAGGTTAGCTTTTCCTTTCATCCTTACGGGGTCGATAAAATAATGTACCAGTAATGAATTGATGTTGATTTAATCGACTTACCCATCCTCAAATTTGTTGGCCTTGTGGCTAAATCAAAAACAAATATTATGAGCAAACTGTTCCAGTGTTCGATAATTGGAACACTATTTATCCGATCCTTCGGAGGTCCAGCAACAACAAATAGTGAGTACATTAATTTCTGTCTACTAATTTGAACAGCTATAATTGCAAATTTATGTGTTAAGTATGTTTTACAAGCGTAATCTAGTTATTTATGACATAACATTGGAATAGTGTTTCTTAATTTTAGACTGAATGTTTTACGTGAATTTTAAATAATGCATCAATAAAAGTACCTGTTTAGTTTTCGTCTCTTTCTCTTGTTAATGTGTTTTTAGCAATTTGTCTAGTTTAACGAATATATTTTAGTTGTCAGGTTTATTCGTTTCCGTTGACCAAATCTCCAGTCTCTCGTTCAATACTCATTATATATAGATTACTTTATTTTTAGCTAGAAAATCATGTTCTTGTTGATTTGTTTTAACCCCAGGACAACTCTGATCAAGCAAATATATTATGGAAGTTATTCCACAAGGATCACAATGTAATCTTGTGAGTTTCTAGGACTTCCTTATCCACGCTATTCATACGAACTTAAGGCGATGCTGTCGATTTGAGGTAAACAGTGCATTCCTGCTTTTAGCAGGCCAAGTGAACGCGTAGATGTTCCGTTGTTTTACATAATTTTCAGCGTAGTCGCTTACACA
>OZ024743.1:59528982-59541482 GCA_964016885.1 Eledone cirrhosa
ACAAATAATATAAAAAACACAGGAGACCACTTAACATCAGCAGACAAACCCTCTATCCCAACCATTTTTTAGACACAGCACACAGATACAGGCAAACGAAATAACACAAGACAGGGAGGAGAAACCGAGAGTAATAAAAATTATCAATTTAACTAGTGCAGAACCAACTCCCAACCTTATCAACTTAATCTCCAAAGGTCTTAAATTCACATCGAACCCCCCGCCCTACGTCTAAACTAATGTGAAATGAAGGAAGAACTATTCGACCAGTACAATGAGGATGAATCATTAGCATCTACACCCCATCAAAAGCTAGAAATAAAATCCTGGACGAATTTTGTGAACGCATCACAAACTTCCCTTACCAACACTTTTACAGACAAAAACACAAGTCAAAGCTCAACAAGATAGAATGATTAAATAGATAAAAAACCGACAGAACTATTACAATTAAAGAGGCTGATAAAGGGAGTGCAGTAGTCCTAATTGAGATAGAATTCTATATCAACTTAGCGCTCTCCACTTTGGAAAACGAAACATACTACGAAAAGGCTGAACGCTACAATCAACAGAAAATTATGAGAAACCTAAAAGCTCTGATCAACCCATACAAAGAAGGACTCACTAACAAGGAATTCAGCTTCATCACAGATTTCATAAGTAAATCCACCCTTTTCTACGGTATCCCTAAAGTACATAAAAGCGAATTGATAAGTAAGGCGTACAAGGAAGCCATAGACTTAGTCATCAATGTCCCCTCACCGAATGATCTCAAATTAAGACCTATAATAGCAGGCCCCGCTTGCGAAACCCACCGCCTTAGCAACTTCATTGATACCCTTCTCAAGCCTTTTCTCTAACACATTAAAAGCTACATAAGTGATGGCCTAGATATGCTCAACCACCTCCCTAATTTACCCCTTACTAAACAAATCGTGCTAGTGACATTCGATGTAGTCAACCTATACTCCAACATCCCCCACAACCTAGGAATAGAAGCTATCCAATTCAGGCTGGATAAATACCCCAATGAACTCCCACAACGCATCAAAAAAGAATTCCTGATAGAAGGACTCAAATTTAACTTGGAGAATAATTAGTTCGTTTTCAATAACAAATTCTACAGGTAGAAATCTGGGACCGCTATGGGAACGAAAACGGCCCCCACTTATGCCAACCTAGTCATGGGATACCTGGAAATCATCCTTTACACTAAAGTACTAAACAAATTAGGAAACAGTCTCCACTTACACATAGAAAAGAACTGGAAGAGATATCTAGATGATTGCTTCATCCTTTTGCACGAAAACATCGAGAAACTTAAAGAATTTCACACCCTTATAAATGGGCTCAACACGAATATTAATTTTACAATGGAATACAGCCATCAATAACTCCCCTTCCTCGACATCCTCATTAATATTTATAACAAAAACATAGAAACAGACATATACTACAAGCCCAGATTCAAAGCAATATCTTCCTTTCAATTCATGCGACCCTAGACACGTTAACATTAATATTCCCTACAACTTAGCCAAGAGAATCTGTACTATAGTTTCCAATAAAAAACACCTGTTACTTACGTCTACAAGAACTAAAGGACACACTCATAAGCAGGGACTACCCTGCATCACTAATTGACAATGGAATCCAACGTGCCCTAAAACTCAGTACCCAGGAACTTAGACACCTTAAAGTTAATCAACCGAAACTAAAAGCTCATCCATACATCTCCACACACAACACCCTCAACAATGGGGCCTTTGTCACCATCCTCCAGAATATCCTTGTATTAAAAAAGGACCATAGAATGAACCAAATGCTTCGAACACTCGATATCATAAAGAGCAAAAGACAATCTAAGTCCTAACACATGCCAAAGTACTGCCAACTACAACAACGAAACCCACAGTAAAAATATGCGATAGAGCCAACTGTGGTATATGCATAAACCTAATAGAGGGTTTGGAATTCTATTTCAAACACGGACAACGTTTTATAGTAAAACACAATTTCGCATGCGCATCAGAAAACATAATATATGTATTAACTTGCTCAGGTTGTCGAGAACAATACATAGGCCAGACTAAAAACAGCCTCCGCCAACACATGGCTGTCCATAGATCCCAAATCAAAATACGGGAATACAGAAAAATAGCACTGAGTGAACACATTGACACCTGTGCCGCCCAAAATCATCCCAACTTTAGAACCTTTCCCCTCTACAAATTGAAAGATAATGCCACCCACACCCAGCGCACCAGCAAGGAATCTCTCTTTATTAACAAATACGGACCCCCGTCTAAACACTTCTTTCAAAGACGAACCCACAACATACACACGTTGACATACATACCTACAAAAGCATACATCCTACATACATTTCTATAAACACCATGACATACGTAAACACACATGTTCTATTGTGCAAAACAAATATACACAAATTCGCATACCTTTTGATGTTTATAGATATACACCTGCCGACACGCACACATACACATACGCACACTTGTATTGCACATTTATGGGTGCATACATATTTGTACACAAGTATCCCATACGACAGGGCCTAATGGATTCCCCTTGCAGTACTTACAATCTTGACTCACACACGCCTTGTTGTTATGACAATACTATACATCATTTCACATCTTTTATTATTGATGTTATTGATGTTCTTTTGAGAGAAACGTTTTTGCAAATGACTGAATATATCGAATAATGTACGACATTATTACCAGTACCACAAACATACTGCCCCCCCCCCCCCCCCCCCACACACACACACATACACACACACACACGTACACACATTCCTACTGACCGATTCATTTCCATTATCACAACAAGGAACCACTTTGCTACACACACATACGTACACACATATTTGTCTTAATAGACACCTGAACTGTTGACTTCTTAACATGACTGCAACTCAATCTAGCGGAAAAGGACACTCTTCGACAAACCTAAATTTGGCGCGAAACCAGCTCGCGCTAAATTCAATTTAAGCATTCACGTCACTTCTACTGACCAATCAAAATTGTTTTGACTGCAAGAATTTTTGCAACAAGAATTGGTGCGAAATGTATAGTGCTTATTCATGTGATATACAACAACCAACCAAATCTTAATACTTCCCAAGCCACTTTTTTCACATAAAACAGGAAAAATCTCAGGATAATTTTTGAAAAGCATAAGAAATGCGCAACCAGTAAAAACTTAAAAACTTGAAACTAAAACTGAATACTAACTAATACTTATTACTAATTTATACTTTTTCCTAATTGAACTATTTTTCTTTGGCAAAAATATTTCGGCATTTTCTTTTCCTTGTTATTAATATATCACAACTCGTGTGTCACACCTCTATCTTTAAAAAAAAAAAAATATATATATATATAGATATATATATATATATATAATATACTATAAAGTATGTCCATCGAATCATTTGATAAGATATATACACAATCTCCTCTCCCAATCAGCATAATCAACCACAAAAAAAACAATTAAACCAGGCTATAAGATTAAAAGGCACCTATGAAGAAATAATAGATAAATAAACGACATCCATCTATTCGCGATCAAAAGCTATAAAATATTAATCCAGCATTTCCATACCACATGGAAATCGATTAAATATATCGACAACCATACACAATTAGGTATAAAATTAAAGTTAGAAAAATTATATATATATATAAAAGAAAATGAGATTTTTTTAAAAGAAACATGTCCCACTCGGGTGAAAGTATAAGAGAAAGAGATGGAGAATGCAACTCGCATCTGATGCAAGATAAATGACAACAGAAACACAAACCCTCCATCTCAATTTTAATTTTGAAAACCATGAAAAATTGTGAAACCGGTAAAGTAAATATAAAAATATTCTTAAAAGACTCCATTTGCATATTCAATTTATTTTGCGTACACACACACACACACACACACACACACACACACACACACACACACACACACACACACACACACACACACACACACACACACACACACACATATATATATATATATATATATATATATATATATATGCCTCTCTAGTAACATTGTCCACAAATGTAAGGTTGTAACGCCCACATCCCGTAGGGCCTACATAGGGTTAACCGCCAATAGCTTCAAGCAGCGTCTTTACATGCATACCCATTCTTTTCGTTACCCTCTAAGAAGGAATATGACGTCACTTTCAGCTTATATCTGGAGTCTAAAAGACAACCACACCCAATATAAGTTACACTTGGAGGTCCTAGCTAGGGCTAGATCGTATAACTGAAATAAAAGACCATGTGACCTCTGCGCCGCTGAGGCCCTGGAAATACTCTACACCACAGACCACATCTTAAACAAAAAATCTGAGGCAATTTCGGCTTGTAAACATAAATTGCACAAAACGTTCCTGTATTACACCCCCACGTTATACCCTAACGGATAGTACGATCTATACGTGGATATTTTACGTCTTGATGTGGGAGCTAAGTATATGTTTTGTTTATTCCTTTACTTATTTGCATAGGTAAGTATATATTACCCGTATGTTTTGTGAAGGTACGTATATTCTCGTACGTATATATTGATTGTTATGGCGTATACTTTTTTATATATTCTGGTACATAGGATTTGGCTATGTGAATACGGGAGTTTTGCGTCTGTGTGAGTATGCAGGTTCGTACGTATGGTGTGTGTGTGTATAAGTGTATTTCTTGTTTTAGTTGACTTACGTCTCCGAACATTCGTGTATTATATGTAGGTATGTGTGTGCGCTTGTTATATACGTATGTATTTATTTATATAGTTTATATAATTATTTATTTGTATACACGCATACACACACACACATATTTATATGTTCGTGGTTTTGTATATCTATGGTGAGGTGTTGCGTATGCTTGTGTATGTACGTATTTGTTTGCGTGTATGTATTTATTTATTTCTATTACTTCTGTATTATATTTATTTACTTTGTTCTTAACTCTGTAGCGGAGATTCATTTGGTCTCCTAGTTAGAATTTTAGTCTACGACTTCTGCTATACCATTTACGTGGTTTTGTCTTTGCGTGCTATTGTTCTCCACGCTCCACATTGACGTATTATCTTCGTTTTTTCGTTCATTGCCAGAGAACGTCTCTATGCACCACCTAAGGGAACATTAGTTTACGACCTCTTTTATACCATAAACGTGGTTCTGTCTTTGCGCGTAATTGTTTTTCACCGCTCCTATTAATGACGTATTATTCGTTTTTTCCCGTTCTTTGCCAGCGAACGTTTGCACGAACCAAAGTATCGTCTTCCTGTCTTCCTCCGGTTGCAACATTTTTTGAAATATCCAGTTCTGCGTTTACAGATTGACTTTGTTAGTTTCAGAAGATCCCGTTAAGGGTGAAAGCAGCGATTCTTTGCTTAAACTTTAATCTGTTATTTTAATAAATATTTGCTCTACGGTCTTTATATATTTGATATATATCTACCCTTATCGAGCCCTCTTTGGATTTTAATCTTCAAATTTATTATTATTGCTATATATATATATATATATATATATATATATATATATATATATATACTCATATATATATACTCATATATATCCCATTTATGTTATGTTATATACAAAAAGTTTGAACTGGTGATTCCGGTTAGTAAGCGATGATTTAATAAAGTAAAACACTCAACGTTAAGCAAATTATCCTTAGTAGATGTGGTATCGCGAGACTAATGCAGGAACGGAGTTAAATATCTATAAACTTTTAATTCCAGGAAAATACTATACATATCTCATTGTCACAGTTTAATCATCCGATCATGATGCAATGATTAGGCGATTTCATCATGTGTTGTTTTCAGTATTAGTTACATAAGATAACAGGGTCACAGCCGGTTTCGCAGAAGACGAAATAGAGGGCAGATTTCGTTCGGGGATGGCCTTTCAATTTGGTGTGTATATGTGGGTGTATGAATGTATTTTCCTCAAGTATACAAACCATCAATGTCATGGTCGTCTGTATAATGGTTATTCACCAACGCAATAGCTTCCTTTATCGTTTACTATCTTTCCATTCATTTTGATTTCTTTTTTCCCTGTCTTTAAATATTATTTTCTAATGTGATACCCAAAATATTTTAGTTTTCTTTTCTTTATGATATCTTTATCGTTTATGAGGTTATTGCTTTGTATTTTCTCCATGACAATCTCAAAGTCGTCTATATATTCACATTGAAAAAACTACTATATTTGATAACATTTTGTCTAATACTTACGTGCATCATACAATTGAATAGAATTTCGTTGGGGCGGTGCTGAGTTTTACAGATTTCCGATCAATAGAACGTGCTGCTAGTGAAAGTAACATGATAGTGGTTGTTCAATGAACATATTCGAGTGCGCTTAACATAATTCTCAGAGAGTTCTGTGCAAAGGAATATGGGACAAGACTAGCATTTTGAATTACATATACAGTCCATTTAATGGGCTTCGAAACGCTTTCTGTCTCCCCAACTTCACTCACAGGGCAATGCTCGACTTAAAACTGTAGTAGATGACTCATGCTTAATATATCATGACCAATGGGTATATAATGATTGTGAAGTACACTCCTTAAGAATTCGGTCTTGTGCCGAGAGAGAGGGCTGTACAATTCATTTTAAGTGTTTATCCAGGTTTGATATTAATGTTTGTTGGCGTTAATATGTTTCAATTTTTATTTTATTTTTCAAAGCAATCTCACATGATATTTTGATTTCTAATTCTTATTATCCGCTATTTCATTGCATATGTCCAATATACATTATCTTTAGTATCTCTTCAATTGGTTTCTCTCAATTGTATATGTAGGTGTTGGGGTGTGTATGGTGATTAACCATATTTTTATATTTCATATATGTTTGAATTAAAGAGGAATCTAAAACAACAGGATGCATACATACAATATATATATATATATATATATATATATATATACTTAGCCATACACACACGCACACATGCACACACACACACATACATACACCACACACATAATTATATATAATGTGTACTGGGTTGTGTTTGTTAATATAATTGTTTCTACTTTTGGCACAAGGCCAGCAACTACCCAGTACATTACTGGTACTTTATTTTATCGACTCCGTAAGGATGAAAGGCAAAGTTAACCTCGGCGGGATTTGAACTCAGACCATAAAGGGCCGTAACTCTTTGCTGCAAAGCATGGCGTCAGACCCTCTACCGATACTGCCAATCCACCACCGTGTATGTTAATATAATGTTTGCAAATATCTTGGATCTTGGTAGCATAAATTACAAGAATCCATAATTCATCATATACATCTATGGTTAAATTTGGCATCCATGATATTTATTTTATACTTGAACATTTAATCGTCTCAAATATAGTGTGGCATTTCTAATTACTCATTATCTAAACTATAATAAAGGAAGGTCTGCGGGTTTGCGTACGGTTTACTTTTTTTTATCCCGTTTGTAAAATAAGTTGGATTATTTTGAATAAATAATTGTTTCTACTTTAGGCACAAGGCCAGCAATTACCCAGTGCATTACTGGTACTTTATTTTATCGACCCCGTAAGGATGAAAGGCAAAGTCAACCTCGGTGGGATTTGAACTCAGATTATAAAGGGACGTAACTATGCTGGAAAGCATGGCGTCCGACCCTCTACCGATACTGCCAATCTACCGCCCTTTTGAATAAATAATGAATGAATATTACATAATTTATCTACTAAATTTCGTGGCTGTTCATTAAATATATTTCGTTTATTTAAAGATTTACTTCTTTAAAATTTCTGAAATGTAAAAACTTCTGGTGGCGATCGCTTAAATAAACATGCTAATTTTCCGTCACTAATTTTCTCCTAATGCAGTTTATGTATAATATCGTCTTTTTTAATGTATCATAGATTACGTTACTGATTACATACGTCTTCGTTCAATTTCTATCTATTATATATTGTCAATTACGATTTTATTTGATGTATCATATCTACATGTATATATACCTGCGTATTATATCAATATACACATTACACATGTTAGCCGAAAACCACCCTAATGGTGGTTTTTCTGGAAGTATGATTTAATAAAGATATCTACTGATATTTGGCCGATGGACCTTTAAGTTCCAAACACCAGCTTAATAATGAGAAAGTTAGTCTGCGTTTGTCAAACATACATATACATCAGGTCCAAACACAAAGGAACCAAACTCCCACTGCCTCCGACTCTCTCGCTCTCCCCATCTCTCACTATTATGAGCAAATAGGGTCCTAGTCGCTGGCTTCCCGGAGGATAGGGTAGAAACGGCGTTTTCCCAGAGAATTGGTTGATTATTAATTATATTCGGACAAAATACTCAGCTTATTTACTCAGATCATTTCTAGATCTAACAAAACTTCATGCATACGATATTTATCGGGTACCCTAAAATTTATAATACCAGTAATCGGGAAAATGACAGGGAAGTAGTAAACTTGTTTTCGGGTCCCACATAATTGGGGTGGGGTTGGAATAAATGAGGCGGAATAAGAGGGGAAGATGATATATGTGTGTGGGGAGGGTGAATAAATTATGATGGGTATTGGAAAATAGGCGCTTTTTCGAGGTTGCCTCCGGTGATGTTTTAAAAACCAGAATTAGTCGTTTAGTTTACATATTGATACGCCAACCCATTCTATTTATTTTATAACTCATGGGATTGCTAGTAATCTACTTTTTGTCATATACAGTGTTTTTAATATATAAAGAATATAAATTGTCGTATGAATGCCTCCAGCGAAAATAAAATTTCCCCGGAGATAGATTAGCAAAGCTTAATTAGTGGGTTGGGTTGGAATAAAAATGGGTTGGTGGTGGAAAAAATCTTACCAAATTAATAAGCGGGTTGTGGGTAGGATTATTCAAGAACCGTGAGTATGTTAATGTCGATTAAAACCGGAGGATGCTTTACGCGCGTCAGCCTGACACATTTCGTGTCAATGGCATTTTAATCCTGGTGGACCACATATTTTTCCAAAAATAAACAATGCTGGTTTCTCCCATAAAAAGAAAGAAAGGAGTGAAGAACTAATCCCAGTACTCGGCTGGTAATTTATTTATTGACCTTCAAGTGAAGTTGTAAATTAATCAATCTGCAGACAGTTAAATGCATTCCAATACAATTATCTGAACACCTTTGACAAGCGTCAAATGCGCAGAGATAAATATAAAGTCATAAGCGACATTAGTTATTGAATGATAACCTGTCCCTGCACTGTTTCCTGCTTTTTCATAAACCCATTAAAACACTGACAACAAAAGCTCATGTAAACATCCTTCATAATGTTGAGATGTAGTTTCTATAAAAACGTGGTGTGATTTGAAATCAGAACCCGATATGCCGGATCAAATACATCTCGTTCACTTCCGGCTAACCACAACCCTTATCGGGTACTTTATTTATAGGGCTTATAATGATGATATGCAATGAGGGCCTCGGTGGCATAGGAACTCAGTAGCATTGGTACATTCCCAGTAATACTCAAGTAGTCATAAAACGTTGCATGGTTCCGTTTCTCTTACTAATTAGATATTAAATCATACGTCGCATCTTATATATCGGAAGATACCATTCAATGCTTATATTTGTCGGCTCTAAAATAACTTTATTTTAAAAAAAGCTGAAAGTAATTTACTTTGCGTTGCTATTTTTCAAACATTAATCACATATATTCTCTAGGGCATTTAATATTTAAATTATTGTAAACCAAATTTAACTACATACATTTATGCAAACACAATTTACTCCGTTGATGCGTTTCATATTTTGATAAATATTGAATGATATATTCTGGATATTTACAGAATTCTGACCAATCGATTTGCATGTATGTCGAGGACATTAACATTATCACAGTTGAATGCCCTTAAATTAATATAATGATCATTCGAGTAACATGCTGGTCTTGTTTTCATTAGACTCAAATACCATCAATGCCATCTTCGACTAGCATTTCTTACCTATGGGGCAGTGAGCTTATGAATTTGAAATGACTGGTGAAGCGTTAGATATGTTGCCTGTGTGTCTGAGTTCAAATCACACAATAACCTACTTCGTTGTAGATTTAATCAGTTACCTGCAATAACATTACAACCTAGCTTTCTGGTGCCTTTAGAGGAATCGATTGTACTGAAGGCACTCAAAACAAATCTCAAGTTTGAAGATACATCCTTTACATTTTCACTCCCAACGGGCTTGGAGGCCAGTGAAAACATTCAAAGACAATGCCTTTACTCCTGATTAAGAGATAAAAATATAAAAGTTATTGTGTCAACTACCTCGATTATGGAAAATACATTATAATGTCTATTATATAGACTTCAAATACAAATTTTAATGCTTATACACTCACATACGGATATATATATTAATAAAGCTGACGGCCGTATGTACGTAACAAACCTTTGGCAAAACGGCTGGACCAAACAGCACAAAATGTACACTATAGATGTAATCTTTTCTAAGGAAGAAAGTGAGGCTACAGTTGTCTGCTAAAATTCGTTATTATTGATTAAAGATATTTTGTTTATCTAAAGATTCAATTCTTTAAAATTTTCAAATGTCAAAACTTCCGGTTAGCGATCGCTTAAATAAACATTCATATA
Source organism: Eledone cirrhosa (assembly GCA_964016885.1). Classification (NCBI taxonomy): domain Eukaryota; kingdom Metazoa; phylum Mollusca; class Cephalopoda; order Octopoda; family Eledonidae; genus Eledone; species Eledone cirrhosa. Next base: position 59,539,666 of record OZ024743.1, read on the forward strand.
TTTTGCAGTTTATATATGATATCGTCTGTTTTTAAATGTATCATGTATTAAAAGTATGTGTATATTTTCAAACTCTATCTATATTAATAAAGCTGACTACATTACTGGTACTTTATTATATATGATATATAAAATACGACATTCCTCTCTCTTTCTTATTCTGTCTTTTTGGAGAGATACATACCTATAACGTCGAACGCTTATAATATCTGTCTGTATGTCTGCCTGTCTGCATTGACTTCGCTTCTAACCAACTTTTAATTAATTACGTATATAATTATATATTTGTGTACATATTTTCAACAGTAATACTAAACTATATATTTTCAACGGTGACACTATACAAATCAGACAGCTTATCGTCTGTTTATCCAAGCGAGGCTAGGTACATCAGCTATATATATATATATATATATATATATATATGGATGCTGTAGAACACGCGAATGTAGGCGGGCGCCAGCCGGACGGGCCAGAAGGTATATATATATATATATATATATATATATATATATATATATATATATATGTGCGTGTGTGTGTAAAAGAAAACAGAAATAACAACACAATCGGTACCATGGAAGGAATATATTAGGTTGAAATAGCAGAAAGAGGGTCTTAACGTTTCGGTGGCAAGTCCTTTGTCAGAAGAAGTAATGAGAAATAAGATAGATTGAAGTGATGGGTGGGGTGGAATTGATAAAAAATGCATTTAGATAAAAATAACAGGCAGATTTATGTCGAAATCTCTTGGATATATATATATATATATATATATATATATATATATATACATGCATATATATAAATATATATATATATATATATACATGCATATATATAAATATATATATATATACATGCATATATATAAATATATATATATATATACACACACACACACACACACAGACATATATATGTGTGTGTATATATATATATATATATATATAAACGACAGACTACAAATTAAACATTAAAATACATAGTGTACAATCCTTTTCGGCTTCTGTTCCGGTTCTGCAACTCAGATTTCAAACATGAAGTTCCAATTTGCCTGTCTCCATTCTAGATCAATATATATACATATAAGTATATAGTTCCACTCAAGAACTGGGGTCTATTCTCTCGCACCCTCTTTCTCCCCTTCACTCTCTCCTCTCCGGAAGGAATTGCTTGTGCTTAGGCGTTAAATTGGATGGGGCCTGCCACATTAAATTACCGTGTGATAACATATATCACGATTGCGCTTCCACACCTCTACCAATTGTTATGTGTTATTTAGATATGCAAAATATATAATCAAATCAAAAGAAATGTATATTGTAGATTGTTAGGTGTTTTTCTGGATAGGGGTATATTGTAATCTAGTTTTGGGTTGTCGAATTTTCAGACGAAGAGTATTTTTTCTATTCAACTGAGAGAACAACCTGCCCATGAAATTAATGTTCAGATGCGTGAGCAATCCACTTTCACACACACCCTTAATGTACTTTCCATTGTGATTCAGCGTGATATAGTGTGTGACTGAGCTGAATATTGAACGTACATTCATTTCAGCTGATATAACGGCAAATAAAGTGTCTTGCTCAAGGACACAAAGTGCTGCCGGGTATCGATCTCAAGGCGTTACGTGTGTGAAATAAATATATCAACCACTACACCACACGCCTTCACAATTATATAGCATGTAGTATAAATCATAGCATTTATTCGGTGAACTTAGTGAACTTGAAATACTCTAGACTGTTATCCTTTTATCGCCTTTGTTCTGTAGAATCCCATTATTAATGACTTAACTTATAACGAGAAATTGA
>OZ024743.1:59561512-59614012 GCA_964016885.1 Eledone cirrhosa
ACCCATCTACCTTACTTTAAAGGGCATTATACACTCTATAATACTCGTTTACTCATTACCCTCATTCTATCTTCTCGTAAAACAATAACATTTGTTTTTGACATTTTGAATATTCATCCGCAATCATTATTATTTTTTCTCTCTATCATAAATCTTTTTAATCTCAATTTCATCCTTAATTTATTATTATATTTTTTTAAATATATACTCATATATTCTTTAAAATATACCCATCTACCTTACTTTAAAGGGCATTATACACTCTATAATACTCGTTTACTCATTACCCTCATTCTATCTTCTCGTAAAACAATAACATTTGTTTTTGACATTTTGAGTATTCATCCGCAATCATTATTATTTTTTCTCTCTATCATAAATCTTTTTAATCTCAATTTCATCCTTAATTTATTATTATTATTTTTTTTTTTCTCCCCATCAACGAACTCATTATTAATACATATGAATTCAATATATATATATATGTATGTATATATATAAATATATATATATATGTATGTATATATATATATATATATATATATATATATATATATGTATGTATATATATATATATATGTATGTATATATATATATATATATGTGTATGTATATATATATGTATGTATGTATATATATATATGTATGTATATATATATATATATATATGTGTATGTATATATGTATGTATATATATATATATAATATATATATATAGTTATAATAATAAATTCGAAGACTAAAATCCAAAGAGGGCTCGATAAGGATAGATATATATCAAATATATAAGAACCGTAGAGCAAATATTTATTAAAATAACAGATTAAAGTTTAAGCAAAGAATCGCTGCTTTCACCCTTAACGGGATTTTCTGAAACTAACAAAGTCAATCTGTAAATGCAGAACTGGATATTTCAAAAAACGTTGCAACATAAATATAGTAAAATGTTTAATAGAAATACTTTTAACATTTCTTACTCTACGAATCCTAACCTTGCACATAACATCACAGCTTCAAATTTAGCTAAACTACCTAGCCGTAGGAACACGTGCAACCCTGTAGTTAGTACTAACTGTAATTGTAGGAATCGGGCTGATTGCCCCCTATCCGGGAAATTCCTCTATAGTAACATTGTCTACAAATGTAAGGTTGTAACACCCACGTCCCGTAGGGACTACATAGGGTTAACCGCCAATAGTTTCACGCAGCGTCTTTACATGCATACCAATTCTTTTCGTTACACTCTAAGAAGGAATATGACGTCACTTTCAGCTTATATCTGGAGTCTAAAAGACAACCACACCCAATATAAGTTACACTGGGAGATCCTAGCTAGGGCTAGATCGTATAACGGAAATAAAAAACCATGTGACCTCTGCGCCGCGGAGGCCCTGGAAATAATCTACGCCACAGACCACATCTTAAACAGAAAATCTGAGGCAATTTCGGCTTGTAAACATAAATTGCACAAAACATTCCTGTATTACAGCCCCACGTTATACCCTAACGGATAGTACGATCTATACGTGGATATTTCACGTCTTGATGTGGGAGCTAAGTATATGTTTTGTTTATTGCTTTACTTATTTGCATAGGTAAGTATATATTACCCGTTTGTTTTGTGAAGGTACGTATACCTTCTCGTACCTATATTTGATTGTTATGGCGTATAATTTTATATATCCTGGTACATAGGGTTTGGCTATATGTATACGGGAGTTTTGCGTCTGTGTGAGTATGCAGGTTTGTACGTATGGTGGGTGCGTGTATATGTGTACTTCTTGTTTTAGTTGACTTACGTCTCCGAACATTCGTGTATTTATATGTAGGTATGTGTGTGCGCTTGTTATATACGTATTTAATTATTTATATACGTTTATATAATTATTTATTTATTTGTATACACGCATACACACACACACATATTTATATGTGCGTGGTTTTGTATACCTATGGTAATGTTTAACGTATGCTTGTGTATGTACGTATTTGTTTGCTTGTGTATGTACGTATTTATTTATTTCTATTACTTCTGTATTGTATTTATTTATTTTGTTCTTAACTCTGTAGTGGAGATTCATTTGGTCTCCTAGTTAGAATGTTAGTCTACGACTTCTGCTATACCATTTATGTGGTTCGGTCTTTGCGTGCTATTGTTCTCCACGGTCCACATATGACGTATTATCTTCGATTTTTCGTTCATTGCCAGAGAACGTCTCTATGCACCACCTAAGAGAACATTAGTCTACGACCTCTTTTATATCATAAACGTGGTTCTGTCTTTGCGCGTAATTGCTTTTCACCGCTCCTATTAATGACGTATTATTCGTTTTTTCCCTTTCTTTGCCAGCGAACGTTTCCACGAACCAAAGTATCGTCTTCCTGTCTTCCCCCGGCTGCAACGTTTTTTGAAATATCCAGTTCTCCGTTTACAGATTGACTTTGTTAGTTTCAGAAGATCCCGTTAAGTGTGAAAGCAGCGATTATTTGTGAAAGCTGGCTAAGAACGGGAAAAAAGAATATAATACGTCATTAATAGGAGCGGTGAAAAACAATTACGCGCAAAGACAGAACCACGTTTATAGTATAATAGAGGTCGTAGACTAATGTTCTCTTAGGTGGTGCATAGAGACGTTCTCTGGCGATGAACGAAAAAAACGAAGATAATACGTCATATATGGACCGTGAAGAACAATAGCACGCAAAGACCAAACCACGTAAATGGTATAGCAGAAGTCGTCGACTAAATTCTAACTAGGAGACCGAATGAATCTCCGCTACGGAGTTAAGAACAAAGTAAATAAATACAATACAGAAGTAATAGAAATAAATAAATACATACACGCAAACAGAAACGTACATACACAAGCATACGCAAAAACTTACCATAGGTAAACAAAACCACGCACATATAAATATGTGTGTGTGTGTAAGCGTGTATACACATAAAAAAATAATTATATAAACGTATATAAATAAATAAATACGTATATAACAAGCGCACACACATACCTACATGTAAATACACGAATGTTCGGAGACGTAAGTCAACCAATAGTCAACATTTATAAACCGAAAATACACACATATATATACATGCTTATATATATATATATATATATATATATATATATATATATATATATATATATATATATATATATATATATATATATATATGAAATGATACAGCCAATTTTCCACACAATACAATTAGTTAGCACCCCGAACGTTTAATTAGGAATATACTCAGGTATTTCCGAACGTTTCTTGAGTGAGTTGGAATTTGGCCGGAGTATCCCTATTAGCTTTCTCCGATTATGTATTTATATATTTACTCTTGGAGCAACAGATATGAACTTTCCCGATATAAGGTATGACTCTCCTTGTTTATATTTTTATATGAATATTGATTGCTTGTTCTTGTATCTCATTCTGTTATTTTGCCCGAGAAAATATCTATGTGTCATCAAGCGATGCGCACATTTTTTCATATCAGATTGAGTTCTAGCACGTGGATTGAATTCTTTTCAGAATTCATTGACCTGCACATGTATTGTTTTTTTGGCGGTAATCTCCTTCCTCCTATTTTCGAGACAGTGTGAGATTTTCTTTAGAACTGTTGGACTAACAACCTAGCAGCTCCCTCTAGCACTGATGGTGATTATCGCTAAATATTGATGTTTATTTGGTTATCAATATTAATATTATTGGGCTCCCACTGAAGAATTATAAGAGCCCACTTGAATAAGAATCTGTTGATCTTATACAAGCTTCTACATAAATTGGTATAATTTCACCCAACTTGTAGAAATCTTATAGTGAAACGAGACGTCCGTCTGGGAAGAAATATATTTAATATATCTCATATGAAATGATACAGCCAATTTTCCACACAATACAATTAGTTAGCACCCCGAATGTTTAATTAGGAATATACTCTGGTATTTCCTAATATTTGTTGAGTGAGTTGGAATTTGGCCGGAGTATCGCTAATAGCTTTCCCCGATTATGTATTATATATATATATATATATATATATATATATATATATATATATATATATATATATATACACACCCATATATATACATATATACAATGATATTAAATAAATGGAAACTATATTTATAAAATCATATTTCTTCTATTATATAAATTTCAAGAGTACCAAACTTTTGGTACGCTATCATCAGATAAAATACGAAGTTTGTTTTATAAATTTGGACATAACCAAGGAGAATATACCTTAACGGTTCAAGTTATACTTGGATAGTGATAAGAGAAGAAAAGTCACATATTTCGAATTATTAAGATGAGTATGCAAAACACGTTATCATAGTCGCTATGAAAAATGTAAATAATTATGATAAGTTATTGTATGCGTAGGAAAGAAGAGAAAGGAAGAAGAGCTAGCATTTACGTTAATTTTGGGGAAAACATTTATTTACCTATATTATGAGTTATAATATTGTATATGTAATCAGTTAGATTATAGGAAGAATTATGTTTGTAAGAATTTTTATCTTATTACATTACGATAGGCTATATGTATATACATATCTCTATATATATTAATAATTGCGTATGTATTAGTATTATAGAGATAGAGATAATTTATAATTATTAGTTGTTTATATATCAAATATGAGTTACGAAGGTGTTGATTTTGTATTTTACTTAAAAATAGGTGGTTCAAGTTGTGAGAGTAGAAGAATTTGTGGATTCAAAAATTTTGTTCAACATTGAAAATGTTTTCAGAATATTGTTAATTTAGCGAAGCTATACAGATTATCAAAAATAATATGTTTATGTTTGCACAATTGAGAAAGGGCAGATAACTACAATTTGTTTGTGAACCATAAGTTAGATGAATGATTTACTCCAAAATATATAGAGAAAATTATATATTATTTTGTGTGAGATCAATTATTTTAGTCGAAAGATGTGTGAATGTTTGAATAACAAGAGAGAGGAAAAATGTAATGTGTTTTTCTAAGAACTATCGTAAAGAGGATAAATTTTCAGAATGTCATTTAAAGATTATCAATCTACATCTAATAATATATTTAAAAGGGTGTCCTTAGAAAAATAATGTCAGAGTTAAAAATAATGTCAGAATTAATGTCGGAAATTACATTATAACATTTTATATTATATTAATTATTAAATTATAAAATATATTATATTTTTTTATATATTATATTAATTATAAAATATATTATATATATATATATATATATATATATATATATATATATATATATATATATATATATATATATATATATATATATACACATACATACATACATACATACATACATACATACATACATACATACATACATACATACATGTATACACAACCAAATTGAAAAATCATAATATAAAATTTAGTCCAATTGTTTAGAATTACAAGTGAAGCCATTATTTTCCTCATATTTATATATGTGTGTGTATGTGTGTGTGTATGTATCACTTTAACGCATCCACGAAAATATCTGTAGCTCTGATATAATCGGAAAAACTGCCCCACGCTCGGTTCATTTTTTTATATTTTAAATTACAAGTAGTTGGCTGTGGTTTGCTCATCTTACATATAACTAAACATGTCCATCACTGAATATAAAGATCTTGCATAACAGTTGTTCTTCATGAGTAACGACATTGCAATATCGACAGAATATATGAATTTGTTTTGGATTAATTATTATTCTGAAGTATTTTTGCTATACCCTTTCGCATATCTAAATATAGTAAAACAAAATTATTTATTGAATATATTTGGAAAGTTTTTACTATAATTTTTCTCTCTTCAAATAATATTTACTTGTTTGGAAATATGTCATGATTCTGACAATTGCAACAAAAACTCCTTCTCATCCCCCAATTTCAAAGACGCATGAGAAACATAAAATATGCAGCACTTAGAATGTACAAATGTAAGCAGAATAATTTCCATGTTATTTTCTATTTGTATCTTACTGACTAAATATAATTTTCAAATACTATGCATCGACATATATGAAATAGTGAGGAAAGAGAGACAGTATTAACAAGGCAATTTGTAGAGAAGAACTATGAATGATTTGATCTTGAATAATTCATACATGGGGACTAAACAATTCGAAACCAAAGAATAATACAAGCGAGGTTTCCACGATACTGTTGTGCTTGATAGAAACTTACTTCATACTTGTAACATACTATCTACTACATATTGCATATTATACATTTGATAGGTTATGATAAATGATTTCTTACATATGTAACATGTTATCTTTATAGTGTACAGTCTCTTTATGTTCTAGTGTTTATATTGTTTATAGCTTGTTTACTTCTGTACGTATAGCCCCTTTAATTATATTGGGGGTATTTTACTGGATTGTTGGGTACTAAATTAGCAACGATTGAATTAGTAATAATTGTTTCTACTTTAGGCACAAGGCCAGCAATTACACAGTGCATTACTGGTACTTTATTTTATCGACCCCGTAAGGATGAAAGGCAAAGTCAACCTCGGCAGGATTTGAACTCAGCTCGTAAAGGGACGTAACTATGCTGGAAAGCTTGGCGTCCGACCCTCTACCGATACTGCCAATCCACCGCCCTTATTGAATTAGTAATAATAGCAAGTCACGTACGCCAATAGAGAAATATTTCTTATGGCATGTCTATAAGATTTCATGCAAATATTATCCATTTTAAATAAAGTGCACTGTAATAATGGTTTGTGTGTATAGCTTTTAAATTCCCCTCGAGAACGGTTTTGTTACAAGTCAAGGCAATTCGCGAATTAACACTAATTAACAGCATTTGTGAGGTAAGAGATTTATCTAGTGTATCTGGAGCTAAATGGTAGACATGTTTTTAGGAAAATATTGAAAAGACGAATAACGTTCATGACAATATCCACTATGTATCTTCTATTTATTCAAAATATATGGGATCGCCGTATAAATGTCACTTAAATTCGATATGCCAGAGAGACAATAAACACCCATAACCTCTAGATGATTAGTAACACTATGGCATTTGTGTGAGTATTCGCCTCTTATATTGACAAATATGTTATTCACAATTAAGAAACATATTCAAACACTAAGTGTGTCCAGGACACACTACGGAAATTAGAATATATCGGAAGAGGCAATATGCATGCTTGCCTTTAGAGGAACTGTCTTTAATATACATGCAAGCTTTTGATATGAATTTAAGAGACATTGAAAGTTGTAATTGTCCAACATAAACTAGAGGACAGAAGTACAATATATTTATCGATAATTGAATAGATTCAAGTTGAAACAAGATGCATAATTGTGGTTATAAATGTTATATAGAAAATTTGATATTTCTACGAATGGGTATATTGTAGGTCTATTAGGCATAAGAAATATTTTCGAAGAGAAGTTGATTACATTGCTGATGTATAGCCAAATACTAACGATTGTTTATTGTATATAGAAACAAAACTTGGCTTTCCTGAAAGAATTTAGTGCTAACAATACAAGTACATAACAGAATAACCAATATATATGTAAACAAAACTAACTTTATTCAGCCAATTAGTAGCATCACATTTGTGGAAATAAAAGGTCCATCAACTGTATAACTCAATTATGAGATACAACTACTTTTTATAGTTAATTAGATTTTTTGTGGAGGAATAGTCCATTCATCACACGTTGATTAATACAGCTGATGTTCAAGTGGAAGTTTTGAAGAGGGATGTCCATGGAGGTTATTTTTCTGTAATGTGGAATATTGCTGAGATATGGAGTGGAATTAACGCTGACAATACGTACTGATTGAAAGGGTGAATCAAATGAGCAGTGGAAAAAGAAACGGTAAAATGACAATTGCCAATTAGCCAGTGTGACCGAATAGGCCTATAAGCTACATGATTACAATGATATCGGTTTGCTGAGGCATGTATTAAAAAATAAATCGATGTTGTGTGAGGGTGGAGGGAGGCAGCTCATCACTTACGTATTTTGTTAGCAGATATAATAAAAAACGAGTTTGGTAAGTATATATACGGTTGAAAGTGAAATAATGTACCTGCTATATATTGTTTGTTGTGAGTTATTGTTAAGAAAATTAATAATTTATTTATGGTTGCAAAAATGAATAAGTCTTAGATGTAAAAGTGTTGCAGGTGAATGTGGACCTGAAATGGAACTGTAAGCTGTTTATTAATTTCATCTTTGTGTGCGACAAGGGCAAGTATGGTCAACCCATAGAAGGTACATATGTGCGCAATGGATACTGGATGATTGCAATGTTATCAGCATCGTATGATGTATATACCAAACTATATGTGGTGTAGAAACACAGCTCTCACTCTCTCGTCCTCTCACTCACTCACAAACTTTCTTCTCTCTTTCTTTCTCTGTATATATAAATATATATATATGTGTGGGTGGGGGTGGGGGATTGTCGTGTGAATGTGTGTGCGCGTATATTCATATTATCATGGCTAAATAGTAAGTCTTATAAGTCTGGAGTGTCTCCAGTACATCCAGATTAACAAGACTCACCATTTAGCCTTAATAACATGAATATTAAAGCTCTGTTTCAGTACTGAATATTGTTTTCTCTCAGCCGTGAACCATATATATATATATATATATATATATATATATATATATATAAAGATTACTTTCATATTAAGTTATTTTATCGTCAAATCTATATTCTAATAGCCCTCTCAATCCGCTCTTATAGAAGCAGGCTACGATGATAATGCATGTATTTTAAAATCTCTAAAATTAGATGGCTATCGATTTTTCATGTGTATTTCAGTAAAACGAAATTAGGAAAACCTTCCTTCCCAACTTAATACTTAATTGATCAATGAAGACGTTCACTGAATCTAGTCTCATCAGTATTATTTTACCGGGTATAATAGAATAGATTAATTAGCAAACGGATACAATTTCAGTGCATACAAATAGAATCTAACGCTTATTCCTCTATATTAATATATAGTTCAGTTGTTGTAAGTTTGATAGACTGACGTTTCAGGGATATTCGGATGGCATGTTAGCAAATGGACCATCTAAGTAGATTTTTTCTTGTTGTTACCGATGTTTATCAATTGGTTTGTTCAATATTCTTCTTGTCGGTTGATTGGTAGTATCGGTAGAGGGTCAGACTCCATGCTTTCAGACATAGAGTTACGTCCCTTTACGGCCTGAGTTCAAATACCGCCGAGGATAACTTTGCCTTTCATCTTTACGGGATCGATAAAATAAAGTACCAGTAATGCACTGGGTTAATTGTTGGCCTTGTGCCCAAAGTAGAAACAATTATTCTTCTTGTCTACGTATATTGAATAAATTAATATACGCAACGAATATACTGAAATAAATAATTGGTATTCTCATTTAATGTAATCAGAAATGGAAGAGGAATTAAAAGAATCGACTACATATTTATGATCTAGGTCCTAAACAAATTGTACGACACTCAATATTGTGGATAATCGTTTATATTTCACAAATGAATCATTGGCTCCATTTCAAACTGATCATTAAGAGATTTGGTAATTAGTCCAATACATGGTAAATAATCTGATTTATTATGTTTTGGAATCATGCACAAGCAGTCTGCATGATTTACATGCAAATAATATATACACTGAAAATCGTAGGCCCATGCTAACTGGACAAGCAACCTCACTGCTTGTGGTTTGGCCTGACAACACCTATCATTGGGTGCTTTAGCCATATTGACTGTTGTAAGGATCTTCTCCTTACGCGAGTTTAATGCTAAAATTCAGCAAAAGCTTCGAAGCCGAGATGATGCCGGGAGAATTTCATCAGGGGTGAATGCAAAAATGTTCCCGGGCACAACACCTTTCTCTAGGTAACTGCTGGAAAATATAGAAAATAGATACGTACATACATTCATCGCACCTATACACATATAATGAATGCGCATAGCGTAGAAGTCTAACGACCGAAAAGTCATGTTCAACCGCTGGCAGCGTGATATGTAATTTAGCAAGAAACTCAGCTCGAAAAGAAACCAGTTGTATCTCTAATTAAAAATCCTAGTCTTGCCACATTCTGTCCCATTCTGAATCTTCCTAGAACTACATAAAATAGTCCAGGTTTATGTAGATTGCTAAGTCACTCGCATGTTACATTTATGAAGAGTCTGTTGCAGCGTTGGCCCAACATATAACGACACACATTCAATACACATGCATCATATTTTCTTACTCCATCAACTTATATAATAACCCTATCTAGCTCCTCCATGGCACTTAACATGCCACTATTCAACTTCATCCCTTGACTTGTGTATTGTTGTCTTTATGTGCTGCCCAGTTTAGTACTAAACATCTGACCATCTGCAATTAATATTACTCAACTTAAAACCGCAATCTAGCTGTTAGGCGATTTTGTATGCCGAGATTTTTAACACAACCATATAGCTATGTTAATAACGTTAGTTATTTTCCATTGACTGTTTGATCTTCGGCTTCATCTATTGCCAAAGCTTATCATTCCCATCAAATAAAGACGTCCACTCCTTTTCAAGAATTCTGAGGGGATTTTGTCTCTGAAGATAACACAACAGTAATTCTTATATTTCCAACATCACTAGTTCCGATAAGAATAACATTTAAGAACTCTGCCCTTCCTCTTCTTAGTAAACCACAAGAAATAACACCAACATGAAAGTTCCTACTGTAAAATGTAATATAGGATGGTATCTAGCACAGTATATAACATATATTTTCAGGAGTGTTTCTACGATGGAATGTTTTGTATATGATAGCTATGATGGCAAGTATTTGTGCAAGTGCAAACAATGTTTGGCAAACGTTATAAAATATTATATTTCGAAATCCACATGTAACAGAAAATAAAAATAGTTAGCTGGCGCCTGTTCTTGGCGTGTTCTAAGTCGTGATGAAACATGAATTTTGATTAATGCTTTGCTTATCTCTAGAATAAAAGTGGTTATACGTATATTCACCTTGCTAGAAATAGCAGCAAAATTACTTTTCTGATTAAAAAGAAGCCAAAGGAATATGAAGTATATAATGGATAATGTAATCCTAGATTCATTCTGTTTCTTTTAAATAAAAGACTCAATAATTATGGCTCAGAAGCATTTGATCAGAGGTTCGTTCAATCAGTTCTAGCATGGGACTATTGGACAGCCAAATCTAGCATCAGAGAATGTTTCTGCCATCCTGAAATATATATACTATGTGCTCCCTAGTAACTGGGTCCTCCTCATCTCACCCTTCCTATAGATCTCTATCTTATTACCTCTAATCCATATAGATTCTTAAGCTTGCATTAAACTATAAGCTTGACGTATTTTATCTCCCTTCTCCCCTCAACTTGTGGTTTCCTCCTCTTTTCACTCTTACATTTAAGAAAGATAGGCCGAGAAATTTTGAAGAATAATTCAGGGATAAAGGGATATAACATATTTATCATATTACTAATCGGATGTTATAGCCTGGTTGTGGTTACGTTCTTCATTTAAAGAGAATATAGAATAATCATCACCAAAGCATAAGTGATATTCGAAAATAGCTCCATGTTTCTTTTAAAAAACATAGGACCGTCAAGTATACAGATGTTCTACCAATGGTTTTCCAAGCACTCAATGAACACTCAGAAACCATATTATAATAGCCAAGGAAACAGAAACATATTTATTATCCATATATATCATGCCAGATAAATTAAAGTGGTAGCAAACCCACATATGTGTCAGATAACTTCAATGGGAGAGAATATAAGATACTCAATATATTATATTAACAAAATTCCAGGCTCCTGGATCAGATTAACGTAAGGCTTTACAGCTGAAATCTGATAAATCTGAACTCCCAGATAGTCATCCATGTTTGTTCTCGAAAATACATTATTATAACTCTGTGTGAACTGAGTGACAACCAGAAATGTTGAATGAGATAACAACAGCGATTCGTATACGTGACAGTCGTATACAAACAAACTACTACACACCCATAAAAAGACTCCCACACCTTATAAAATTATCTATCTATTTCTCTCTCTTCTCTCTCTCTCTCTCTCTCTCTCTCTCTCTCTCTCTCTCTCTCTCTCGCTCTCGCTCTCGCTCTCTCTCTCTCTCTTATATACATATATATATATATATATTTATATATATATATATATATATATATATCAAACAGTGAGTGTGTTCTGTTATTAATTCTGGCAATATTACGCAAATATGACCCTCCCCAAATATAACAATATATATATATATATATATATATATGTCTAATGGTAGCTAAGATGCTTCTATAGGCGGTATGCTGGTTCAGCACTCTATGCTCCTACGGAGCAGAGTATGATAGAATGGTAAACGAAAAATCAGTGATGCATCGGAACTCAATTTATTGATTTATTGTGTGTTACAATTATTTCCCCAGCGAACAGCTCGAGGTGCGAATTCTGACTCTGATTCGCACGTTCCGAAATCAGTAGACGTGTTCGAGGAACCTGCGAATCGGGTCGATCCAAACACAGATCGCACCTCGAACTGATCGCCGGGGAAACAATTGTAACACAATATATTGAATTCCGATGCATCACTGATTTTTCGTTTCCCATTCTCTCGCTCTCTCTCTCTCTCCCTATATATATATATATATATATATATATATATATATATATATATATATAGAGAGAGAGAGAGAGAGAGAGAGAGAGAGAGAGAGAGAGAGAGTTAAATTGGGAGTAACCACAGCGAATATACGAATCAGAAGCATATTTATATGGGGATTTGCTAACCGAAGTCTTTTATTGAATTCTCATCTGCATTCTCTTATCATACATTCATTTAGTATTTAGCCTTTTAGTAATAGCATAGGAGAAATTACACGTAATGGAATCCTAAGCAATATACCACCTGTCCATTTGGGTGGTTATATTAAATTCTCTGAAGGATATAGGTCTGAATGTCCCAATGGTTTGATAAACGCAATACATTTTGCCAAAGTTTGAATAGGAGGAATATTAATCCTCTTATTGTAGTGTAACGTAGCCCATTAGATCATTAAATACAGGACTATTCCCAGTATTGAATTATTCGTTTATTTTTAGACTTCAAATGAATGGGAGGAACATTTAAAACTTACCAGGATTTGAACTCAGAGCACTGAGGTATATTTAATCATCATATGCCCTCTACTACGATTCCAATTCGCCACCCTTCTCATAGTCTACTGGCAACATATAAACAAACGTTTTTTCTCAATGTATATTTAGTTCTGTACGCATACTGGTGGGTGGGTAAACAGAAAAATGATTTGAAAAGAAATCAGTAGATTATATGGAAGTTAAATACATATGTTCTTGTCGCATCCGAAACGTTTGTCTACGCCGAATGAAACAATTGGCTAGGTGCAAGTAACTTAAACTGTTCACACATACACACACAGACACATATGTGTAAGTGTGTGCATGTGCATTACAGATTGTCGTTATAAATTATTATGATATTACACTCAGGTTTCTTATACAATTTTCAACATAGATTAGTTCTTGTCTCAGCCAGATAACATGAATAACTCATACTTCTACAGTATTTCCTGTTAATTAGTTAGTATTAAAATACACGGATTTGGCTAGTATATGTGAAAACTCTATTATGAACTACAATAAAGATACATTCATATATTCAAATATGTATGAGCATAATCACGCTTACACTAATATATACTACTACATAACAACATATATATGCATATCAACAAATATATATTTATTATACACACACACTCGACCATGCACAGAGAGAGACACACACACAAATATATACACAAACACACACACACACACACACATATATATATATATATATATATATATATATATATATATATATATATATACAATAATATATATATATACAATAGTATATATATATATATATATTTATATATATATATATATATATATATATTTATATATATATATATATATATATATATATATATATATATATATATATAATATTAAATAAATGGAAACTATATTTATAAAACCATATTTATTTCATTATATATATTTCGGGGATATCATATTAACAATATGCTATGCCTTCCTCAGACAAAATACAATATAAACAGTTTTATAGATAAATAGATTCGACATACCGTTATAACACCGACTTCCATTTGAAGAGGTTTAAGCTGGCAGCTTAAACCTCTTCAAATGGAAGTCGGTGTTATAACGGTATGTCGAATCTATTTATCTATAAAACTGTTTATATTGTATTTTGTCTGAGGAAGGCATAGCATATTGTTAATATGATATCCCCGAAATATATATAATGAAATAAATATGGTTTTATAAATATAGTTTCCATTTATTTAATATTCTAAATATACTCCAAACATTTGTCGAGTGCTTTTATATCAGTTATAAATATTTACTAGTTGTAACCCAACAATTTTAAATATAACTTTCCATATATATATATATATATATATATATATATATATATATATATATATATATATATATATATATATATATATATATAGAATAAGGTAAAGCGAAGTAGTTTCAGATGTTTATGTTCTTTAATAATAATGCTGTGACATATATTTCAATGACGACACTGGCCACACTGTTCTGTGTGCGAGTGTCGTGTCATCATCAGACAGCTTGTTACATAATAAGGTTATGTTTCCGAGGCAATCCAAATTGGATCGACAAGGGAACGGATGAATTGCGTGTTTTGGGGTTTTTCATCCGCTCCCTTGTGAGACCAATTCCCCCCCCCCCCCCCACACCGGCCTGCGCAAGCGCATGTCCGAAGGAAGTTGTCAATTCGCCACCGCAGACTTCAACGAAATTTGCTTAGTCAGTTCACCCTGTCATCCAAAACAATGGCCCACCAATGCATTTTGCATATATGTACTCTGTGTTTTTGCATTTATTCACTATTGGTTCTGTTCTTTTCTTTTGTGTACTTTATGTCTGTTTTTCTTTGATTTTGTTCCATGTGATGGAAATTAAAACTGTATACCAGATCCACTAGTGCCTGGAGCCCTGTAGTTATAATGTACGGCACTGTCGTTCAATATGTGGATAGAGTAACTGTGACACTAGAATCCCTCTCAGAACATATTACTTAAACATCTCTCTCCATATTATTTACTCACTTCAGTCTATTTTTTTACTCACCTCAATCGAATTATCACCTGAAAAGAATTTTTTTAATTCTTTTTTTAATTCTTTAATTTCTAATTGTTAATTTCTTAATTGTTTAATTTATAATTTCTGATATTTGATTTAGGATTTTAATTTTTATTTCCAACTCTCACTCTTAACTTCCAACGTAAAACCATGATACCTAGAATAAGTTTATTTTGCCTTATAAGGTGATGGTCAGTAGTACCGTCAACGCTTAGTGAGGGGTAGTATTCTGACAACTAACACTCTCCCATCCCCTCTGGCTCTCGGCTGACTGCCACAGCCGTGATGGGTAGCAGTAAAATATGGTGGGCCATTGTTTTGGATGACAGGGTGAACTGACTAAGCAAATTTCGTTGAAGTCTGCGGTGGCGAATGGTCAACTTCCTTCGGACATGCGCTTGCGCAGGCCGGTGGGTGGGGGGTGGGGGGGAATTGGTACTCACAAGGGAGCGGATGAAAAACCCCAAAACACGCAATTCATCCGTTCCCTTGTCGATCCAATTTGGATTGCCTCGGAAACATAACCTTATTATGTAACAAGCTGTCTGATGATGACACAACACTCGCACACAGAACAGTGTGGCCAGTGTCGTCATTGAAATATATGTCGCAGCATTATTATTGAAGGACTTGAACATCTGAAACTACTTCGCTTTTCCTTATTCGATATTTACTCCGTCACTCCTATGTGGAAAAAGTACGTTGAGTACTTGAATTGAATTGCATCAATGTTTACCCTAATATATATATATATATATATATATATATATATATATATATATATATACAATAATATATATATATATATATAGAAATATAGAAAAGCTTCTACATGACTAGAACTGTTTCATTCGTGAGAAATCATCAGGAAGCTGACTGTCCAAGTAACTGGGGTGGTATTTATATATTTTCTGGTGGTAAGAGAGGTTGGGGATTGGGTTGGGTAAAGATCATTGGTTGAGGAATCAACCAATGACCTCTACACATCCCAATCCCCAATAATATACATGGGTAATAATTTATTGATGTTTTATCTATTAGAATAATTTCATTAGGAGTCTTTGTATCCTATGTTTTGTTTAGGACAGTTCAATATTTAACTTGACAATTGTTTATTCATGGTTTGGAATTATCACTAGATTTCAGAGTAGTTAAATGTTCACATATGGTGAATGAGTTATCTTCCTTTTGTTTACATTCTTCGTAAATATTTTTATTCTGTTTGAATAGCTTACTAAATTATATTTGACATGAATTATGTAGTTTAATAATATAAGAATATCTTTAAAAGGTAACTATAATAATATATAATTACTGAAGTAAATATAAATTAACGGAATAAAATTTTTGAGATTAAATATAACAGGAATGTAATCCTATAATTAAAGAATAGAAATGATTTTATAAAGTAAATATCCTATTTAAATAAAATAATTCGGCTAAAAAATGATCTTAATATATTATATATATTGATGGGGAGATAAGCATTTTTGATATATATTTTAAATGCATGTTTAATAATTATTTAAATTGGTTTTAAAGATAATTTTTTTTAAAAGTTGTAACAAAATAGTTAAGGAATTTATTACTTAAACTAAAATTATAATCTATAATGAGTTAAATTAAATTATATAAATGTTTAATTAAACCAATTATGTGATGGCTATAAAATGTAATGTATATTGACTAATTTTGATATAATATATAAGTATAATTAGCTTAACCCTAATCAAATACAAGAGATATTCAATGGTTTATGGTAATTGATTGGTTGCCTCAATTGACCTAATACTTGAAAACAACGGTTTTTTTCTATATATCCTAACATATTTTATGTTCCCTCTCTTTTGTCGTTATTTATCCTTTCTTCTTCTTTTATTCATTTAAATATTTATGTATGTATTTATATATTTTTTCTTGTTTTTTCTTTTTTCTTTCTTTTTTACCTTCTTTTTTCTTTCTTTCTTTCTTTCTTTCTTCCTTGTTCTTGCCTTCCTCCACTTTACACACTCTCTTATATCTCCAATGCGTTCCATGTCCTTTTCTTCATTGTGTTTATCATATTATTATTTGTGGTATAAAAATGTTGAGATTTGATGAAATAAATCACTGCCAATATTGGAATTGAACTATCAAGACCGTAGAGGTATGTCATATATCAAATCATATATTTTATCTGAAGAGGACGTACTGAAAAAACAACACAGTACCTTCGATATATTTATAATAAAGCATTTATTTTGATTATGTGAATATCTTCATTTATTAATATTTTGAATAATATATATATATATATATATATATATATATTATTTTATATATATATATATATATATATATATATATTATTTTATATATATATATATATATATATATATATATATATTATTCAAAATACTAATAAATGAAGATATTCACATAATCAAAATATATGCTTTATTATAAATATATCGAAGGTACTGTGTTGTTTTTTCAGTACGTCCTCTTCAGATAAAATATATGATTTGATATAATATATATATATATATATTGTTATACTTTGGGAGGGTCATATTGCCAATAAGAAACACACGCACCAGTTGCTTTCACTTCAATTTATTATAATAAATTTATAAATTTAGCAATTTATAAATTTCTGGTTGGTTGGTTGGTTCCACAACCAGATAGTTGTTTATATATTGTCATAGTTCTTTCGTCACACATTATGTGATCTCTTCAGTGACTGGGGATTCTTTTCTTTGTTTTTGTGCCTCTCCTTTGTTCTGTCCTACGCCATTTTGTTTCTGTGTGTGTGTTGTGTGCTCAGTCTGCGCATACGCCACATCCGGGTGTCTGTGTGTGTTTATATTTGTTTATTTATTTGTTTATTTACATGTTACCGGTTGGTTGTTTGTTCTATGTGTGTGTGTTTTCATTTTGTCCTTAATTGTAAGTTGTGATGTTGCTGTTCCACTCATATTTTCTATTTAATTTTGGTTGTAATTCTTTTATGTTTATTGCCTCTGTAATTTGTCTAAACATTGCGTCTTTTCTGTTTGTAGATTCTATTTTTATTTCTAAGTTCTCTAATTTACCCTTGTGTTCTATTTTAGCATGTTGGTAGAGTACAGATGATTCTTTACTATCTTGAAGGTCTCGCCAGTGTTCGTTTATCCGTTCCCCTACACTACGAGCTGTCTCACCTATGTACACTATATTTTTGTCTCTACATTGTCCTTCAGTATATCTTATGCTATACACTACATTTCTAGTTTTACAGTTAATATGGGGGCTTATTTTACAGGTTATACATTTATTATCTGAACATGGGGTCTTTGGAAAGGGTATGTCTTGCCAATACGTGTTTTTACGGAGGTACCTGGTCTTTCTACTATCTTAATATTGAGTTTATGTTTATCTCTCTCTCTCTCTCTCTCTCTCTCTCTCTCTCTCTCTATATATATATATATATATATATATATATATATATATATGTGTGTGTGTGTGAGTGTATTTATATATATACATACGTAGAATATTTTGAAGAGCAAATAGTAAGAGCAATGGAGAGACGAATGGAAAACTATTTTTACATGTGCTATATATCTATATATCATATTATTAAAGAATATATAGATATATAGCGGAACTCACTGAAAACTTTCTTTCCTAATTCCCAGTTTTGAAAAAGGGAAACAAGTCCCTTGCAATGAAATACCGCCCGATCTCACTCATCTCGTTAAGGTATCTTAGAGCGTGGTGAAAGCTGAATTCAAAACAACATGAGTTCCTTAATGACAAGTATTGCCTAATGCTGCTCCTGCATCACTTTGATGACGTTTTAAGAGTTTTGGCAGAGGGTTCCAAAACTGATGCCATATACATAGATTTCAGGTAAGACCTTTGATATGGTTGATGACAAAATCCTGTTGAAAAACTATCAAACATTGGTGTTTCTGTAAATTTACTACAATGGTAAACAACTTCAAGACAAACAGGGTCCAATCTAATATGCTTGACGGAAAAACAATCATGCTCAGTCACACATAATCGTGGCATCTAATGATGCACTGCGTTGGGCACTCTTCTCTTCATTTTTAATATCAATGACACGATCGGCGTCATGAAGTACATCAACGTGTAAATCTTCGCAGGTGATTCCGAGATCAAGAGGGTCATCAATTAAGTGGAAGACCAGATATGCATTCAATCTGATCTACTTGCCGTTATTAAATGAGAAGGAAAAAAACAATATGCTACGGATCGAAGTTTAATTTGAGGGTAATACACATTGATAAGAGAATGCTCAGATGGAGCCCTAATGACATGCAACAACACCAGAGACCAGAAAGTAATTGTTGATAACAACCTTAGCTGGGATAACCATATAAACACCCGAGTTAAACTTACTCGCAGTATGGGTTTGTGGATTCTCAGAACATTCTAATCGAGAGATATCCACACCATAACCCTCCTATTTTTATTTTGCCCGGTCCTATTTTGAATACTGTTTTCCACTGTGTCCTTTCTACACAAAACAAAGTATTATATAAACAGTTGCACCTCGCAAAATTAATCACTAAAACGATAGGCGGCCTTGACTAGTAGGGGTCGACTAGAAAGGTTCAACATCTACTCTCTCCACCACTTCCGTGTGCGCTATATTTTCTGCTTTAAGGGGAAAATATTCAATTGGAATCCCATAAAATAATTACGGCACAAATATTTCTCCTTAACTGGTACCGCTCCCTTTAACATCACCCCAAAACACATACAAAGTGAAGTGGAACCCATATGGGCATACAGTTAGCACACTGCATTGACACCTGTTAAAAAGCAATCCACAGACAACAATCAATGCTCAGCTGTCATCAAACTTCGTATGTACTTTTTTGTGTGTTTTTGTTATCAGCTCCTCAATTTTAGGCTCTTTAACTATAGACACAGAGCAGAGACCCAGCCTGAAGTTTCTGGTAAACCTGGAGAAAACCCAATCAGAATCACTCGCAAAATTGATGCATATGTATGGAGATGTGAAGAAGCAGCGCTCACGGAGTTTCGAATGGCACAAAATATGGAAGAAGACCCCAGTAGCGGAGGTCCTCCCATGAGCAGTACTGAAGCAAATTTTGAACGCGTGAGGCATATGGTTCGTGGCTCAATTCAGATGAAAGTTCAACAGATCGCAGATTAGCTGGGTATATGAACGGTCACAGCGCTGGGAAGATCATCAAGAGAGTTTGGGGCATGCGGAAGATCTGCACGAAGATAGTGCCAAAGCTACTGAACTATGAACAGGAGCAGTGCATGCAGAGATATCTGGAAGTCCTCGAGCGTCTTGAAACCGAAAGAGACTTGCTGGGAAGATACATCACCAAGATCACAAGTCCGACCCGTCTTCCGGACCTGGAAGCCACAAAAAAGGCCATGCTGGTGGAGCAGTGGAGAATCACGGGAGAATCCTTCCAGGAGTGAATGAAGGCGTGGCGTAGAAGGGTGGGAAACTTCGTCAGACTTGTGCAGCAATATTTTGATATTAACCCGCTAATATAATGTTTGTTTGTAAATATATGCTCCTGTGTGTGAGTAGTGAAACGAACTTGTCGATTTGACGTGGATAGTGACACCTGATTCAATCAATAGAATAACCATAAATATACACATACATATACTACCATATACCCAAGGATAGTCTACAATTTCCTATTGAAAATTTCAATGAAATAACCCTATACACATAGATATACAATTATATAAAAACCAATAGAAATTATAAGCCACTTGCCATCACAAATTTAACCATAAATATGCATAGATGCACATAGGGACACTCAGGTAGACAAACATTTATATATATATATATATATATATATATATATATATATATATATATTGTTATACTTTGGGAGGGTCATGTTGCCAATAATATATATATATTTATATATATATATAATTGGAGGCTTAGTAAAATCGAATCTTTGGCGGCAAATTCGACCTACGATATGAATGAGTTAGCAAAGCACTCGACAAGGTAGGTCCTTAGAGTAATAACATAGGTTTATTTAGCTTGACAAATTGAACATTGTGGCAGGCAAAATCTAACACACATTACCAAAGCAACGAAAGAACTAACAGGTTCAAAAAATAAACCTGGACAAATCAAATGTTATACGTTTAAAGTGTTTCTATGAATCCGAAATCAAATATCAGACTTACGTAACTGGCAAGCTGGTGGTATTCATGATCGAACAGAGGACTCATTTCATCAACAAGATTTTCGTTCTACCAAAGAACGGGGCGAAACACTGAATGGTGCCGCTAACAACGGCGATTCGAACATTCAGTTGTCACGTGTTATATCCAACAAGGTAAATAACCCTCGGTTTTTCGGCGGGTCATTCAAAGTCTTAGACAAAGGAAATATTATAATTACAGGGGTGGGGGAACTGATGACACAGAGGCCCGATGGGCTGCATCGGGATAGGCGAAAGGGGAAAATCAGACGAGGAAGAAAATAGGGGGTGGAAAGAAGTGATAGGATGAGACAGGGAGAAGAAGAAGACAAAGAGGAAAAAGAAAAGAGATACATCTGCCGTCGTGGTCATACTTTTTCCTATTTCCCAATCTACTACCCTAAGTATTGAGTACTATGGTGCGTTATGGTCCATCTGGTTCCTTGCCACAATTCCTTTGTTATATATATTTATATATATATATATATATATAAATATAACGAAGGAAATGTGTTAAGGAACCAGATGGACCATAACGCACCAAAGTACTCAATACTTAGGGTAGTAGAGTGGGTAATTAGGAACGAGTAGGACCCCGACGGCTGAGCTCAAGCCGTTTCAACGGCTAATTCTGTACGTAGAATTAGTCCAGAATTAGCCGTCGAAACGGCTTGAGCTCAGCCGTCGGGGTCCTACTCTCCTATATATAAATATATATATATATATATACGATATATTAACAGATGGAAACTATATTTAGAAAACCCTATTTATTTCATTATACATATTTCAAGGACACCAAGTTAAATTATGGCGTGCTTTCATCAGATAAAATATAATATAGATCAGTTTTATAAATAAATATTGACATACCCTTAAAGAATGCGACCATTTCTGTTGGAAGCTCCCGGATATATATATATATATATATATATAACGAAGGAAATGTGGTACGGAACCAGGTGGACCATAACGCACCAAACTACTCAATACTTAGGGGAGTAGAGTGGTTAATAGGAACGAGTAGGACCCTGACGGCTGAGCTCAAGCCGTTTCGACGGCTAATTCTGGACGCATTATGTCCAGAATTAGCCGTCGAAACGGCTTGAGCTCAGTTGTCGGTGTCCTACTCGTTCCTATATATATATATATATATATATTTATAGTTTTGCGAGGTTTTTTATATGAAATCGTGTGTCGAAACAAATATTGTTATACTTGGGGAGGGTCATATTTGTGTAATATTGCCAGAATTAATAACAGACCACACTCACTGTTTGGTTGGTTTTCGCTTATCGCTTCTGTGTATATATTTATATATATAAATATATATATAAATATATATAAATATATATATATATATATATATATATATATAAATATAAATATATAAAACAAAGGAATTGTCGTAAGGAACCAGATGGACCATAACGCACCAGAGTGCTCAATATTTGAGTAGTAGAATGGGAAATAGGAAAAAGTATGACCCCGGCGGCAGATGTATCTCTTCTTTTCCTCTTTGTCTTCTTCTTCTCCCTGTCTCATCCTATCACTTCCTTCCGCCCCTTATTTTTATCCTCGTCTGCTTTATCCCTCTCGCCTATCCCGATGCGGCCCATTGGGCCTCTGTAGCATCAGTTCTCCCACCACTGTAATTTTAAGGTAGAATTGGCCGAATGCGTTTTACTAACTACTTATAGCAGATGTGTTACCCCCCTTTAATTTTGTATCAGTTTTGTAATTTCTACAAGTTTTTTCTATTCTCAACATATTACCCTGTAATTGTAAGTTAGCATTGTGATTGTTTTATTCCTTTCCCACTATCTAATTTTATATATTTTTTATTTATTTCTAGTACTTTTTATTGTCTCCTACTCTCATTCGATTTACCTATTCTATAACCTGCCTCCTCCACTTCATACACTATCCTTAGAATCTACTGTATACATATCACTTTCAACGCCTGATCGTTCCACTCACTCCCCTATTGTTATACAGGCAAGTTTAGCCACCCCTACCCCCCACCAAATGCCATGATAGACTTATTTGGGTTTACAATAAATTTTAACCAATCCTCTTGACAACTACAATCTTCCCATATAAGAAAGTACCCCCTTGACAAGTTCGGGTATTTATTCACCAGGCTAAACATTCTAATTTAGTTCAGAAATAGCCGTCGAAACGGCTTCAGCTCTGCCGTCGGGGTCATATATTTTCCTATAAATATATATATATATATTAGAAAGTGATGTTTTTTTTACAAATTGAAAAATAACCGCAGTGTCCTACACGAGTGAAAGTATAAAGAAAAAAAGATGAAATCGAAAATGCAACTGGAGTCTTAATTTTTTAAAATATATATATATTTATTTGGTTCCTTTACCGGTTTCGCAGTTCTTCTGCTTATCAAAAGTAGAGTTGAGATGGAGGATCTGTGGTTTTTCTCGCATCTGGTTGGTCTCTGAATGTTACTTGTTTTATATGGAAAAAAGTGGCTCGAAATGCCAGGTTTTTAGAGAAGTAATTTGATTGGTTGGTCCATAATTATAATAAATTTCGCGCCCGTTCGCGTTACAAAATTCTTCAAACAAGGGGGCGGCGGGCACAGCTTGTTTTTTTTTATATATGAGTGTTTGAATTTCTTTTTACTTTAAAAAAATCGGGGCCCACGAAGGCTTTTTTTTAATAAACGTAATTTGATGTGTTATAAATGAAATTATGGCTGTCAGGTAAATAAGTTTTCATTAAATTTTCGCGCTATCATTTGGAAATCTATTCTGTAACCTTTTTAGAGAATTTTATGACAAGCAAAAGATATGGTCAAGAGAAATGGGATGGGAGAATTGTTCTTGTTCAGTGAATATGGTTAGTTCGCTGGGGTGTCAGAATTCAGATTTTCTATTGAAATGAAGAAAGTAAAGATATGTATGTTTATTTGTGTGCTTGTGTGTGTGTGTGTGTGTGTGTGTGTGTGTATGTGTTTGAATTTCTTTTTACTTGAAAAAGGGGTTCACGAAGGCTTTTTTTAAATAAACGTAATTTTATTGGTTATAAATGAAATTATGGCTGTCACTTGAACAAGTTTTCATTAAATTTTCGCGCCCTTATTTGGAAATCTATTCTGTAGCCTCTTTAGAGAATTTTATGACAAGCAAAAGATAATGGTCAAGAGAAATGGGTTGGGAGAATTGATCTGGTTCAGTGAATATAGTTAGTTCGCTGGGGTGTCAGAATTCAGATTTTCTATTGAAGTAAAGAAAGTAAAGATGTGTATGATTATGTGTGTGCTTGTGTGTGTGTGTGTGTGTAAGTTTAAGTAAAAAGAAATTCAAACACTCATATATGAAAAAAACAATCTGTGCCCCCCTTGTTTGAAGAACTTTGTAACGCGAAATGGCGCGAAATTTATTATAATTATTGACCAACCAATCAAATCATTTCTCTAAAAACATGGCGTTTCGAGTCACTTCTTTCCATATAAAACAAGTAACATTCAAAGACCAACCAGATTTTAAAAAAAACACAGCCCCTCCATCACAACTCTACTTTTGAAAAGCAGAAGAACTGCGAAACCGGTAAAGGAACCAAATAAATATATATATATTTTTTTAAATAAGACTCCAGTTGCATTCTCGATTTCATCTTTGTTCATTATATATATATATATATATATATATATATATATATATATATATATATATATATATATATATATATATATATATATATATACATATATAGTTGTTATATAGTAAGGTGTATTATTGGTTCTGTCATACGGTCCAATAAACTTTTGTTAGCAATATTAAGTTCTCCACGCTTTTGTATATCTCCAATTCCATTTATGGGCACAGCCATATGATGTAAAACGGAGTATTTGTATCAAAATAAAGATACGAAGACATGGTATGAATTTCCAATCATTTTAGTCACGACACATATTTCAATAAGAGATATATCGATCGTGTGGTCATGATCGATTATCACCGATCTCATCTGGGGTGTAATGAATTGTCTTCAAATCCTTGATATGAGGGAGGAAAAACTAACGATTTTCACTCACTAGAGTTTTGTTCCCCTATATGAAGATTCAGCAGCCAAAACAAGCCAACTGGTATCGTTTTCAGTCAGGGTCATAAATCTATCAAGTCTCTATCTCTCAATAGCTGTAAAAGACACTGGACAGGTCTAATCTCAGCATCAAATCTATAGAATTTCGGTCGGTCACAATTAGTGTGAGTGAGTACATACACACTCACACACACCATCGCGAGGTCAGAAAAAAAATATATATACCAACACAGTATGGACCGAAAGTTAGGTTACAAAACAACAAATGTTATATTGGTCAAATCTCAATTTTTACGATGTAAATTAGAATAACTGGGTCAACCACAACCCTATACACACGCAAGTTAATTTCAAGTATTTATACATACATACTTACTTACATTCATACATATACATATATACATGCATACGTACAGACATACAGACATTCATAAAAATATGCATGCATTCATACATATATACATAAATGCATACATACATATATACATACATATACGCCTCCATGCATAGATGCTTACATGCATACCTGTCACTGGTTTTATTATTTTCCCGTTGATTCGAAATCAGATCTAAAAAACCCGGAACAAATACGACAAGGCATTTCATTCACCATTTGTTCAGTTACAAACTTTCCCACCATCGACATAATTAATTTGTTCGACCTTAAAATGCTGAAAATTAAAGTTGACTTTGTAAAGCTTTGATCTCATGGCGCAAGGAATCCCCACCTCTCCCGGAAAAAAAAAACATTTATCTGCAATGGGTTGTTAAACTGAATGTCTCTCAAGTGTTGAATCGATCTTATTGTGTATCGTCTGAAAGAAATGATATTGCTGTTTATCCTCTACGTTTGATTTCAGTATTTCTAGTGGTCAGCCTTGTCGTAGTCATTATAGTATAGTTGTAGAGGTAGTCGTACTAACATTATTACTCGTATGAGTTAGTAACAGCTGCAGTTGAAACCCCGATATCTTCATGGAAAATATGCTTTTCTTAACAGTCTATTTCTTTTTACAGACACACCCATTTCTCCCTTTTGTTATATTATGCATTCCAATATTTCTTCCCACAGTACTCATTTCCATAAGACGTAAAGCATTGTCTTATCATAAAACACACCTAGTAAACAGATCTAATTATTGAAGCCTGTAAAATACTATTGAATTTATTTCGGAAAGATTAAAATAAAAACGACCTGGAAACAAAAGCGGAGCAATGCATGAAAATAAAATATTACGTTTTCGTAATTGGATATAAAAGAAAAAATGAAAGGCAATACATTTGAACCAATATCCCACGAGTCTTTCAGTTTATATCCTGACCCATCCACATACAAATTTTGTTGTGAAATATTCTAAGATCTTTATGTTTTTCTTTTCTTTTTTTCGGAATTGATTTCTCTATTGGAAAGATATCTGGACGAAATTATACATTCTAAAAATTAAGTTCAAATGATATAAATATAAAAATTGAGAGAGAGGGGCGGGATGTAAGCATGTATGAAGGCATGCATGCATGTGTAATAATGTATATATTTATCTGTTTGTATGTGTGCATGGGTATGTACATATGTATGTTATTTAGATGCGTAGAATTATTTGAGGCAGCTCTATGCAAATATATACAGTTCGTGAATAGTAATTGACAGATTTGAAATAAGCTTATAAAGTAATCAATTGTGCATAAGCGCACTGATATATATTTAGTAAGACAAACAGGATTGCTATGGTTGATTCAAATGATAACTTCTAGAAAATTCGACTGGCGTAGAAGCAAATCACAAGAAAATTAAAATGGCATAGGATAAACAGATTATGCATAAAATTTACATAAAATGTAAAATATATGTTGAAGATATATAAAAAATTGATGGTTGTATACTAGGATTCTTTACATATCCCCTCTCTTACTTCTCATTTTTTTCTATCTCTTTCATTCTCTCTTTATTTATATGAATAACTAGCTATAAATCAATCAACTTATCTCCCTATTCTTCTATTTAACAATATATATGTATATGTATGTATATACATATATATATATTTGTGTGTGTGTGCGTATGTTTGCATGTGTGTGTGTGTGTGTGTGTGTGTAATGTGAAAAATCACAGCTTCAACAAACCGAGATATTCTGTTCAAATCACATTATATAAAAATATATTTTCATACTTTCAATATAGGTATATTTTCAGAAAGAGTAACGATGATATAGCTAGGTTTTTATCTAACCATTCGCTCTGAGACACTTTTCAAAGTTTTATTTTGATTCGAGTTGATGCTAGATATATTTTACTCAGCTATGTCGTGGTCTATTTATTGTTCTTTACCACTTGTATGTTTTCTGAAACAATTGACGTTACTAGCTCATCTTTGTTGTTACTTATTACGAATAATACAACGCATGATAAGAGACGTAGTCCGTATTTGACTTTGGATTAGATGTACTGGGTGTTTGAGTTTCCTTTTGAAATTGTATATAAATAAGTTTCTCAGTGGTTGTGTCGTAGAAGTGCTGGTTATGTAACAGCAACATTTTAAATGGTACTGAGTAAGAAGTTAGACTGTCCATGTGTTCGAATCATTCTCGCCTTGATCCTTCCGTTACGCTAGTCACTGTCTCGCTTACCTTGTCACCGAATGTTCGTTATCATGGCCTTTCGAGTACGTTAGGCTTTGCCTGACTTGTCTTGACATTGACTGTTGGTCCACACCATCCTTTGGCTACGCTAGGTTATGCCTTGCTTGCCTTGATCCCAACCGTTCGTTCTCGACATTCGTCGGCTACGCTAATATCTGCCTCAGTTACCTTCATGCCAACCATTCGTTCTTGTCGTCATACGGCTATACTAGGCTACGCCTGAAGTATTTTGGCGCCTGCCGTTTGTCTTTCTTGTCTTTCGGCTACGCTAAGTGCTGCCACGTTTACATTCGCCCCGAACGTTTGTCGTCACCATCTTCCTACTCGCTATGCTTCACGTCACGTGCCTTGGCGCTGAGAGTAAGAGTAAGTAATTAAGTGAAAGTGATATTCGTTTTACGGAACAAAAAAAAAATATTTACTTGAAAATGTTTATTTCCACTTGTTAGTCAATGTCGAAACTGCAGTGCCCATGAGACATTTGAATAGTAAAATATTGTGGGGATTGTATGAGTGAGATAACTTTTCTAAAGCCGAGCATCGTGTCCGAATTATTTCAATGAAATGGATTCTAATAGCACAGTCAGCCAGTAGTGCTAAAACAGTGAGGAATTACACCTATCATCTACGTACGCAAAAGTCTGGAAGGAATAACTCAAGTTAAGGCGTCTGATGTTTTACCAAATCCACATTTCTACATTTCCACATGTCCAGCGCTCTAGGCTGGTATTTTATTTGAAGGATTATATTGGAGGTAGAGCAATGTTGACATCAATATAGTTTGAACTCAGAGCGCAGACAGTCGGAACAAATACTGCAATGCATTTTGGCCTACCATCTGATAACTCTTCCAATTCGTCTCCACGAATATCATTTTTAAATGTGTAGAAAGTGATGTGCGTGGGGTAAAACACATATGGAGTTGAACGTAATAGATGAATTTAAGTATATCTATGCATACTGATATATTGAAACAGGCTCAGATATATATACACACAACATTATATATTCTGCGAAATATTTTGTGCTGCAGCTGTTCTAGATAAATAAGTATATCTTAATATATATTGAATAATTTATGAATTATATTCCTGCATATTTACGTTACATTTCAATACCATATCTATCTATGAAACTATATATATATATATATATATATATATGCGTGTGTGTGCGTGTGTGTATGTGTGTGTATGCTTGTGTGTATGTGTGTGTGTGTATGTGTGTATATGTGTGTGTGTGTGTGTGTGTGTGTGTGTGTGTGTATATATATATACATACATACATACATATATTGTACACTTTTAACTTGTAATATTTGGTGATATTTATGTACTGGAAAAACCTTATGAATAATAAAGATCAATTTATTTTATGATCTTATCATTTGAAAATTCTCGTATAATATAAGACAGGGCAACATTTGTGCTAGAGAGTATGCTTTGTGAAATTTAATAATTTCCCTGTATGATCTAGGGTTATTTTTCGCTGGAATCAATCTTGTCTTTTCTCCTTTGGGGATTGATAAAATAAGTGAAAATCATGCCCTTGAGCATTTTCACTCTACACCACCAATGCTGTGCTAATTTGTACTTGTGACATTGTGAGGATAAACATTATTTACATTTCAGATACAATCTCAACAGAAATTACATAGTGGCTATATATGTTTCATATCACAGAGTGTGCACTCGTTCTCGTATTAAATAGATTATACATTGACTTCATATCTACGTTTTATCGGTCACTAAAACGCTAAACTATCCTATCATGTTAAGCCATCTACTATAATGGCTAATGAAGCAGTTTGTGCATGTAAATATAATATTTTACAATATGAAATAAAACAGCAACATTTACTCTCTTAAAAGTACCAGGAAAAATCATAGAGATACAAAATCAGAAGCTACGCATTCTAGATTTCCTAAAGGCAATGGTGAGCTATAAAAATGGAAGCTTCAAGTAGAATTAAAAAACATCTCCACTATGTTGCTTGTTTAGATTACCAATTGGAAAATAGGAACATTTTCTGTTTGTTATTCGTACATTTCTTTAACCAAACATTACCGTACAACAGTGATCTCAAGATATGTTTCTGTCTATCATGAGAAATGTCCTAAAAAATGTGTTAAAAAAAAGAAGATTCGATACATGAAGATTTAACACTTTCACGGAGCTCCAAAAAAACTTCTACACTGCCTGACAGCCAATAATACTAATAATAATTGTTTCTACTTTTGGCACAAGGCCAGCAATTACTCCAATGCATTAATGGTACTTTACTTTATTGACCCCGTAAGGATGAAAGGCAAAGCTACCCTCGGCAAGATTTGAACTAAAGAAACTAAAAGACCGTAACTCTATGCTGCAAAGCATGGCGTTCTACCCTCTACATATACAGTGAATCCCCAACTGTAATAACAGTAATAATAAATAAAGGAAAAGAAACGAAAGAAAAAAAACAATAGGAAGTATGTTTATAGACATCAATTCGCGTCTCACATCAGAGAGAACTGTGGTCGCTTCAAAGGTTTGACTCGGAAACGAACTCCAGGGCAGAATGATGAAAATATAAATGAAAAAGAAGTGAGGACTTTGAAAGATGTAGTTTTTGATTCTCTCAGAGGAATCGTAATTTTGATAACAGAATCGAATTTAAATGTCTTCATTGTAATTTTTCCATTTTGTTCTATCAACAAACATATGGCGACATGATATAAAAGCGATAATAAATGAATGAACAAAACCTTTTACAAGATATAAAATATAAAATGAAAATAGTGTGTTTTAATCATATTTACGGTCTTTATATAGTCATTCCGGACCAAAGCTAATACTGCTAGTTTTACTGTCTGCCATTTTTCAGTTACCAATATATAGTTGGATCTTTGTGTTTCCTCAATCTGAATTGTTTTATGGTAATCTTTCTTTCTGACTGACTCTAGTACGGTTATGTTGAAATGTTCGTAGCTTTTACTGGCTGATCAATAGTTTCCGAATTATTGGAAAAAAAGGGATAGGTCTGTAGCATCTTACTTTATTTCTCTCCGTTTTGCCTTCCGGTATGATTACTGTTCTTCTTTTATTTATCCATAGAGGGCCCAAGTTAGCATTTATTTGCATTCATTTAGCATTTATTTAGCATTTTTGTCATTTGCCATGTAGTGACTAGGGGATTTTAATTCTAAGTCCTCTAAAATAGTTAAAGAACTTTTATGTGTTCAGGAATATTTACAGTTATGTTTAGTTTCTTCTCATTAGAGGCGTCCTGATACATTTCTCATTCTATGTTCAAACTCCAATCCACCTCCTTGTTGTATATAATACCCCCGCACCATACAGATAACTAAATGATCCCTGCTATTTAAACATCACTGAGTTCTATACTTTCAGATATTATAGTCATGTCCTTAGGTTGTTTTGAATGAGGCTCTTCTACGGGAATCATTCTTTTTTTTCTTTTCAAACATCTTTACGTAGGTTCCCCTTTATTGTTGCTTCTATTTTTCTGTTACCAAACAAGTACTACTACATGTTTAAGAGTTCGGTGTTGACATTATAGAGTGCAAAGTGTTCGGTTCCACCAAAATTAAGTGTAGTGAAATAGGTACGACTATAAAAAGAGGTGTCTCCCTGGCTAGGTTGTTTGGCCAACGATCGTCAAATTTGGACGGGGTTCGCCTGGGCCTGTTTTGTCTTTCGACGATGCTCCAGAAATTCAGCTACCAAAAACGTGGGTAAACCGTATTTCATAAACACTAGTTTTGTCAAGTGCACTGAATCAAACTGAATATTCCTGAGATCTACGGCAAGTGCATATCAGTAGAAATATTAGATATTATCAGATAAATATGCCGTTGAAAACCAAGGCTGGAACATACTTTGTCGGTACCGACGAATATCAAACACACATGTACGAAGTACTCATTCGAATAAATTATGTATATATATATATATATATATATATATATATATATATATATATATATATATATATATATATA
Organism: Eledone cirrhosa; assembly: GCA_964016885.1. Classification (NCBI taxonomy): domain Eukaryota; kingdom Metazoa; phylum Mollusca; class Cephalopoda; order Octopoda; family Eledonidae; genus Eledone; species Eledone cirrhosa. The sequence goes on from OZ024743.1 coordinate 59,593,649, forward strand.
TATATATACACACACATATATCGAGCCCTCTTTTGATTTTAGTCTTCAAATTTATTATTATTACTATATCGACGAGGTTAACTTTGCCTTTCATCCTTACGGGGTCGGTAAAATAAAGTACCAGTAATACACTAGCCAATTACTGGCCTTGTGCCAAAAGTAGAAACAATTACAATATATATATATATATATATATATATATATATATATATATATATATATATATATATATATGTATGTATGTCCATCCCGACTATTTCTATGTCACCGCGCATATACATACGCATGCAACCATGTATATACACATATACATATACATACATATGTACATGTTAAACCACTGGGAGTGAAGAACCCCTAGCCTTTGACAGGGCATTATTCTAGGAGAAGGCAACACAGGAAACTGGGATAACTCCGATATAAATCCTGCGGCTCAGTAGTTACCGATGATGTTGATCTTTTCTTCTTTTCGGGTTATAGCTACTGTCACTCACAGAGTGGGATTGGCTCAGTGCACAGTCTTTCCTCACTTTAAAAAACATCTTCACGTACAGGTATTGCACGATAGAATTAATTAATAATTATTAATAATGCTATATCGTGCAATGGCGATACTCCATAACGAGGGGGCAGCCATCATCATCATCATCATGTATGTATGTATGTTTATTTACTGTATTTACACACACACATACATATATTTGTAACTACCTACATATACTCACACACAAACACACACACAGACATATATATATATATATATATATATATATATATATATATATATATATATATATATATATATATATATATATATATACGTGGCTGTGTGTGTGGGCTTCTGTATAAATGAAAGACCTGTGGTTTGTCAGTAACGCCAGAGGGAAGAGATGGAAAATGGACGAAGTAGAAAGTGATGAAGTGGTAGGTATTTTAAAGAGAGAAGTAAATAGAAAACACAAAATACGACGAAGTATAATAAAATGTCATCAAAGGCTGTGATCTGAATCTAAAGAGAAATTACTTTAAAGTGGAATATTAACATGGAGAACATGTAAAGAGTCACATACATGAGATGGTGGATGTTAAACGATGATATAGTGTTAATATGTATGGCTAAATGTCAGTAAGTGGTCAACACTGGAATGCATTTACAAATAGCTGAAAATACATTAGGCGCCCAATCTGTTTAACTTCGTAGACTAACTAATCGATATATGTTTATGTATAAGAAACACTCAAGAATCTTGCTGTGAATATCTTATGCCATGATCAAGTCACATTTACCTCAGTAGCCGTATGACATTGCCTCGTAAGTGACTTTTTCAACGCAGTACTGAGGCAAAAATATGCACATAGCATTTATGCCTTTTTTGCCTATGAAATATCGACTGGAGACGCAGATATAATATGTCTTCTATTATGTCTAACATCATACGGCTACCGAGATAACTGTGACATGACCATAGAGCAAAATGTTCACAGTGATATGTCTGCATATTTATTCTCTAAAAACATAGTATTTAACACTAGAAATAGAAACGCGTTATCTACTATGCTGTTTATGTTCATATTATGTGCAAATTCGGATGAGGAAAATCACACTAGGTATAAGTTAAGTGCTTGCAAAAATGTTTATGATGACGGATAAATATACGGAACAAAACGTGCCGTTTAGTCTCATAGCGCTTCTGAAATATCTATGACATAATCACATTTTGAGATATACAAAGCAATAATCCTAAGTATTTCTCATGCATTCTTATACACCCTTATTGTTAGCCTTATTGTTGGCAGTACTGCATATATATATATATATATATATATATATATATATATATATATATATATATATATATATATATATATATATATATAATATATATATATATATATATATATATAATATATATATATATATATATATATATAATATATATATATATATATATATATATAATATATATATATATATATATATAATATATATATATATATATATATATATAATATATATATATATATATATATATAATATATATATATATATATATATATATATATATATAATATATATATATATATATATATATATATAATATATATATATATATATATATATATAATATATATATATATATATATATATATATATATATATATATATATATATATATATATATATATATGTGTGTGTGTGTGTGTCTGTGTGTGGTAATACTAATAAATGTGAAGACAAAAATCCGAAGAGGGCTCGATAAGGATAATATATATAAAAAAACCGTAGAGCAATTATTTATTAAAATAACAGATTCAAGTTTAAGCAAAGAATCGCTGTTTTCACCTTTAACGGGATCTCCTGAAAAAAAGAATATATATATATGTCCCACCTGACAACATCCTCTCTGATCACTTCACTAACACTAACGCGCTAACTATATCTCACTTGGTCCTGGAGGAGTACATATAGATATTCAGATTCACACGCACATGCTCACACAATTACCTTCACAGACACATATGGAAAGTTACAACTTCACGCTCTTTTATATATATATACATAAATATATATATCCAAAATTAAATTAAGGGTGTGATGTCCGAGAGACATGCCCCATATCCACTGTAGAATATGCTCAAAGATTCCAATGAATAGATCCGAGGATTTTATATCAACTAGAAACTGATTGAAATATATATATATATCTAAAATGAACATATGAAACAATCACAGGGAATAATTTTAAAAGTGTGTAAGCACATACAGCTAGGTAGGTAACTAATTAAAGTTTAACTACAACTTTAAATATAGATACCTTTTAAAATGATTAATCTTCCTCGTATATATTTCATTAAAGAAATATACCTCACCATCAATCGATTGGTAAACCACAGTAGCCAAATTACGGATTTCAATGAGGGAGAAGATTTAACTATCTGTGTTTACACAGCAAATGCAAATCACCGATTGACTAGCAGCACGTGTTGCATTTTTTTTTAAAATAGACACATCGTACCAGCTTCATCCCAGTGGCGTGAATAGGATCATCGACATCTAAAAATAGCAGCCGAGTCCTTTCAACTGAGTTAGCTCTACAATTAAGGGGCCGTATATATCCACTGTAGAATATACTCATAGAATATTCTACGATTGATATTCTGTGTGTTGTATAAATGTTCTAAACTTTAGAACATTTATTTGCTGCCAATTGTTTGTAAATAAATGTCAGTAAATAAATGTTCTAAACTAAAATGTGGTTGTCGGCTGAGACAAAATACTGCTCAATTCTGAAAGAGAGTTTAAATATTAATTTTATTAAGTTTTGTTACTCTGTAGTTTCGCCTGTTTATCACATAAGTAAACTGTCACTTTAACAGGTTTTTATTCGCATACTACCCACCCGAACACACAGAGAGACACAAAGAAACACTGTATATATATATATATATATATATATATATATATATTCGTGTGAGATGTGTGATAATTTTATGTATACAGAGACTGCACAAATATGTATATATATTTATTTACGCATTTTAGGTTACTGTAGGTTCAACCAGTCGAGCACTAGATTCTTAGATTCACGTCTGTAAAGAGGTGTAGAAGTAAACTGAGTGTAAATATAATAATTGTTTCTACTTTTGGCATAAGGGCAGCAAATATGCAGTACATTACTGGTAATTTATTTTATCGATCCCGTAAGGATGAAAGTGTTCCAAAAAGTGGGGCGTCACCAATTTACTTTAACTATCCTTGGAAACTTTTTGACATAGTACCTAGTACGCCTATGACAAACTTTGATCTCATGGCAGTTTCAAATTCTTTTTACCTACCACTTAAGTCCTGGTATCGGTTAATTTTCTCCCTCTCCTTCTATTGCACTCTCTCGAGTCGAATGGGCAGGCTACATCCACAATTAGGGCACGATCTTTTTGCCTTGTCCAAAATCACCAGGTCAGGTCTACTGTGTTCCTGTTTCTTGTCCGTCTGTATCCTAAAATCCCACAGCACCTTCACCTGATCGTTTTCCATCACCGACTCTGGTTTATGCTCATACCACTTCTCAGAATGTGGTAACTTGTTTACTTTGCATAGGGGCTAGTGGATAACCCTGCCCAACACATGTCTCCAGCTTTTATAGTGAGTCTGGGTTAGGTGTTTACACTCGGATACAATGTGAGCCACAGTCTCCTCTCTCTCTCCACAGATCCTACAGAGTAGGCTAGCCTCCTCCTTGTAAATATGGTGTTTCAGCCACTTCGTTTTTAAGGTCTGCTCTTGCACAGCCATTAGCATTCCTTCTGTAGCTTTTTAAGGTTACCTCTTTTCAACCAGTTCCATGTCTGTGTATCTCTAAATTCAATTTTCTCAAAGAAGGCACTATGAAGGGATTTTTCATGAAGGTTGCTCTTTCTCCTTGTTGTTATTTCCTCCTTGGACATGCCCTGGTCTATTATCCTCTCCTTCAGTACAATCCTGAGCATTGGTTCCCTACTATCAGTCACGTATTTGTGTAGGTTGTTTTTCTCCATCTAAACACAGTCCTCTATGCTGATAAGACGTCTTCCACCTTCAGATCTCCTTAAGTAGAGTCTATCGACATCACTACTTTTGTGGAACATGTTGTCAATAGCTTCCTAGTCTTCCTATCCATTTCCTTTTGTTCAGCAACACTCCATTTCAGAATTCCCGCACTGTACCTAATAATATACACAGCTCGGGAATGTACTGCACTTATGGCATTCCTACTGTTCAGATGTGTCTTTAGTACGCTCCTTACTCTCCGAATGTATTCAGATCTTATCAATTCCTTCATTTCTTTGTTCTTGATGTCATCAGCCTCCAGAACACCTAAATATTTGTATTCTTCTTCAGTGTCAATTTCCTTTATTATCTCACCTATTGGTACCCCGATTCCGTTGCCTCTGCTCAATTTACCCCTCTTCATCACAAGGACTCCACACTTACTAATACCAAATTGCATACATATATCATTGCTGAAAATACGGACAGTGTCAACAAACACATACAACTCCTTCTCACTCTCCCGAAGGCTTCAGATCGTCCATGAAGATGAGGTGATTGATGGTAAGCTCTCCCTTTCCCAACTTGTATCCTGCTCTCACTTTTCGCAGTATAATGGTCAGGGGCAGGAGGGCAACGACAAACAACATAGGGGACAGACTATCTCCCTTGATTTTCACGACCCCCCCCCCAGGTGTCTCCAGGAGATGTTAAATCTGTTTTCCAGGACTTCACACTTTTGCTCAACAACTGTCTGATGTTACCTGCCACCTTGAAGATCTTTCCAAAAAGCGTGAAGGGGCCGATTTTCTTTAACCATCCCTGGAAACTTTTTGAGATAGTCCGCAGTGCGCCTATGACAATCGGGATCACTTTGACTTCATGGCAGTTCCAAATCCTTTTTAACTCCCACTTTAAGTCCTGGTATCGGTTAATTTTCTCCCTCTCCTTCTCTTGCACTCTTGTGTCGAATGGGCAGGCCACATCCACAATCAGACACGATCTGTTTTCTTTGTCCACAACCACCAGGTCAGGTCTATTGTGTTCCAGTTTCTTGTCCGTCTGTATCCTAAAATCCCACAGCACCTTCACCTGATTGTTCTCCATCACAGCCTCTGGCTTATGCTCAAACCATTTCTCAGAATGTTGTAAATTGTTTACTTTGCACAGGTGCCAGTGGATCACCCTGCCCATCACATCATGTTTCCAGCCCTTATAGTGGGTCTGGGCTAGGTGTTTACACTCGGATACAATGTGAGTTACAGTCTCCTCTCTCTCTCCACAGATCCTGCATGGTGGGCTAGCCTCCTCCTTGTAAATATGGTGTTTCAACCACTTCGTTTTGAGGGCCTGCTCCTGCGCAGCCATTTCCATTCCTTCTGTAGCCTTTTTAAGGTCTCCTCTTCTCAACCAGTTCCATGTCTGTGGATCTCTAAATTCAGTTTTCTCAAAGAAGGTACTATGAAGGGATTTTTCCTGAAGGCTGAACTTTCTCCTTGATGTTATTTCCTCCTTGGACATGCCCTGGCCTATTCTCCTCTCCTTCAGTACAGTTCTGAGCATTGGCTCCTTACTATCAGACACGTATTTGTGTAGGTTGTTTTATTATTATTATTATTATTACAGTTGCATTTATCTTGCTTTATGTTTATACGAGTTATCACCAAGTCACAACCAGTGACCTCAAGAGACAACAAGGTCCGCCATGTTCAAGAAAGAACATACATATTCACACATGCATCCTTAGTGTTTAGACTTGTGATGCACTTATATTGACAGGACCTTCCTTAGTATATGGGCAGTTCCCATTAGTACTATATTTTGTATTTCTCCTAAACGCGGGTTTCCTGGGATTTGCGATAAGTAGTCGTTAGACCCCTTAGGTATCATTCCCAGAGCGCCTACAACCACTGGTATTGTTTTAGTTCTCAATTTCCACATTTTTCCAATTTCTATGTCCAGGTCCTTATACTTGCTCAATTTTTCAAATGTTTTTATAGATACATTCTTGTCTATTGGAACAGACATATCAATTAGCAGGCATACCCTCCTTTGAAAGTCCTTCAATATTATATCAGGTCTATTTGCATCTATTTTTCGGTCTGTTTTGATGCTAAAGTTCCACAAGATTGAGATGTGATCTTTTTCAAGTATGGGAGGTGTTTGATGCTCCCACCAATTCTTTTGATGGGGCAGGTCAAAATGCTTACACATTATCCAATGTATGCTCTGTCATGCCTGTTTAGGTATTCGGTTGGAGCTATAGATCTGCACATTGAAATAATATGGTCAATGGTCTCTGGTTGTTTTTTGCATACACGGCATAATGGGGTTATTATTATTATTGTTGTTATTCCTTGAATCTCAGTCATTGATGTTGGTTAACTGGAAAGTCCGTTGGAATGAATATCAAGCCACTACCTGCAGCCTCAGATATTCAGGACGTATCGGAGGGTTCTTGCTGTTCCAAGCAAGCATGCCTTTTGAAGCGTTCCAAAAAGCGTGAAGGGGCCGATTTTCTTTAACCATCCCTGGAAACCTTTGGAGATAGTCCCCAGTGCGCCTATGACAATCGGGATCAGTTTGACTTCATGGCAGTTCCAAATCCTTTTCACCTCCCACTTTAGGTCCTGGTATCGGTTAATTTTCTCCCTCTCCTTCTCTTGCACTCTCGTGTCGAACGGGCAGGCCACATCCACAATCAGACACGATCTTTTTTCTTTGTCCACAACCACCAGGTCAGGTCTATTGTGTTCCAGTTTTTTGTTCGTCTGAATCCTAAAATCCCACAGCACCTTCACCTGATTGTTCTCCATCACCGCCTCCGGCCTATGCTCATACCATTTCTCAGAATGTGGTAAATTGTTTACTTTACACAGGTGCCAGTGGATCACCCTGCCCATCACATCGTGTCTCCAGCCCTTATAATTGGTCTGGGCTAGGTGTTTACACTCGGACACAATGTGAGCCACAGTCTCCTCTCTCTCTCCACAGATCCTGCACAGTGGGCTAGCCTCCTCCTTGTAAATATGGTGCTTCAACCACTTCGTTTTGAGGGCTTGCTCCTGCGCAGCCATTATCATTCATTCTGTAGCCTTTTTGAGGTCTCCTCTTCTCAACCAGTTCCATGTCTGTGGATCTCTAAATTCAATTTTCTCAAAGAAGGTACTATGAAGGGATTTTCCCTTAAGGCTGCTCTTCCTCCTTGATGTTATTTCCTCCTTGGACATCCCCTGGCCTACTGTCCCCTCCTTCAGTACAGTTTTGAGCATTGGCTCCTTACTATAGCTCACGTATTTGTATAGGTTGTTTTTCTCCATCTGAACACAGTCCTCTATGCTGATAAGACCTCTTCCACCCTCAGATCTCCTTAGGTAGAGTCTATCGACATCACTCCTCTTGTGGAACATGTTGTAGATAGTCAATAGCTTCCTAGTCTTCCTATCCATTTCTTTTTGTTCAGCCACATTCCATCACAGAATTCCCGCACTGTACCTAATAATAGACACAGCTCGGGAATTTACTGCGCTTATGGCATTTCTGCTGTTCAGATGTGACTTCAATACGCTCCTTACTCTCCGAATGTATTCAGTTCTTAACAATTCCTCCATTTTTTTGTCAGGCTCGAGAAAGCCCAAATACTTGTATCCTTCCTCAGAGTCAATTTCCTTTATCATCTCACCTGTTGGTATCTGGATCCCGCTACTTCTGCTCAACCTACCCCTCCTCATCACAATGACTCCACATTTACCAATACCAAACTGCATACATATATCACTGCTGAAAATACGGACAGTGTCAACAAGCACATCCAACTCCTTCTCACTTTTCCCGAAGAGCTTAAGATCGTCCATGAAGAGGAGGTGATTGATGGTAAGCTCTCCCCTTCCCAACTTGTATCCTGCTCTCACTTTTCGCAGCATAATGGTCAAGGGCATCAGGGCAAGGACAAACAACAGAGGGGACAGGCTATCTCCCTGGAAGATACCTCTCTTGATCTTCACGCTTCCCAAGGATACTCCAGTTGATGTCAACTCTGTCTCCCAGGACCCCATACTCCTGCCTAGCAACTGTCTGATGTTATCTGCCACCTTGAAGATCTCCAGGCTTTTGGTGATCCAGGAATGGGGCACCATGTCAAATGCCTTTCTGTAGTCTATCCATCCCATGGCAAGATCAGTGTGTCTCCTCCTGCAATTCCCCATTACCATCTTATCAATAAGAACTGGTCCTTTGTACCACGTGACTTCTTTCGGCATCCTTTCTGTTCGTCCGGTAACAAGTTGTTTGTGTGGAGGTGATGGTAGATTTCCTCAGACACAATGCTCGTCAACAGTTTCCACATTACGGACAGACATGTGATAGGTCTATAGTTGGTAACATCATTACCCTTGATTCGGTCTTTCATTATCAGAACTGTGGTACCTTTTGTCAACCACTCTGGCACCTCACCCGACACCAAGCAGTCATTGAACATGGCCGTCAGCTTCGGGTGGAGGGATGTTAAATGTTTAATCCAATACCCCTGCACACCATCTGGGCCTGGTGATTTCCAGTTGGTTAGTTTTTTGGCCTGCCCCTTAAGAGTTTCAACTGTGATACTCAACTCAGTTTGTTGTTGTGCCTGCTCACCGATCTCCCTCTGTACTGTCTCAATCCACCCTGCCTGGGCATTGTGTCTAACATCCTGCTCCCATATTCCTCTCCAGAATGTTTTAGTTTGCTCCGCCCCAGGGATCAAGTCGTTGCTTCTTTCTTTCCCCTCAAGCTGTCCAAACAGCATCTTCTGGTTGTTGTCGAACATGCGGTTCTGTTTATACTGACTGACTCTGTTCTCGTATCGCCTGATTTTTGCACTCTTTGCTACAATGCGTTGCTTCAGTTCCTCTATGATAATATTTAGCTTTTTACTCCTAGTTTTGTATTTTATTTCCAGTCTATTTTTAGTGCCTATGTTTTTTAGTGTCCCATTCAGTAGTGACTCAAGCTTTCCTATGTCATTTCTCATTTCCCCGATTTGCCCACTCAGTCGCTTCTTCCACCACGGCTCTGCTCTTTCTTGTCTGTTGTTTCCTCTCGCTTTTATACCAAGTAGTTTCCTCACTGTATTTGCTGTTGCTTTGAGGATATTGTTGCACTGGTGAAGGCTCCTCGCCTCAAGGTATGGGATGACTTTGTTTACCTTAGCTGTTGTTTCTTTTAACTTTTTCCTGTCTACAAATCTTAGGTTCATAGGTCTCCCACTATCATTGTTCAATTCTTCTACCACTAAATTTAGGATGTCAACCGAATCTTGTCCTAGCCCGTCAGCATTCATCTCCTCAGTGGCCGTATCTCTGTTCCAGGTATTATTTATCTCAGTATTCAGATCATTGTCTGCTTCGCGTGGTTCCTCCGTTCTCAGGACCTCTTCACCTTCATTTCCCACTGGCTCGCTTGTCTGGCATACTACACCCGCCATCTCCAAGCCATTCTCTCTGCTCAGTTCCTCCAGTTCCAGCTCGCTTATCCATCCATTAGTTCTTATTACCCGAGCCTGCCCGGCCAATTTTTGTTCATCTAATTTAAATAAACCAATCTCGTTCCAGATGTTATGCATCCGTCTCCTGTAGCCCCTCTCCTTGGGGTTACTTTTCAGGTAACATTGCATAACAGTTCTATTCAATTCTTTCGTCCACTTGGTTCTGGCCCCTTTCCTTCTTCTCCTTCCTCCAACATCAGCAGTATTTGGTTGACAGTCAGGTTCCTGCTGCTGAGCCAGGGGGCACCTGTTGGGTGAGAGTCTGTCACATGACGTTCTAGACTCCATTTCACCGTTATTCGAACTGTTTATGTTCGATATTTAAACACTCTTATCGAGAATTGGCGAATGTATGGTTACATATCCATCTGTGGATCCGCCATTCCACTTGGCCCTTGTGTGGCATTATCACCACGCTGTATACGAACACACATAAACAAACAAACGCACGGGCAGAAAGGGCCCCAAAAATGAATAAGCATAAGTTTCATTGTAATGTAGTGTTCGAATGTCTGACTTAGTTTTTGTTTTTTATTATTATTATTATTATTATTATTATTATTATTATTATTATTATTATTATTTTTTTTTTTTATTATTGTTTTTGAGTCTCATTCATTGATGTTAGTTAACTGGAAAGTTTCTAGAAATGAATATCAAGCCACTACCTGCAGCCTCAGATATTCAGGACGTATCGTATGGTTCTTGCTGTTCCCAGCAAGCTTGCCTTTTGAAGCGTTCCAAAAAGCGTGAAGGGCCCAATTTTCTTTAACCATCCCTGGAAACTTTTTGAGATAGACCCCAGTGCGCCTATGACAATCTGGATCACTTTGACTTCATGGCAGTTCCAAATCCTTTTTACCTCCCACTTAAGTCCGGTATCGGTTAATTTTCTCCCTCTCCTTCTCTTGCACTCTCGTGTCGAATGTGCAGGCCACATCCACAATCAGGCACGATCTTTTTTCTTTGTCCACAAGCACCAGGTCAGGTCTATTGTGTTCAAGTTTCTTGTCCGTCTGTATCCTAATATCCCACAGCACCTTCACCTGATCGTTCTCTATCACCGCCTCTGGCTTATGCTCATACCACTTCTCAGAATGTGGTAAATTGTTTACTTTGCATAGGTGCCAGTGGATCACCCTGCCCATCAAATCATGTCTCCAACCCTTATAGGGCGTCTGGGCTAGGTGTTTATACTCGGATACAATGTGAGCCACAGTCTCCTCTCTTTCTCCACAGATCCTGCACAGTGGGCTAGCCTCCTCCTTGTAAATATGGTGTTTCAACCACTTCGTTTTGAGTGCCTGCTCCTGCGCAGCCATTAACATTCCTTCTGTAGCCTTTTTAAGTCTCCTCTTTTCAACCAGTTCCATGTCTGTGGATCTCTAAATTCAGTTTTCTCAAAGAAGGTACTATGAAGCGATTTTCCTAAAGGCTGCTCTTTCTCCTTGATGTTATTTCCTCCTTGGACATCCCCTGGTCTATTGTCCCCTCCTTCAGTACAGTTCTGAGCATTGGCTCCTTACTATCAGTCACGTATTTGTGTAGGTTGTTTTTCTCCATCTGAACACAGTCCTCTATGCTGATAAGACCTCTTCCACCTGGAACATGTTGTAGATAGTCAATAGATTCCTAGACTTCCTATCCATTTGTTTTTGTTCAGCAACATTCCATCTCAGAATTCCCGCGCTCTACCTAATAATAGACACAGCTCGGGAATTTACTGCGCTTATGGCATTTCTGCTGTTCAGATGTGACTTCAATACGCTCCTTAATCTCCGAATGTATTCACATATTATCAATTCCTTCATTTTTTTGTTCTTGATGTCATCAGCCTCCAGAACACCCAAATACTTGTATCCTTCTTCAGTGTCAATTCCTTTATCATCTCACCTATTGCTACCTGGATTCCGTTACTTCTGCTGAATTTACCCCTCTTCAACACAAGGTCTCCACAATTACTAATACCAAATTGCGTACATATATCATTGCTGAAAATACGGACAGTGTCAACAAGCACATCCAACTCCTTCTCACTCTCCCGAAGAGCTTAAGATCGTCCATGAAGAGGAGGTGATTGATGGTAAGCCCTCCCTTTCCCAACCTGTATCCTGCTCTCACTTTTCGCAGTACACTGGTCAGGGGCATCAGGGCAAGGACAAACAACAGAAGGGACAGACAATCTTCCTGGAAGATACCTCTCTTGATCTTCACGCTTACCAAGGATTCTCCAGCTGATGTTAACTCTGTTTCCCAGGACTTCACACTTTTGCCCAACAACTGTCTGATGTTATCTGCCACCCTGAAGATCTCCAGGCTTTTGGTGATCCAAGAATGAGGCACCATGTCAAATGCCTTTTTGTAGTCTATCCATCCCATGGCAAGACCAGTGTGTCTCCTCTTGCAATTCCTCATTACAGTCTTATCAATAAGTAACTGGTCCTTTGTACCACGGGACTTCTCTCGGCATCCTTTCTGTTCGTCCGGTAACAAGTTGTTTGTGTGGAGGTGATGGTAGATTTCCTCAGACATAATGCTTGTCAACAGTTTCCACATTACGGACAAACATGTGATAGGTCTATAGTTGGTAACATCATTACCCTTGATTCGGTCTTTCATTATCAGAACTGTGGTACCTTTTGTCAAACACTCTGGTACCTCACCTGACATCAAGCAGTCATCGAACATGGTTGTCAGTTTCGGGTGGAGGGATGTTATATTTTTAATCCAATACCCCTGCACACCATCTGGGCCTGGTGATTTCCAGTTGGTTAGTTTTTTGGCCTGCCCCTTAAGAGTTTCAACTGTGATACTCTAATCAGTTTGTTGGTGTGCCTGTTCACTAATCTCCTTCTGTACTGTCTCAATCCACATTATTATTATTATTATTATTATTATTATTATTATTATTATTATTATTATTATTATTATTATTATTATTATTATTATTATTATTATTATTATTATTATTATTATTATTGTTGTTTGAGTCTCAGTCATTGATGTTATTTAACTGAAACATTTTTTGAAATGATTATCAAGCCACTACCTGCAGCCTCAGACATTGAGGGCGCATCGGAGTGTTCTTGCCGTTCCCAGCACAGCAGGCATGCCTTTTGCAGTTTTTCAAAAAGCGGGGCTGCACTAATCTTCTTTAACCATCCTTGGAAATTATTTGAGATAGGAACTAGTGCGCCTATGACAATCGGGACGACCTTGATTTCATGGCAATTCCAAATCCTTTTTAACTCCCACTTTAAATCCTGGTATCGGTTAATTTTCTCCTTCTCCTTTTTTTGTTATTATTATTATTATCATTATTAGTATTTATATATATATATATATATATATATATATATATATATATATATATATTTATTAAAATAACCGATTAAAGTTCAAGCAAAGATCGCTGCTTTCACCCTTACCGGGATCTTGTGAAACTAAAAAATTCAATCTGTGAACGCAGAAGTAAATATTTCGAAAACGTTGCAAACGAAGGAAGACAGGATGATGATGCTTTGGTTCGTGGAATCGTTCCCTGTCAAAGAACGGAAATAAAGGAAGATAAAACGTCATTTGGAGCAGTGAAAGCAATTACACGCACTGACAAAACCACGTTTATGGTATAAATGAAGTCGTAGACTAATATTCTGTTAGGTGGTACCTAGAGACATTTTCTTGCAATGAACGGAAAAAACGAAGATAATACGTCATGATGTGAATCGGTGAGAACTATTACATGCAAAGGCAAAGGCAAAACCACGTTTATCGTATAACTGAAGTCGTTGACTAAATTCATACATATTTAATATATATTTATCCTTATCGAACCCTCTTTGGATTATAGCCTTAACTTTATTATTATTACTATATATATATATAGATAGATACAATATGTTGAAAAGGTAACACACTAGAGAGAGATGGTGCGCCATCAATAAAACAGGGAAAAACCACCAGTGTATGGAATCTATAACCTATGAAAAGCAGGGTAGACACACGTTAATTAAAAATATTAATTAAAGTGTATATACATACCTCTATAACTATATAACACACACATACACATCCAAAGAGATCTGTTTCGCCAATAGCACATTATTGACATGGAATAGCGAGAGTCTATAGCTCCGTTAATTTATCGTGATATATATATAGATAGATAGATACATACACATGTGTAAACATGCAAAACAAGTATTTCAAAGTAAATTTTAAAATGATATATTCCATATTCACATATATTTTCATAATTTGATCATACTGAACACGAAATATTTACCTTTGTGAATTATTCTGGTCTAGTAATGGTAGAAAACGTTAGCCAATCGAACAAATTTTAATATTTGTTTGTTACACTAAATTTATTCTCAATATTAAACGTGAATAACCTTATTTAAATGTTTTAAATTTTCCTATGGCTTGTGTGTATTTATAGACAGCATCTAGCAAACAGTTGTTTTGAATTCAGAAAATATTTAAAAGTTTTCTGGTAATTACATCCTTACAGATTAATTATCACTGTGAAAACAAAATAAACATTTAATCCAAACATTTTATATTACACAAGTCTCACAGAAATTCCTGCTCCATGCAATTATTCACTAGATCCATTCCGGTTATTTGTCTGTCTTCGTGTAAAGGAATCAATATTCTTCTTTTTAAAGAGCTGAGACTGCATCGAGAAAGATTAATTATTGGAATTTAATCCAATCTTGTTTATATGCCAGTGAAATAAATGCGTAAACTATGTTGACGTCTAGGGAGTCAGATTAATCAGACTTATCTATTCGTTTTATCGCTTAGAAAGATAAATAATATCTGTGACCATATTTCTTTTCGGGAACATTTGGAAAGATGATCCCGTGTGCCACATGGATGTTTTAATTTGAGTGACGGTTTATATCTGCTACCCAACTACAATGTGTTACGGACACCGTTTAAGCTAAATCTAAGGTAATTGACACATGTCCAAGGTATGTACAGAACTATTGAGCCCCAAACCACACACTGACTTGTATAGCACCAATAACGCCTAATAAAGATGTCATCTCATTCTTTGTTTGAAATTTACAGAATTATTTTAGAAAGAAATATAGTGAGTGGAAACGAGAACTAATTAACCCTTGTACTAGATAGGTTGTTTATTCATTGAAAACATTCATGTTAAACTTAAGACCGGTGAGTAAGCTGCACCAAACAAAATATAGCAAATCATTATATCAAAATATCTAACGATTTATGATTATTTTCTTAATTCTTGAAATATAGATAATCATAAGAAGCATCTTTAAAATATATCAACGAATATAATGCAACAATTTTACGTTATCCAGATATGTATGTCACACTAATTCCCAACAAATTTCGTATGTAATCTATGATCTGCATCGTGCCAAAAATCAAAAAGCAGGAAATTATTTATTCATTAAATCCTTAAATATCAGAAAATATTACATCAAAGGCGCTAACTGAGATTACTTTGGGGGCTAAGTGATTCCGCTAGTAACATTGCCAATAATATTAATAATTGTTTATACTTTTGACACAAGGCCAGAAAATTACCCAGTGCATTATTGGTAGTTTATTTTATCAACCCTGTTAGGATGGAAGGCAAAGTTAACCTCGGTGGGATTTGAACTCAGAATGGCAAGGGCCGTAACTCTATGCGTCAAAGCATGGCAGCCGACCCTTTGCCGATACTGCCAATCCACCGCCCTTAATAATATTAATAATAATAGTAATAATTGTTTCTACGTTAGGCACAATGCCAGCAATTACCCAGTGCATTACTGGTACTTTATTTTATCGACCCCGCAAGGATGAAAGGCAAAGTTAACCTCGGCGGCATTTGAACTCAGATTGGCATAATAATAAACATGGACATGACTATCTAATTATAAGGATATCAGTTGTCAGAAAGCAAGTATATATATATATATATATATATATATATATGCGTGTGTTTGTGTGCGTATGTTCGTAATGTAGCTGTTTCTTTTTGTATTTGTTGTTTATTCTGTTCATTATATAGCATGTTATTTCTGCAAAACTGTTTTTACATCCGACCTCGCCATCCCAATCTTTCTTATCATGCTAACTTCTCTAATTATTTCTTCACAATCTATTTATTCTCTTCCTCTCAACTACATATCTACTGCCCTTTCTCTACCGAGTTTGAAATTGTAAATTTTATCACCTGTATACCGTCACCATTCACAATCACCCACTCTCAAAGTCCAACCTCTATCAGGAAGCTAACATCGATAAATAAGGAAATCTACTGTACTGACATTCAAGGAGGAGTTGTCATCCTTCACGCAAGAGATTATACAACAGCTTTGTGTTATTGGAATCTCATACAGCTTGTATCTCATCAGCCTTCTCATTCCACCACTTATCCTTCATCTGAGTGAGCCTCCGCCTCACACGTGATTTCACACCCTTGAGTTCCTTATGCAACATATTCTTTCCTGTGACTTTTCTGCCAAGTAGTAGCTTTTCAGAAATAATCATGATTATCTAATTAGCTGTTGTATTAATCGATTTCGCCCTTTGTAGATTTTCGAATTCTCTTTATGTTTTGTGCTGGTGTTCGATATATTTCTATCATGTGTTGAATTGTATTTACCATGTGCTTACAACTCTCCTAAACCAAGGGAAGCAACCGGCCGTATCGTTTTTATTGCTTATGAGAGGTAAACAATCTGTGAAAATGTTTGCTATTCTGATTTACCTATCAGTGCGATGTACAACCAATTAAGCATTACTTTGTGTTTCGTTATAATGTATATTTCTTCGTTGAAGCGATGATGCTTCGATATTGAATAGCTACATTGTTAGAATAGGAGAATATCAAATTTAGTAGGGCTTGACATCCGTAACGTTTTATTTGTTGACTGAAATGGTTTTATCTGGTGTACAGTGCCGTAATAATTGTTTCTACTTTAGGCACAAGGCCAGCCATACCCAGTGCATTACTGGTACTTTATTTTATCGACCCCGTAAGGATGAAAGGCAAAGTCAACCTCGGCGGGATTTAAACTCAGATCGTAAAGGGACGTAACTATGCTGGAAAGCATGGCGTCCGGTAATAATATGACGGAGTATCGCAACTGTTGTCGGTGTATCGAACCTGTGGGTACAATGCAGTTAATATGGTAACCTTTAAATTTCATAATATGCACTACATTTTGTAAAACAAAAAAATGAGACGTCAGTTTAATCCTGACCCGTGTGATCAATTTAATGTTCATGGCAATCTTTACATTTCATAATATATATCAAACTCTGTGAGTTACATGAGAAATCGTTATTAATCTTGAAAATGGAATAAAATATAATGTGTAATTCTGCACCTTATAATAGGTAGCTGCATCGTCAGCTATTAGGTTGGTCGCGATTTCTAGATTCAAGATCTTTTATTATGGGTTGTAATTCTGCATTCGTCATGATGTTTTAAGGGACTTCCCCAGTATTTTTCATTTTAGAATTAAATTGAGAAGGGCTTTCATATTTTTATCTTTTTGTTGTATAGTTAAGCCTCGTTGTATGTGTTTATAGATTTCAATGTTCGTTGCATAAATGTTTAACAATATAGTATAATATTTTATTCCCTATAGTTGTTTCCGTAGTTCCTTGATGTTAATTTGTCTTGCTTTTAGAATAACGTTATTGATTAAACTCAAAGGATATTTACTTTGAGGAGTCCTTTTTCTCATCTTTTCTGTTGTGGGGTTTTGTCTTGTTGGGTTTGACACTACTGTGCTGGTGCGCTTAGCTAGACTAAGTAGAATATTTGCACGGGTATTTGGTCATTGAGAAAATGCAAATAAATATTATTGTCGTGCGCACATACACACATGCATGCACACACACACACACACTCATATATATATAAGGTAGCCAAACTATTATTTAATAATTATGACAAATACGATATAGAGGAATTGAATGCTACCTCCTTCTGTATTTCAGTGAGATATGTGTGAATCAATTAAACCTCGGTTATATATTATTAATTATACCCACACACATACACACATACACACACACACATATATATATACATATATATTTTTTTTAGGATTGTTTTATATGATACTACTGCTGACATACCCATATATGGACTGTACCCCTCGATAAGTTCAGCTAGATTACTACCGTCCTAACACTACTGGGTGAGTTCAGATCTAGCAGTCGAAACGGCCGGAGCTCAGCCGTCGGGGTCTTGACTCTTTTCCTATATATATATATATATATATATATATATATATAATTCAAGAAATAAGAGTAACATAGTTGTCTGTACAATAAGTGCCTTATTAACAGTGCTGACAATTGTTTCTTTGATCTGGTAGGTCTAAAGTTCGCTAATCACTAGATGTTCGTCAATCGATCTCCAATACTTTGTTTATAACCAGTTAATTCATCAGAGCGAGCGAATGTGAGAATACTATACAAGGCATGGCTTTTATAGAGGAGTGGTATTAGACCAGAACAATAATATCAATAACAAAATAACTAGATACTGAATAGTTAAAATAATTGTTTCTACTTTTGGCACAAGGCCATCAATTACCCAGTACATTACTGGTACTAAATAATAACATCAATATCAGGAAAAAATAGAATATAATGATAAAACTAGCATGGTAACCGAACTGATATGATAGAGATGTATGAAGTTGTCATGTGAAAACTACTATAGGTTACTTTAGATGTAGTTTTTGATGGATGAAGAGATAACTAATAAAATGTACTTAGAGTCAGAATTTTGGAATCTACCCCTTTAAGTGCAATTATTAGAGATCTAGATACCAGTGTGCTGTGTGTCTAAAAGCACGCTAGCAATAAACCGGAGATTGATTTATGGTTTGACAGATGAGTATTTTCGTTCTATCAACTTAGTTAGATTGATAGATTGAGTGTATAAAGATATATGTTTCTTAGGTATATTAAGTGAAATTGTAGATTCAGTATTTTAAGGTTTAGGTGGCTTATTCTAAATGTTGGGATTGCTAGTTCGAATCATGGGGGTTTAGTTTTCACAACATCAATGAAAAATAGCGTATAATTAAGACAATAAATCAACAATAAAATATGCATGGTAAATAGATAGAGAACATGATGAATAAAATTAGGGATAGGGTACATTGAGTTGATCATAATAGTAATAAAAAGAAAATAAGAAAATAAGAAAATAAGAGTTTCAAGGATGTATGACTAATAATATAATGTACTTAGAATTAAGTTCATCTGTTAAAGATCATGGTTGCTGATATGAGATATGTAGATATAATTGTTTGGTCCGAAAGAATAAACAACAGGAAAGGCTAGATTGATTTATGGGCTGACATGATAATTGGTAGATGTTTGTAGATATTACTGCCCCATATTGGTGGTATAGCTGTAGAGAGGCTGGAATGTGTTTATAGAAGATCATGGTTCTGAAGTGGGCTGTGTGAGAATGTGGATTTCATACGTTAAACCATCCACAACACAGAATACTCTAACTGGACTACCTCTAAGTGGATTGCCTTTAACGAAAACTTGTTATCCCGTTTATATATATATATATATATATATATTTGTATGTGTGTGTATGTGCATTTGTGTATATGCATGTGTCTGTATTTGCGCATCTGTGTGTGTATGCGTGTGTGAGAATGTGTTTCAGTATATACTTATGTGTTAATCATTGACTTAGTTTGACGCCATCGTACAGCTATTTCTTATATTTACCAAATATTGAACGAATTCGAAAAAGTTCTTCGGTTTGAAGTTAACTTCCTCCATTAAAGCAGTCCTGGAGATCGGAAATGTGGTATAGGTAGTGTTCTATGCTCACCAAATTAAAATATTGTTACTATATGAAGATCATTTTTTAGTATTTGCAGCCATAACGACATATGAGTTGAGGGTTATGTAAGAAGGTTAATATATGAAGTGCAAAATGTGACAAGAATTGAACGACCATTTAGGAGGATTTGGATGACAAGCAACACCGCTCACACAACATATAACTTGAACAAGCGTTTCATATTAATTTCATCCAATCCTACGTGTCTATGACAAAGACAATATCAGTTATTTGCTTAGTTCCATGTTACATATATTTGTTGAGATATGAATGTGGGCGGATCATTACATTTCCTCTTAATAGATAATTTGTTCATGTTTAGCTTCTTATATGTATCGAATTAAATGCAAATTAAGCCTAATATAATATGATATATATATATATATATATATATATATATGGGTGTGTGGGTGGGTGTATGTGAGCGTGTGTGTGTGTGTGCGTGTGTGT
>OZ024743.1:59629012-59661512 GCA_964016885.1 Eledone cirrhosa
GCCTATTTCCCACTCCTAGTAGCAGACTCAGAATCAACCCTAAAATAGGAACAAACAATGGGATGACCAATAGCAAACACCTCAGTAATAATAACCCGATTAAGTCCCTCGCCAACTCTACTAGAACTCCTAGAAGTAATAGGCCTAGAAATATCACCTGGATTAACCCCCCATTCTCATCTAATTTAGCCACTAATATCGCTAAACTCTTCTTCTCTACCCTATCTAACACCCCCCCCCCCCCCACCATATATATTACACACTCTTTAATAAAAACAATATTAAAATCTCCTTCTCCACGACACCGAACCTAGCTAGCCACATCGCATTCAGCAACCATCATAAACTAAAAAAATATAAATCCCACACCGCGGTACCACCACCCCTCATAAATATACCACGCAACTGTACCAATACTTATTCTAGTAGCATAACTCCCCCTTCCAATCCTAATAGTACACACCAGTCGCTTAGTTTAAACAACCCTACTCTTACTAATCGCAACATAATTGCAACTGCCGTTACCTTAATGTATACCCACTTAACGGACAATGCCTTACGCCCAATATAGTATATAGGTGCACAGTTAGAACGGCATCACATACTAGCTCCTATATTGGCTCTACCTCTAACCCTTTTAAGATACGCTATAATGCGAACTCCTTCCGAGACCCTAGCAATAGATGCTCAACATCTCTAGATAGGTTCATTAAAAACCTTAAATTAACCAACATTGAACATTCACTAACCTGGGATATCTTGGCTAGATCCCAGCGTTCAATGGACGAAGACACTTTTGTGATCTCTGTCTAACCAAAGCCTATCACATACCTCTGTCACGCGCACCACCTATTAACGACAGAAACGAGATAATTATTAACTGTCACCATCGTAGGGTAAATTCCTTCGCCAACACAATATTCGACCCAACATAGTCATCAAATCTAGCCACTACATATGGTTAGCATGTTAAGTTTTTATCCCTATAGTTAGACAATTATAAGTTAACTCCATTACATTATCTCACGTTTATGGTCATTTGCACTACCTTAGTTTTAAATTCCTTATGAATTTAACTTTTCAAGGACTTACCTCCCTTGAAACCCGTCTCTAATTAATAAGGTCAATTTCCTAAAAGTAGCCATCTTATTACGCAAAAGCAGATCTTGCTTAATACAGCCTCTACAGAAGAGTAATGCTTGTTTATAGCAGACATTTCAGCTATCCAGGACTCCTTTCGTGAGCGGCCAATCTATGTAATCTTACAGACACGTAACCATCTTACTTTATTTTATTTTATATTTCTTATTCCATCTTATCTATATCAATATTTTCATTATCTGATTTGACGTTCTGAAGAGCTTCATAACACTACTTAAGTTACTTCACTTCCTCTGAACCAGATCAATAACGATCAAATAATCAATTGATCCAGAAACATTATATGGAGTATTGAAACAATTGTAAACGGACATTATTATTCCTTAAATTAAACTACAATTACACTCTTTATTCCTTACATTAAACTGCAACTATGTTGACACTCTTTAACTAACGTATTCCATGTGAATTTTGTGGTCTTGTTTTGCTTAAATAATGAATATTTCCAGCTCTGTGTACCTAATCTCTGCATGAACCAAGTTCTCTAGGTGCCTCCCACTGCATATTGCACATTGAGCACATGCCTTTACGCTTTTGGCTTCTAACACCTTCATCAATCTCTCTTCTCTCCTATCCCCATCTCTCTATTTAAGATTTGTTTACTCTCGAACTGTCTATATATATATATATATATATATATATATATAAGCTTATATTTCTAATTCTATATATATATCTATATATCTATCTATATATATATATATATATATATATATATATATATATATATATATATATATATATATATATATATATATATATATATATATATATATATATATATATATATATATATAGAGAGAGAGAGAGAGAGAGAGAGAGAGAGAGAGAGAATTAGAAATATAAGCTTTCGCCGTATTTTTGACTAAAGAAATTTTAACCTGATAGTGGGGCTTAGAACCCTCAGAGTAATGGAAAAAGATGAGTATTGACGTCTGAATACATAAAAAGAACATACCTTTTATTACAGTATGTATGTTACCACTACATTAAAAGACATAAAAAAACTGCGAAAGGTACGGGAAATACATTATAATCAAACAGATTAATAAAATGGAATGCGTACCTCTAAACTATATCACCTGTACAGTCCCATGGAGGGATTGTTTCACTAAATGCTATAAGAATCACTTTATCCATAGATCATCAGCAGGAGTTTCAGAGATTGTGTCTTGCGCGTCTAATTATAAGTTAGAAACTAATCATCCACAGGTCCTTTACTCCTTTGCTTCATTTGATACATTTATATATAAATTCAAGTTTACAATTCCGTGTGTCCGCCTAAAACTAGCAAACTACCGGACTAAACTCCTCAAAATGACATGTAACGCTCGAAAAAGTTTTACTTTGCAAAACAGGGAATTCATTTCAATTCAATTTATCTCATTTTCTAATGAATATCAAAAGAGATCATCCATTTTGTTTTTTTATGTTCTGTAGATAAGAGAGTGAGGGATGGGAGAGAGAAAGAGAGAGTGAGTGGGACACGGGAGAGCGAGTAAGAGGATGACAGAGAAAGAGAGAGAGTGAGTGGATCGAGAGAGAGAGTAAGGGGATGTGAGAGAGAAAGAACGAGAGTAAGGGATGAGAGTGAAAGAGAGAGTAAGGGGATGTGAGAGAGAAAGAAATAAAGTAAGTAATGGGATGAGAGAGAAAGACGATGAAAGAGAGAGAGGGGGAAAGTAACCAGCGTTGTTACGTTTATTTATTTATTTATTATTTTTACACACTTCTTATCTCTCCCAATGTTATTTAACTTTTATTTATTTTTTGTTCGCTATTCTGTAGAGTGAGAGAAAGAAAGAGAGGAGATGAGAAAGAGAAAGGGAGTGAGGCGGATGGGGAGAGAAAGAAAATAAGAAAAGAGAGATGGGAGAGATAAAAAAGGTAAAGATGCAGGAGAGAGGGAGGGTGATTGGAGTGATTCTTTACCTAACGTGTGTCCGCGTTTATATATATATTTACACACACATATGTGTGTTTTATGGGAGGGGGGGGGGGGGCGTTCTTTGGCAGACGATATATGTTACCATCAAAGCTTCTTTTCTACATATGTCTAAAGAAATCACAGATGCTTTTATAGAGGTTGTATATATATATATGTATTTAACAGACAAAAAAAAAACGGTATTTTTAAAAGATATTATTTGAATATATTATTTTCCGCTGTTTGAATTAACACAGAAAATATTTTTTTTGTAGTGTTTGTGGTTTTTTTAGGGGTGGAGGTGGGAGTTGGATGAAAAATCGAAATTTCAGAATACAGTCTGAAATCCCAATGTTTTCTACATATGTCCAAAATTAATTACACCTAATATACAATCATATAAAGAGATAATTTAAAACAACTTTACTGAGTGAACAATACATTCTATAGTTGTTTCTACTTCGGAAAGAGTGTGGTGTGTAATAATTGTTTCTACTTTTGACACAAGGTCAGCAATTATTCCAGTGCATTACTGGTACTTTATTTTATCGTGTGGTGTGTATTAATATCATTTCAAATGCCTAGAAAACGTTCCAGATCATTATACGGAAGGTCATCTTCAGAGGCTAAGAGAAAGAAAACACAGCGATCTGAAGAAAGTGAAGAAGTTCGGCCTGCCCGTCCAGCTGCTAACAGAGCCCAAACAGCTTTATCACGAGCACACCGTTTGGATGAAAGGGAACAAAGGCTGCTACACGACTGCTGCTACATGAAAACAACAAATTAAGGAACAGCAGCAAATCAGACGAAAAGCAAATCAAGCACATCGTTTCTACTGCCCGAGCAGGAGAACAAGCCACAAATAAAATGAACTGGATCATGGGTGCTTTTTCTTATGACGCTCCAAATCAACATTGGGAAAATGAACAAATGCTGCCAATATTGTGGTGCCAAGAAGTGGGCAGCAGAAACACCATATCTATGCTGCTCAAAAGGCAAAGTGAGCCTTAAAACAATACAAGAACCTCCTGAATTTCTGAAGAATCTGCTCCTTCAGCATACACCAGAAGCTCGACACTTCAATAAATACATCATAAAATATATTTCTGCCTTTCAAATGACATCTTTTGGGGCTGACAGGAATGTGACTGACTTTAGATTCTGTACAACTTATAAAATTCAGGGACAGTGTTACCACTTAATGGGTGGTCTTTCTGCCACTTTCACAGGAGCCTCACAAATTTGTGCAGGTTTACTTCATGGCTGGAAAGGAAACACAGGCACTACAAAGATGTAACAATGTCCATGGTGGATTGTAGTTCTACATAGTCATAAAGTTACAAGAAATGCTTCACCAACATCACATGTACGTCAGTGTATTTAAATATGCATTGGAGAATATGAACAACACCAGAGATCGTAAAATCGTCATTAGGGCAGACAAACGCCCAGATTCAGAACATGAACGCCGATTCAATGCACCTGTCACTAATGAAGTTGCAATCAAAATGGTTGATGAACAGCATCAACGACGGGACATTGTTTTGCAAAACCAAAGTGGACATTTGGAGCTAATTTGTGAAACTCATAGTGCCTATGATTCACCCAAATATCCGCTCATATTTCGGAATGGTCAAGATGGATATCATTTTCAGCTACGGCAGATCAGCTTAGGGATGGGACAAGAAACTGGCCCATCAATCAGCTGCAAAGAATTATATGCTTATCACTTCATTGTACGTGATCACTTCAACTAAGTTCTGCGATTCAAAGAAGTAACTAGCCAGTTTATGGTGGACATGTATGCCAAAATTAAAACAGAAAGATTGAGTTTTCTGCGAAGGAATCAAACCAAGTTGAGGGCAGATAACAACATCCACATTAGAGATGTCATCAATTCTGATGTTGACCCAAGAAATATTGGTCAGCCAGTCATACTACCATCAAGCTTCACGGGAGGATCACGTTACATGCATGAACGTACGCAATATGAAATGGCCTATGTCAGAAAATTTGGTCGGTCAGATCTCTTCATTACATTTACATGCAATTCAAACTGGTCAGAAATATCAAATGAATTATTTCAAAATCAAAAACCAAAGGATCGACATAACATCATTGCTCGGGTTTTCCATGAAAAGCAACAAAAAAAAAACTCATCTGGCTCCCAAAAGAAGGAAGAATCTTTGGTGAGTTTAGTGCTTGGATAACCACTATTGATTGGCAGAAGAGAGGTCTTGCTCACTCTCACACACTAATCTGGTGCCAGGAGAAGATAAGACCAGATGATGTTGATAATATCATTTCAACAGAGTTGCCTGATAAAGGTGGTGATCCAGAGCTCTTTGAAACCATCAAGTCCAAACTCATTCATGGTCCTTGTGGAGTCATCAATCCAGCCTCTCCCTGCATGACAGATCAAAAATGCAGCATACATTATCCTAGAGCTTTTATTCGGGAAACTCGGACTGACAATAACGGATACCCCCTTTATCGTAGGCGTAGACCAGAACATGGAGGCAATACTGCAAACCTAACAGTTCGAGGAGAGGAGCTGACCATAAACAATCAGTGGGTCATCCCACACAACATATTGTTGTATACACTTTTAAAAGCTCATATCATATGTTGAGCATTGCAGCTCCATCAAGGCAATCCTATGTGTCACAAAATATATCAACAAGGGCAGTGACATGGCTACCTTTATTACTGACAAAGAACTCAATGATGGTGGGCTGGATGAGGTCAAACAGTATCAAACAGGTCGATACATCTCCAGCAATGAAGCTATCTGGCGAATCTTTGGATTTGATATCCACCAACGCCACCCAACAGTGGTCAACCTGGCAGTCCATCTGGAACATGGACAGATAGTGTACTTCACTGAGATCACTGCTCATCAGTTGTCACAAACACCACATGACACTACACTAACTGCTTTCTTTAACCCTTTAATGTTCAAACCGGCCAAAACCGGCCATAATTCTCTACCTCTTTCTGTTGAAACTGGCTGTAACTGGTCGCTCAAACTGATGTTAAGTTAGTGTTCTCAAAATAAATACTTTCAAAATCTCATAGATTCGATATTATGTGAGATAATTATGCGAAGTAATGCCTTTACCATGAACATATAATAGTATATATAGAGTAATGTGAATAATAAAGGGTTAAACTCTGCCAGAATGATGAATTTGTTCGATCCCTCCTATATGCTGAAGTCCCAACATACTACACCTGGACTAATTGCAAGACTTGAAACCGAAGAAAGCAGGGTCATTTAGTGGAAGGTCATGAAGTCAAGTCAAGTGATGCTATTCGGCCTGTTTACAATGCCCATCCCAACAACAGAGAATGTTTTTATTTACAGCTACTTCTGCATACTGTTCGAGGACCAACGTCTTTTGAGGATCGTAGGAGCTTCAGAGGAAGGGAGTGCGCAACATTCCAAGAAGTATGTAAACAGCATGGACGCCTGCATAACAATGGACACTGGAAGAAGTGCCTACAAGAAGCAGCAATCACTCAAGTAGCCAGTCAAATAAGACAATTATTTGCTATGATGCTCACAGCATGTGGAATTGATGAAACTCATTTACTCTGGCAGGAGTACAAAAACAATATGTCGGCCGACTATCTACATCTGACCGAAGACATCCTGGCAATATGTATATGGAATATATCCCCAGGATTTACAATCAAGCTCTCTGTGACTTGTCCTATCGAGTTCAGGCAATGAATAGCACATTAACTAACTGCGGGATGCCAGATGAAGAAATGGAGGTAGCACAAGACATTTTTCAGGAGACAAACTACGATATTCAAACATTGCATAAGTTTGTGGATGAAAATGAACCTCGATTGATGGATGACCAGAAATACGCCTACCACAACGTCATCGAAAACATTCAAAATTACAGGGGAGGACATTTCTTCATCGATGCACCTGTTGGCACAGTCAAGACATTCCTCATAAGCCTCCTACTTGCAGAAGTTTGCCAAAAGCAGCATATTGCCTTGCTGTGGCTTCAGGTGGCATTGCAGCAACACTTCTGGATGGAGCAAGAACTGCACAATCCATGTTTAAGCTGCCCACAGATCTCACACGGCATGAACAATGTTTTTGCAACATCAAGAAGAACTCACCAAAGGGCAAGCTTCTGCAAACTTGCAAGATGATAATTTGGGATGAAGCTACTATGAGCCATAAAGAAGCAATTAAAGCTTTGGACCGGACGATAAGGGATCTGAGAGAAAATAGTTGCATAATGGGAGGAGTGACAATGGTTCTTGCTGGTGATTTCAGACAAACTCTTTCTGTATTTCTTCGAAGGACTCGAGGTGATCAAGTCAATGCCTGTCTGAAAACATCCTATCTCTGGCCCCACCTTCAGCTGCTGAGCCATACAACCAACATGCGAGTGCACTTTACTGGTGACGGAGGTGGGAAATGGACTTCTTGAAAAGGACTCCAATGACCATATTCAGTTGTCATTAGGCCATATGATTGACAATTGACACAGAACAGGTACTGTTTGCCAGAGTGTTTCCACATATTCAGACCTGGCAATGTGATCCGAAATGGCTCTGTGAACGAGCAATCTTAGCACCTAAAAATGTTGCTGTGAAAGAAATAAACAAAAGGCTGCTGGAGATGTTACCGGGAGAGAAAATATGCTACAAATGAGTTGACACAATCACTTCTCAAGACCAGGTTGTAAACTATCCAACTGAATTTTTGAACAGTCTTGAACAATGGGGAATTCCTCCACACAACCTGATACTGAAGCTTGGAGCATCTGTTATGGTACTTCGCAATCTGGATCCTCCAAAACTTTGTAATGGCACAAGACACATCATCGAAAATATGATGTCCAATGTTCTAGAAGTTGCAATCATGTCAGCAAAATTTGCTGGTGACAATTGCTTCATTCCCAGAATACCTCTGAAGTTAACTGATTTGCCATTTGAATTTCAAAGACTTCAATTTCCGATCAGTCACAGTTTTGCCATGACCATTAATAAATCTCAAGAGCAATCATTGAAAGTCATTGGGTTGAATCTATCAGATCCTGTCTATTCACATGATCAAATCTATGTTGGCACAACAAGGGTTGGGAACACTGATTGTCTCTTCATTGTGGCACCACATGGCAAAACCAAGAATGTTGTTTATCCAGAGACGTTGGAATGAGAAATGTCGTAATTCCTCATTCAATGACAATACACACAGATCCTAATTCCTTAATCATGTAGTTTGCAAGGAATTCTGAAGCCGCAAATTTACTGCATGGTGTTACTTTGGAAGAATATGCAAACATTCCCGGGTACCTTTGCTATATAAAGTAATATAAGTGAGGACATTGTTGGATAGAAATAGCAACCAAATTTCCTTCAAATCCCACCTTAATTTCTCAGAGTTGTATATATGTATGAAGCAAAAAGGAATGGTTCTATGTGATAACTCGATCTACTAGAAATATTAGCAAAATCCAGTTCAAATCCCAAACAACTGTCTTACACACATACATGTGTGTGAATGTATCTATGTATGTCATGTGAGCCACTATAACTGTTGGTATAGCGAATAGAAATAGAAAACAAATCTCCCTCAAACAAGATCCTCTGCCATAGAGGCAAAGATTGGTGAAAGCTACAGTGTACACATTAAAATAAACTTTTTCCAGAATTACAG
This sequence comes from Eledone cirrhosa, assembly GCA_964016885.1. Lineage (NCBI taxonomy): Eukaryota > Metazoa > Mollusca > Cephalopoda > Octopoda > Eledonidae > Eledone > Eledone cirrhosa. The sequence continues at coordinate 59,637,793 of OZ024743.1, forward strand.
AAATGAGTAAGTACATGCTTCATTTAATCATAAACCAATGCTAAATATATTTTCTTATTTTATTTATGGTTTTTAAAATAGTCTTTACATGTTGTTTGAATTTCAGAGGATCAGATTGAGCAAAAACAAAAAAATCTAAATGCATTTTTTGGGTCATGCCCTTTTCACTGACAACATACCTAATGATTCATCGATGAGTAAAGTATTATATATGCTGACTGTAATAGAGACCAGTATTCAAAAAATCACCACTGGAAAAAACTAATATTTTTATTTAGATGATTCACTTTGACCAAACGGCAATAAATATTCAGTTATAATTCCTACTTTGGTTAAAATTCAGCAATCATATTTGAAAGGTCAAATATATTGTAACTTTCATAAAATACCCGGGTATCACCGGCTAGCTCAGCTAATATATATACATATATATATATATATATATATATATATATATATATATATATATATATATATATATATATATATATATATATATATATATATATATATATATATATATATATAACGAAAGATCGACGTTTCAGTTCATCATGTACTATTCTTTACACTCGTTCCCAAGTCAGAAGTTTTCAGCGCTAATCGGTCACAATGAACTCGATTCTGTGATCAAATTGCTCATCAGACGTAATGTCGATATGAAACGGAATATGTTTATCTCTGAACATTACGGTGCATATTTACGAATTTAATATAAAATATGTATTATACAGCAGTCGGAAATCTGGAAGAGATCGTCCTGATGAGAACCAGTTAAGTTCGAAATGCATCGACGATGGTGCCCCTTGCTTCTGCTGTACACTACCAGAGGGCGTTAGCTCCGTTGTTTTGTATAGCTACTGCTTTCTAAATGTTTACCTGTAAATATTCCGTATTTTTATAGAAATCAAAATTTCAATACACATACAAACTCATATATATATATATATATATATATATAAAATATTTAAAATATTTATTAAAATATTTATTAAAATAACAGATTAATGTTTAAGCAAAGAATCGTTGCTTTCACCTTTAAGGGGATCTTCTGAAACTAAAAAAAAAATCAATCTGTAAACGCAGAAGTAAATATTTTGAAAAACATTTCAACCGAAGGAAGACAGGAATACGATACTTTGGTTCGTGGGGACTTTCCCTGGCAAGGAACGGAAAAAACGAAGATAATACGCCATTGTGTAGACAATGAGAGCAATTACACGCAAAGAGAAAACCACGGTTATGGACTAACTGAAGTCGTAGACTAAAATTCTATTTAGGAAACTGAATGATTCTCGGCTTCAGTGTTAATAATAATGTAATTAAATTACAGAGGTTATTGAAATCAACAATAACGCCCGCACAAACATACCTACATGTAAATACACATATGTTCTTTAAACGTACGTCAACCAAATCACAAAATACACATATACACACCCTAGATACATGCAAACCCGCATACACATACAGACCAAAGTATCGTCTCCCTGTCTTCCTTCGGTTGCAACGTTTTTCGAAATCTTTACTTCTGCGTTCACCGATTGATTTTTTTAGTTTCAGAAGATCCCGTTAAGGGTGAAAGCAGCGTTTCTTCGCTTAAACTTTAATCTGTTATTTTAATAAATTAATATATATATATATATATATATATATATATATATATATATATATATATATACAAAATTAAATAAAATTAAGTCTCATGTCCGAGACATGCGCTATATCCACCGTAGAATATGCTCAAAGATTCCATTGAATAAATCCAAGCATTTTATATCTTTAAATTGATTGACATATATATATATTTAAAATAAACATGTAAAAATCACAGGTGATAATCTGAAAAGTGTGTAAGCACATACAGCTAGGTAGGTAACTATTTAAAGTTTAACTAGAACTTCAAATATTACCTTTTAAAGATGATTAATCTTCCTTGTATATATTTCATTAAAGAAATATATTTCACCATTAATCCGTAAACTCACAGTAGTCAAATCGGATCTTCATCTAGGGAGAAGATTTAACTATCTGTGTTTACACATCCAATGCAAATCTGCGAATGAACTGTCGCACGTGTTGCATTTCTAAAACTACACACATCGTGCTAGCGTCATCCCGGTGACGTGAATAGGGTTATCGACAGCTAGAAATAGCAGCCGTATCTTTTCAATTGAGATAGCTTTACAATTAAGGGGCCGTGTATATATCCAAAATTAAATTAAATTAATGTTCATGTCCAAGACATGTGCCATATCCACCGTGGAATAAGCTCAAAGATTCCAATGAATAGATCCGAGCATTTTATATCAACTAGAAATTGACTGATATATATATATTTAAAATAAACACATGAACAAATTACAGGTGATAATTTGTAAAGTGTGTAAGCACACACAACTAGGTAGGTAACTAATTAAAGTTTAAATAGAACTCTAAATATTACCTTATAAAAATGATTAATTGTAGAGCTAACTCAGTTGAAAGGACTGGGCTGCTATTTCTAGCTGTCGATAACCCTATTGATGCCAGTGGGATGACGCTGGCACGATGTGTGGGTAATTGCTGGCTTTGTGCAAAAAGTAGAAATAATTATTTTCCTTTGTAAATATAACGACATAACTAAAAAGAATCAAAGGTGGTGTATGAAATATCAAAGATATTGAATTCTTCTGAACTAGTAATTATTTGTATTATAAATGTGTTTTGATTGGAATCATTATTGTTTCAAATTAAACAATAAATTTATTGAGGAATGTATTTGAATATCACATACTCCACAGGAATAACATATGTTGCCGGTGTATTTATGGATTGAACAGTCAGCGTGTCTATTCCCTTAATCTGTTAAGACCCTTCAGTTTCAGAAGGTGAGAATATATGATGAAGCCGCTTTAGGTATTATAGAATAGTTTGATTTGCGTAATAGATTCCTGGATATTTTCTCATGTCTACGTTAATTAATTTATCCACATATATTCTATCTGATCACAAAGGTTATATATTTGTAATTATAAAGATATCAATCTACTCTGAATAGACAGTTTTAGACAGAAGATGATAAGAAGGTCCACTGCAATTTGTTTAATGCACGCGTAATAGGATTCAGCTGGAATAGAAGACAAGATCAAGCCATATATACCATCCTATCTAGTTTAACTATATGAACTTTCTACCACTCCCTCTCACCCTCCGTCTCTCTGTCAATCTCTTTCTTCCACTCTCTAATACCACAGAATCTAATTTAGAATGGAATCGATGTTAATAAATATTAGTAATCTGTATTGTAACCACTTTCAAGGAAATTTCATACTGCACGGAAAGACAGGTTGAATGAATTAATTCATCTGTTCAAACAAAAGCTTAATAAATAACGAAAGATGGGTTTAAAGACAATACTGTGTATACAGGTTCAGGTAACGTTCACTGCAAACAGAGAAAATGTTCTTTTATAACAAAATCACGCAGAATCATTTTGGCGTTGCAGTAAGTCTTGATAAAGTAATTAGAAACATGTACAATAAACAAGTCTCTAAATGAATATAACGTTCAACGGGACCAAGTAGATGAAAACCCGCAAGAGACTGTTAGATATTATTGTCATATATAAAAAGCACATGGCAGCACACTGTACTATTTGTTATGTTTAACCCCAGGTTAACGTTGATTGGGCTGATCACTGATGAAAGGCAGTCAGGCAGCATTAGTGGGCAGATTGTAGCTTCAATAAAGCTTTGACTATGTTTAGCAGATCAAGAGGCAAGATAGATTCATTTATCCTAGTGTATAACATGCAGGAGCTTCAACGATACTAAGCATTAGTTTGTGGTGAGTGTGGTAGAGGTAAAATAATTGATTATCTAAAGAATATATTTACAAATTGCAAGCGGTTCCTGCTACTTGAACCAATATGAAATTGGAGGAAATCTTCAAAATTTAAATTAAATGAAACAAGTACCTTACATTCAACTAAATTAATTGTAAATCAGATGCGATCATTTGATTCAAGTCACGGAAAAATATAAACAAGGAAGAGTAAAGTGCCAAAAGACAATTAGATTGGAGAAAAGCCAGCGAGTGTAAGGAAGTGAAGTGATACGTCTAAATATTTCAGATGTTATCTGCTCTGGAATTGTTAAATTGATACACTGGGTCTCCCAACAATCCTTTAAGAAAACGAAATGATTGAAGCTTCATACATTCTAAATAAGAATAATTCTGTCTTAAAATCAACGAATTGCATCTAAAAATGAAGTTGATATATTCATGCTTGGCCTCGATCCAAATGATATTGATGTATGTGAGAAAGAGTACTTGATATCGGAGCAGAATTGAAATGTACTTAATTATGTGCTTAGAATATAGAAAACTCAATACGCACACACACAAGCACACAGGCACACACACCCACATATATATATATATATATGTATATTCTCTCTCTCTCTCTCTCTCTCTCTCTCTCTCTCTCTCTCTCTCTCTCTCTCTCTCTCTCTCTCTCTCTCTCTCTCTCTCTTTCTCTCTCTCTCTCTCTCTCTCTCTCTCTCTTTCCCTCTCTCTGTATATATATATATTTATATACAAAGTGTTAACACGATAACATTTTAGTTTAGAACATTTAGGGTACATAATTGTTATCAGTGGCAAAGGCATATATATTTATATGTGTATGCATGTATATATCTAAAGAGAGAGGGAGTTTACTGTTTTAATAGAAGTCTTCGACAATACGAAATGGACGTTAAGTTTCGACATATTGAAGACACAAAGATATTTGTGTGCTACGTAGTAGATTATGTGTCTGTACTTATAGTTCCGGATTAAAATGACATCATCAGAAGATTAAAACAAGAAACTGGTTCAGAGATACCATTTGGGTATTGTAGAGCACCATCATACTTTCTTAGTTTAGTAACACTCCAATAATGGAAGTGTAACATCATAAGCTCACGGAAGTGTGACATCATAAGAAGGACGTCGTATATGTATTAGGCTGTGTATGCGTGTGGGTTTATGTTAAGTATTGTGTGTTTAGTTTATGTTTATACATATTTCTTCATAATTCTTCATTTGCCATATGGAAATGTTTATATTTTTATGATTTAATTAGGTCCCGTACCATCTAAAACAGCAGGAAAAATACTTATTTTATTACCTCAATGGGTACTTGACAAGGTCCACGATGAGCATTCACCAGCTGGATAAAGTGAACATAGATCCGATTAAATGTGTGACGTCCGAACGAGTTTCCTGTACCTCCAACAAACTTAACCCCCACCCGACTCCCACTAGTAATACCGGCCGACAGGATGGAGACATTGCCCCGGAGGACGGTGAGGGAAACGCGCTGGAACAGCCATTCCACCGCCTGGGGCGCACATCTGCGACTAACCAATTCCACTCGGATAGCAATGAGCAAGGATGTGGTCTAGGGACTAAGAACACCGGAGGAAGTTGCCACTGCTACAGGCTCTACAACAAAACTATCAGAGAGCGGCCAATACTTGGACAGTTCGTCATCTTCGGCGTGGCTGAGCCTGGTCCGTTTGCCGAACGAACCAAGTTGCCATTAAAGATAGCTTTAAAAACAATTCTCGTAACTTCTCACTTTCTGTTAAGTAGCCATTTGAAAACACGCTGTGGCGTTGAGAACTTTTGGTCAGATATGAGATATATTATTTTTTTCCCAAAAGTATAATTTAAGCATAAAATCGGCATGGCTCCTTACCTAATGCTGAATTGCATCATTATTGTAAAACTGTATATATATATATATATATATATATATATATATATATATATATATATATATATATAAAGAGAGAGAAAGAGAGAGAGGGGGGGTGGAAGGATCATTATTATGAATAGCATATCCAGTTCACAGCATGTCTACTAGAATAGATGTAATACGCTGGAATAACGATCGCAAGATTATATATTATTCAATAGTATTCTGGGAATCTACGGTAAATATCAAATGCAAATGAAGGTCTGCTGCAATCATACGGTGTGCATATTTTAGCTATTTTTGTATATCTTTCAATTCCGAAAACCACTACTATAATTTGGTATATAGAAAGTATTGTCAAATAACATTTTGTTTTTTAATTTTACCCTGATTTGAATATAAACACACGCACGCGCTCACACACACTGTCATACATCTATATGTATGTGTATTTTGTGGGTGCATATATATATATATATGTATTTGTGTGTGTATATTGTGGGTAATGGGTGTACGTATGTATGTATATCGGCATTGCATGATTCACTATTAATTTTTCTATATATGTACATTGCCATATCCCCGATAATAGAGCATATGGTTTCAAGTCACTCAACAGACCTTCCTGCCCATTAGCATACATGTATATATAAGTATGGGAAATGAATTTGGGAAAATATATTTGTATGATATCTTCATTTATACCAATGCAACATTGTATTTTACCGAACTAAGGTTTTATTTGACATTCCTAAATACAGTATATGCCGGCGAACAGGTTGACCCGGCCCATACAATTCTGAACTGTAATTCAGGTTTAGGCCTATATTCACCGGATATGTCGAACCCCCCCAAAATAGGGCAGTTGAAGGGGAAATAATTCAAAAAATCTAGTGGCGTGCTAAAGACTCAAACAGTTTTCCTAAAACACTTCAGTCGGAAGTGAATTCTAACTCACTGAGTAAACCAGCCTAGCCTTACCTTAACGAACCTATGGTAACCTACGCCATGTGCTACGGCAAGTCATTGATATTATCATAATTTCTACGTTAAATAGAGTTAACAAATATGATATTCAGTTGGAAATAATTGCGGTGAGCTGTAGAGTTATGGTAAGTGGTGTACACCACTTACCATAACTCTAGCAGCTCACCGCGATTATTACATTAGTAGTTACATTACCACTTTCAATGTAGTTAGACAGACAGTTTCACTGTGGTAAAAATTCACATTGTATATTCGGCGGACAAGTTGACCCCTGGTTTTCGAAAGATATTTTTAGGCTCGGAATGTCGACTTGTACGCCGGCATATACGGTAATTGCTCTTTTTAATATGTATTCATTAATTGAAGTACATTGTTTTCCTCATTTTTAAACACTTTTCTGAATTGTTTTTCTTCAATCTAATCCAGCTGTCTGGAAATAGTACGTATTGACATTTTTCCTTTCTCTCTACTTGACAATTATCCTGCCTGTATAAAGTAATTCACAATATTTATGATTAGTGTTGAATTTGTAACAAAGCCACAGAAATGTCTACAAATAAATGATATAGGCTAAATCGGGTAAGGTTACATTTTATAAAAATGATTCATTGTTCGCCTGTTTTGTACGAGATCATGTTCCCACAACTTTGCTTTTAACTAAATCATAACAAAGTTTAGGCTTATATTATATCGGACATAATTCTAATATTGTATTTAATATTCTTTCAGTGTAGTTATAACATGGAATTATGGGTGTATATCCATCGTCCGATTATCTATATAGATGATATTAACCGGGAAACTGGTTTCATACAATCTCGCCAGAAGTCCTGCGATTGAAATTTCGCCACTTTAGAATGTTTTAAACCAGTGGACCTCTATCCACCTGTTTCGTTTCCTGGGGTACTTTACCCGAATTTTTCAACAATTATTCATACTCATATCGGTAGAGGGTCGGAAGCCATGCTTTCCAGCATAGTTACGTCCCTTTGCGGTCTGAGTTCAAATCCCGCCGAGGTTAACTTTGCCTTATATCCTTACGGGGTCGATAAAATATAGTACCAGTATTGTACTGGGTAATTGATGGCCTTGTGCCAAAAAGTAGAAACAATTATCTATGCTTTGGGAAGCACATATTTCAAATGTTGAAGTTTCACAATATTGCTTAAGTCAATAAGTGGGTTGCACGTCTAGCTACAGGCTGAAAACCGTTTATACATATGTTTATATACTGTTATACTTTCGGAACTTTATACTGCCTTTCAAAAACACACATTCTAGCTGAGTTTTTATCAGTTCATTATTGGTCGATTAGCTACAACATTCATCGGTTAATTTAGTAAGTGGCTGATTGTTGAATTATCAATTGTCAAAGATGTTCTATCAGACATTGTGTGACCTCTTCAATGGATATTGCAGTTCCTCTGAAAAAAGAAAAGATGGAGTTAATAAAACAAATAATGAACTGAAGTCAAACTCAACTGATTAGTGTGGTTTTATTGGCAGCGTAACTGTCTAAAGGTACAGCAACAAGAACAACACACACACATACACACACACACACGCACGCACACACACACACACACACACACACACACACACACACACACACACACACGCACGCACGCACGCACGCACGCACACACACACACACACACACACGCACACACACATACACACACACACACACACGCATATATATATATATATATATATATATATATATATATATATAAGTATGTATACGTACATACATATATGTATACAGACGTACAGTAGTATGTATATATATATACATACATGCACACACATATATATATGTACGTATGGATTCACCGAACATTTATTACAATGCTCGGTGTGTTTGTAAACAAACATCCCGAATTAAGCCGTACAGTGTCTAACAACCATCGTTGCTCATTTATTCAACACTGACAATGGAACGCTGTACTAGTTTCAAGCTTATTGGCTATCGTCAGCAACGTATACCTTCCTGCCAGATGGTTGAACGTCTGAATGTATGAACTTTCCTTATGCATATTAACGGCTGAGCAGTCTAAGTTGCATATCGAGTGAGTTAGTCGGCCGGGGTACCGAAAACGATAAACGGAAAAAATGAAACAAAATTTCATTTCTCAATCTTAGTACGGCTGTTACTTAAATATAAGTATGTATACGTACATACATATATGTATACAGACGTACAGTAGTATGTATATATATATATACATACATGAACACATATATATATGTACGTATGGATTCACCGAACACTTATTACAATGCTCGGTGTGTTTGTAAACAAACATCCCGAATTAAGCCGTACAGTGTCTAGCAACCATCGTTGCTTAATTGTTCAACACTGACAAAGGAACGCTGTACTAGTTCCAAGCTTATTAGCTATCGTCAGAAACGTATACCTTCCTGCCAGATGGTTCAACGTCTGAAAGTAAAAACTTTCCTTATGCATATTAACGGCTGAGCAGCCTAATTTGCATGTCGAGTGAGTTAATCAGTCGCGGTACCGATGGTTGCTAGACACCGTACGGCTTAATTCGGGATGTTTGTTTACAAACACACCGAGCATTATAATAAATGTTCGGTGAATCCATACGTACATATATATATATATATATGTGCATGTATGTATATATATATACATACTACTGTACATCTGTATACATATATATATGTACGTATACATACTTATATTTAAGTAACAGCCGTACTAAGAGTGAGAAATGAAATTTCGTTTCATTTTTTTCCGTTTATATATATATATATATATATATATATATATATATATATATATAATCATTGTCTTTGGTGAGGTTACACTGCATGTACACATGTGTGTGTGTGGGTGGGGGTGTCCATATATGTGTCTACCATTTCAAGTTGTGCTGAGACCATAATTATGACATTGTCTTTAAATATTTACGTGCAGTTTGGTGTTTACGATTTGTATTAATTATTGAATATTTCATGTAGTCTGAATTTTCTAATTAAACTAATTTCAGAATGAATTATTCAACTATTTCAATTTTCTAAATTTATCTAATTATTGACTAGTTTTATAAGAATTTCATTAATTTCGATTTATCGACTTTGCTAATATCTCTTGATTTTAATGAAATCCTCCTGAGTTATATTATATTGATAATCATATATTACAAATATGTATCTGCACGTATTTTGCGAGATCTGAAAATGTGACATTGTATATTTTATAATCATTGATTTTAAATCCTATTGTTTATGGGATAAAGTTATTTATGAATAAATATATATTATTGGCAATATATATATATATATATATATATATATATATATATATATATATATATATATATATATATATATATATATATATATATATATAAGTGTTAAACAAGTTTCAATGAATACATCAAAGAATGAGTTTTGTAAAGATTGGAAGCACTCAACAGCCAATGTTTTCCAGAGTTATTTATATTAATTCAAAATAGTAACAAAATAGTTATTCTTGTGATCAATTATATTTTATTATACATATTTCAGAGTTAAGTTCAACAGTACGTCCTCATCAGATAAAATAAAATGATACATGACATACCCTGACATAGTAGATGGTTAAGATTCAATCAAGGTAGTGATTAACTTATGACAACACTCAATAGTTATACCCTAATATTGAGAACATGAGATAACATAATTAATACAAACAATAGAGAGGGTGCGTATAATAGATTTTAAGAAATACATGACATCAATATAACAATTATAAATTAGAACTGGTATGTCATGTATCATTTTATTTTATCTGATGAGGACGTACTGTTGAACTTAACTCAGTACCTCTGAAATATGTATAATAACATATAATTGATCACAAGTATATCTATTTTGATAATATTTTGAATTAATATACATATATATATATATATATATATAGGATATATTTAATTTACGATGAATATAAGCTATATTTAATTTGTGTTCAGATAACGGTGAATCGCTTTGCATATTACGAAACAAATGAAATTGTCTCGACATTAGAATAACAGTCAGTGAAGCGACATTATCATTGATATTAAATGTGTTAGAATATTCGTAATAACACTTGTATATTCTATTCAATGTATATATTCTCTTAATAAAATTACAATGTATCTGGAATACTTCATTCAGGTTATATGGAAACAACTCAAACGTCCAATATACTTTACGAAACAGTTAGTATTTGCTTAATTCGGTTCATATATAACAGACATATATTTGTAGGCCTCTTTTTGCAATAAAGTAATATTCTGATACAATGGTTATTAAAATATGAAGTTAGATATATTGTATTAAAATTAGCCATAGTTTTGATAAACAAACAAAACAAATCTTCGACAATAAATCTAAATACATTTTCTGTGTAGACAGAAATAGATGTGAATTGGTATTTCGGTTTCGGTTATAATCGCAAATTCTACAATGTTTACTTATTAGCTTTTTATTATTTCAATCAGCAAATATAGTTTATTGCTATTTAGAGTCATAATATCGCTACATATAACGCCAATAAAACGTTATTGTACTTTCAATAATTAGGATATAATCAAGAAACATTGTATAATTATTATAGATCAACTAAAAAGGACATGGTGCCGCGTAGGAACCTTGATCAAGGCACATAACTTCCCGTTGCTCCAGTTCGACCAGGAAAACATTGACTAACAATCTCAACGGGACATTTACCAATATAATATGAGTGGTAGTTCTGTATTTTGAATAAATGGATTTCACACGATTATTGTCTAGGCACTGGAAAGCCTTACGTTTTTTTTTTTTTAGTTTCAAGTATCATTTTAATAACATAAGTAACTTGCAAGTTCATGTGTGGAAAACTGTGTTGAGAAAGGAAACAAACATTTAATTTTACCAATCAGCAAACGAAATAGTATTATCTTGTATATTAGGGCGGTGGATTGGCAGTATCGGTAGAAGGTCGGACGTCATGCTTTGCAGTAAAGAGTTACAGCCCTTTATGCTCCGAGTTCAAATCCCGCCGACCCTAACTTTGCCTTTCATCCGTACGGGGTCGATAAATTAAATCACCAGTAATACACAGGGTTAATTGCTGGCCTTGTGCCAAAACTAGCAACAATTATCTTGTATATTAGATTATCCATGCTTGCCCTGACTGTGTGAAGGTCGGAACTTAATTTGGTTCCATGGATGTTGACTGATCGTAAAATTGTAACCCTTGGACATGATGCCAATCCATCGCAAGGCTAACATGCAAATGCCGATTGTACTTATTTGCATCTGACTAAACTAGAGTTACGTGAAATATAGTGCTGCCCTCATACAAAGCGTGTAAACCGGTCTGGGATCGAAATTCCGATCATAAGCTCAAATACCTATCCACGCGAATAAGCACGTTATCTCCGAAACAAATTATATAGAAAGACAGTTCAGTCTTAAACTTAAAACGTTATTTTCATATATATTTTAAACATTTAGACAGTGGTTGTTTCAAATTAGAATAGAGATTCACATAAACTGTTCTACAGTCTCATTCGTCAAGCTCAAATGTTCCATGACTCTGCCATATATATATATAAGCTACAAGAAGACCACCTTGAAAAACTTAGAAGATATTAATATAGAGGGATATAATATAGTGTATAAACTAGGACTTCAGAGGCATACACAACCATACACCCCAAACCCCCCTAGATTCTCTCTGAAGGATCATAAAGAGGACTTCATTAGCAACCCCTCGATAACACTTATCTGCCCTTCCAAGTCCGACATTGGTATTATCAGCAAGAACATTTTGGATAAAATCATCGCACAAATTAAACACAAGATACACCTTAAACAATGGGGAAATACGGGGGAAGTTATTGAATGGTTCAAAGATATCAAGAATAATAAGGACAAAAAATTTATTCAATTTGATATCAATTCATACTACACCTCTATTTCCCCTATCCTATTAAATAAGGCACTATTCATGGCCATGAACAATAGCGACCTGATTAGAACCCAGATTGATGTCATCCTTGCGGCCCGTAAAACCATAATCACCTTCGAGGACCAACTATGGACACGCAAGGATACGCACAACAACTTCGACATAACCATGGGATCTAGTGACTCTGCGCAGGTCACTGATTTGGTCGGTCTATACCTTCTTAATGAAATCCATAAGGACCTCCCTTACCTCAACGGTGGTTTGTACCGCGATGATGCACTTCTACTTATAGAATATAAAAAAATTAATATAGAAAGAACTAGAAAACTATTGCACAAGACATTCAAAAACTTTAACCTTAGTATCACCATGGACAAAAACACTAAAAATGTTAACTTCCTAGACGCGACACTATACCTAGACTCAAAAATATATACACCTTTCCATAAGCCTAACGAAAAACTCATTTACGTAGATACCAAGTCTAATCACCCTAAATCAATATTAAACTCTATATCTAAGGGGATATCCAATATAATCTCTAATCTATCCTATGACGCAAACATATTTAGCAAAAACTCACAATATTATAATCAAGCATTAGCTAGATCCGGCCATAATATAAAAATTGAATTCCTACCTAAGAAAACGCATAGCTACAATATCTTCTCGCACAACATGTCCATGAGGAAACCTAATAATAGGAATAACAACCACAAGTACACCAAAGCGGAGGGTGCCACCGGAAGTAACCATTACCACGGAAACTACCGTAGTGCCTTAGGAGGAAACAACACACCAGACACTAAAAACAAAAATAGAAGAAGAAATAATATATTTTTCAACCCTCCTTTCAACCTAAATGTCTCCACCAACACACCTAGGGCTTTCTTCTCACTACTAGATAAAAAACTTCCCTCTAGGACACAAGTACCACAACCTTTTAAACAAAAACACTATTAAAATATCTTACTCTACGACGCCTAACTTAGCATACCACATAGCTAGCAGCAATAAAAATAAAATTAATTCTTACTTCCAACAAACGAAATCACAACAGGATGCAATCCTTCTAAATACCTCTGTAGCAAGCAACCATAGTAACGGCAGTAACAATAGAAATAACACTAGTATAAGAAATAACACCGGGGTCGACAACCCGAATGTCCAAAATCCTATAGCTACCACCCAGACTTCTGCACTGCATTATAACCAGCAGACTAACACACAGGATAATTGTAACTGTAGAGCTAATAGAAACTGCCCTTTAGATAAAAAATGCCTAACCAAGGATATCATATACTCATGCACCGCCACAACTAGCAACTCTTCAGAAACCTATGTAGGCTCCACTTCTAACTGCTTCAAAATCAGATATAATTCGCACATCCACTCGTTCAAAAAGCACAGTCTAGCCAACTCCACCTCACTATCTAGCTACATACACTACCTAAAAACTAAAAATAAACCTTACACACTCAAATGGGAAGTGATAGGTAGCGCGACTTCGTACAAACCACCTAATAAATTGTGTAACCTCTGTATACTAGAGACCCACAATATTAACTTCTCTAACCGTAACCTACTTAACAAAAAATCTGAAGTGTTTGCAACTTGCCAGCACCGCTTCAGACATTCCTTCCAAAACTTTAAGCCCAATATATAGCAATGTCGGACTTGAACCAAACACCACCTCTAGCATCAAACACCAGGGGCACACCTTATACCACATACCCAACACTCACTGATCTAATATAACACAAACAGCGACATCCCTCTAGAACCCTTCGCAGGGCGAATACCCATTTGTACCTCTACTTTAGGTGTGACAACATCCACCCACTTGAACTGCACTACACCGCTCTATAGGTAATTTAAGCATGAATTGATTGTCTTGTTAGTGTTGTGCGGAGGAAGTGCCATCGTTGGACAGATGGAAAACGAATTAATCTAGTAACGCTGATGAGCAGTATGGCCGGTACGCTGAGTGCATGGAATGAATGAATTGCAAGTGGCGTATGGGTTGTACATACATGGAAGATTTGATGGTCAAATTGGGGTCATGAGGACTACGGATTGACCTCTGGTCGGCCCTGGAGATGATTATCTTTCGACATCCAATGTAGCAAGCGATGACCCAAAACTTACCAGAGATCATTGTGTGTTGAAGTGATTCTGCAATCACCGGGCCTGGTCCTTTGAGTAGACTGCAACCACATAGATCATTAATTTAGAATCCTCGCTCGTCGCCTATAATATTCATTTGTGGCACTCTACGATGGGGGTTAATCACCATAATAAGACGAACACCTTCAGCACAACTTAATAGACTACTCTATAGTTGAAACACTTTAAATTTTAGAAATTTTTTAGAAATTGCGCATAACCATAGAAGTTAGGGTCTATTTTGAGACACATTTTAGTAGTTAGTAATAGAAACCCCGGAGTTACCTCCCCTCATGCATTAACTCCCCTTAGCCACACACACACTTCCGGGTAGTATTTCGATGTCGATTCTCGAAACGTAACATCCTCCTGTATTGAACTAAAGAACATCAGACTACGATTCTCTAACTGGATTGTCAAACGCTCAATATCGAATCATCGTGGATTATGTGAGGGGCATATAATCTGAAAAATACACTCCCCAGACTATGAAAATGTCGAAGTACATGAAGTCCATATCATCCCTTCGCTGCGCATTTGCAATATTTTTAATATTTTTAATGCTTGCACTATTTTTAATGCTTATATTATTTCTCCACACACAGACTATAACAATCATATAAATAATTTGTCACCAGATCAACCAACCTAAAACTCTTGTTTACATACTTAAGTGCTTCTACTACACGTAACTCTCTGCCACACTATACAAACGAGACACACGTGCTTGCCACACATATAACCTTTGCACTATATAACCGCTTATTTTCATGTTGTATTTTAACCTGTATTTTTGATTGGATCTTTTAATATGAATGTAATCTCTAAGTGTGTACTGCCACTCTAAATGCTGTAATGAATGTTGACCCACAATATTTGCATATGTATCTGTATGTCTCTTGGGTAAAAAGGAGGTCATATAAGTGTTCATTCATTAATAAATTGCTCCGAAGAAATCCAAACCTCGGTTTGGAGGAAACAGTTGTAAGCATAAAAATGTTTTGAACAGTACTTTGATTCTTATAATTCATATATATATATATATATATATATATATACATATATATATATATACACACATTCGTATATTTTATTTATACAATATGTGTGTATATATATATATATATATAATGAAATATATGGATAATAGAAATGGCTGTTTAATTGCTATTTAAGGTAACTTAAAAAGCAATGTATATATATATATATATATATATATATACATAAAATAAACTAAAATAAATAAGTCAAATATTTAAAATTTGGCTTCGTTTATTACTGCTATTGGCTGTTACCTCTTGAGGCAGTTCGAATTAGTGTGATAGAGACGAGTACACATGTTGCTGAGGTGTTTAACTTTGTCAATACTCTGATATGCCCAGTTCCTGCTTGGGTTGTTATTTCACTGAGGAACTAGAATCATATCAATTTAAACAGACGAATTTCAGCGTCAGAGGACAACCTCTCCTCCCATTGGTCCGTTGGGAAGACATTCCTCAGTCAGAAGCCTATAGAGATTCGTTCTGAGGCGAGGCAATCTGTAGTGGTTGTTCTTGTTGCTGTTAAGTACATCTTATCTTTACTCTTATGTTGGTAGTGGTGTTGGTGTTGGAGTCAGCTGAAAAAAATGATAAAATGATAAAAATGATAAAATGGTAGAAGGAATAGTATGGTAAGAGAATAAAATAAGATAATGAAATAAAATGTGTGTGTGTTATAACCAATCTCAAAGTTAGAAAGATTTGTATGATCCACGCCTCCCATTGGTCAGTTGTGAGAGCATTCCTCAGTCAACAGTCTATAGAAATTCATTCTGGGGTGAGGCTACCTTCAGTGTTTGTTTTTGTTATTGTTAAGTACATTTTGTCTCTACCCTTATTTTGGTAGTGGTGTTGGTGCTTCGGTCAGCCTAGGTCTTGCTGCTGCTGATTTTAGAAGTACCTGTGTGTGTTTGCATCCATCCTGTCACCTTTTCTCGTGGTGGTGGTGGTGGTGGGTGTGGGTACCAATCATATGAAGAAATAAAAGCAATAAAGTGAAGAAAATAGAAAATGAAAATAATATAATATAAGCAAATAATTAACCAAAAAAATGATAAAATGGTAGAAGGAATAAGATGGAAAAAGAAGAAAATAAGATAATCAAATAAAATGTGTGTGTTATAAGCAATCTCAAAGTTAGAAATATTTGTATGATCAACTCCTCCCATTGGTCAGTTGTGAGACCATTCCTCAGTCAAAAGTCTATAGAAATTCTTTCTGGGGTGAGGCTATCTGTAGTGTTTGTTTTTGCTATTGTTATGTATATCTGACCTCCACCCTTATTTTGATAGTGGTGTTGGTGGTGCGGTCAGCTTAGGACTTGCTGCTGCTGATTTTAGAAGTATCTGTGTGTGGTTGCATCCATCCTGCCACCATGTCTCGTGGTCGTGGTGGTGAGGAGGGGTTGTGCCATGCATATGAAGAAATAAAAGGCAATAAAATGAAGGAAATATAAAATAAATAAAAAATAAGAAAATAAAGATTCATTTTTTTACTTTTCATTTATTTTATAGTTTATATTTTCTTCATTTTATTGCCTTTTATTTCTTCATATGTATGACACGACATCCCCCGCCCCCTCCGCACCACGAGAAAGGATGGATGCAACTACACACAGATACTTCTAAAATCAGCAGCAGCAAGACCTAGGCTGACCGTAACACATCTTTATAACTTTGAAATTGGTTATAACACACACGCATTTTATTTTATATTATTTGAATCTTCATTTCCTTATGTTTCATTTATTTTCTATTTTCTTCATTTTATTGCCTTTTATTCCTTCATATGCATGGCACAACCCCCCCCCCCCCTAGCCACCACCACGAGAAATGGTGGCAGGATGGATGCAACCACACACAGATACTTCTAAAATCATCAGCAACAAGACGTAGGCTGACCGCAGCACCAACACCACTACCAAAATAAGGGTAGAGGTCAGATATACTTAACAATAGCAAAAACAAACACTACAGATAGCATCACCACAGAAAGAATTTCTATAGAGTTTTGACTGAGGAATGCTCTCACAACTTACCAATGGGAGGAGTTGATGTTACAAATCTTTCTAACTTTGAGATTTGTTATAACACCCACACATTTTATTTGATTATCTTCTTTTATTCTTTTACCATATTATTCCTTCTACCATTTTATCATTTCTTTGTTTAAATATTTGCTTATATTATATTATTTCATTCTCTATTTTCTTCACTTTAATGCCTTTTATTTCTTCCTATGATTGGCAGCAACATCCCCCCCCCCACACCCACCACCACCACCACGAGAAATGGTGACAGGATGGATGCAAAAACACACACAGATACTTCTAAAAGCAGCAGCAGCACGACCTAGGCTGACCGCACCACCAACACCACTACCAAAATAAGGGTAGAGGCAAGATGTTCTTAACAATAGCAAAAATAAACACTAAAGATAGCCTCACCCCAGAAAGAATTCATATAGACTGTTGACTGAGGAATGTTCTCACAACTGACCAATGGGAGGCGTGAATCTTACAAATCTTTCTAACTTTGGGATTGGTTATAACACACACACATTTTAGTTCATTATCTTATTTTATTCTCTTACCATATTATTCCTTCTACCATTTTATCATTTTTATCATTTTATCATTTTTTTGAGCTGACTCCAACACCAACACCACTACCAGCATAAGAGTAGAGGTCACATGTACTTAACAACAACAAGAACAACTACTACAGATTGCCTCGTCTCAGAACGAATTTCTATAGACTTTTGACTGAGGAATGTTCTCACAACGGACCAATGGGAGGTGAGGGTGTCCTCTGACGCTGAAATTCGTTTGATTAAATTGATATGATTCCAGTTCCTCAGTGAATATAACAACCCAACCAGGAACTGGGCATATTAGAGTATTGACAATGTTGAACACCTCAACGACATGTGTACTCGTCTCTACCACACTAATTCGGACTGCCTGAAGAGGTCACAGCCAAAGATGGCTGTCACCGAAATATATCTAGCAGTAATAAACGAAGCCAAATTTTAAAAAATGTTTGACTTATTAATTTTAGTTTATTTTACATTACTCCGGAGTAACCAAACCAACCTGCACACTTCGTCGAGTGCTCCAATCTCCATACTGCGGTGTTGGTATACAACCAACATATACACCAAATATATATATACATATATATATATATATATATATATATATATATATATATATATATATATATATATATATATATATATATATATATATATATATATATATATATATATATATATATATTTATATATAAATATATATACATACACATATATATATATACACACACATATACTTATATATGTGTACATATGTAAATATATATAATGCGTATGCATTAAAATAAATAAATACACTCTCACACACACAAATATGAACAATATAAACATATATATATATATATATATATATATATATATATATATATATATAGATATAGATAGGTAAATATACACGGGTGTGTATGATTGTGTATAGAAGATTATATTAATAAGAGGAATTCCAACTTTGTCTGATTTTCTCGTTTTATTTACAATCCTTTAAAATATATATAATATGGTATTATAATGAAATAGTATGATAGAATATTAAATTCTAAGTGTTAATTGAACAAGTACTTTCATGCTTTCGCAATCTTCAGGTTCATGATATGTGGTGACAGTCGAGTTTGCAATTTTCAACAGTTGAAAATTGCAAACTCGACTGTCACCACATATCATGAACCTGAAGATTGCGAAAGCATGAAAGTACTTGTTCAATTAACACTTAGAATTTAATATTCTATCATACTATTTCATTATAATACCATATTATATATATTTTAAAGGATTGTAAATAAAACGAGTAAATCAGACAAAGTTGGAATTCCTCTTATTAATATATATATATATATATATATATATATATATATATATATATATATATATATATATATATATATATATATATACATATATATATATATAAACACACATATATAATATGTATGCATTTAAATAAGTAAATACACACTCAAACACACAGATATAAATATATATGTATATTTATTAAAATAACAGATTAAAGTTTAAGCAAATAATCGCTGCTTTCACCCTTAACCGGATCTTCTGAAACTAACAAAGTCAATCTGTGAACGCAGAAGTGAATATTTCAAAAAATGTTGCCACCGGATGAAGACAGGAAGATGATACTTTGGTTCGTGGAAACGTTCTCGGGCAAAGAACGGGAAAAAACGATTATAATACGTCATTATTTGGAGCGGTGAAAAACAATTGTGTTTAGGTTGACGTACGTCTCCGAACATATGTCTATTTACATGTATGTATGTGTGTGCGCTTGTTATATACGTATTTATTTATTTATATACGTTTATTTAATTATTTGTATACAGGCACACACACACTAATATATTTATATGTGCGTGTATTTGTATACCTATGGCGAGAGTTTTCGCGTATGCTTGTGTATGTACGTATATGGATGCGTCTATGTATTTATTTAATTTCAATTACCTCTGTATTTTATTTACTTTATTCTTAACTCTGAAGCCGAGAATCATTCGGTTTCCTAGTTAGAATTTTAGTCTACGACTTCAGTTATACCATTTACGTGGATTTGTCTTTGCGTCCAATTGTTCTCACGCACCACATATGACGTATTATCTTCGTTTTTTCTGTTCATTGCCAGAGAACGTCTCTATGAACCACCTAATAGAATATTAGTCTACGACTTCTTTTATACCATAAACGTGGTTTTGTCTTTGTGTGTAATTGTTTTTCACCGCTCCAAATAATGACGTATTATATTCGTTTTTTCCCGTTCTTGGCCAGGGAACGTTCCCACGAACCAAAGTATCGTCTTCCTGTCCTCCTCCGTTGCAACGTTTTTTGAAATATTCACTTTTGCGTTCACAGATTGACTTTGTTAGTTTCAGAAGATCCCGTTAAGGGTGAAAGCAGCGATTATTTGCTTAAACTTTAATCTGTTATTTTAATAAATATTTGCTCTACGGTTCTTATATATTTGATATACATTTATCCTTATCGAGCCCTCTTTGGATTTTAGTCTTCAAATTTATTAGTATTACTATATATATATATATATATATATATATATATATATATATATATATATATATATATAGATATATATACATATATATATATAATATGTCTACATAATTGCATATACATAAATATATGTATATATTTATGTATATATGTATATGTACGCACACACACACACACACGCACGCATACACGCCGATACACACACACAAAAACACACACATACATATATATATAATACTACATTCGTTTAAAAAAAGTTAAACAATTTAATCCTTTATTTATAGTTTCATTTGAACCCAATTGTTTGTATATATTAAACGCAGACAGCAAGATAATTACATCTGAAACTGAATTCTATTTTATGTATTGTTATTATACGTCAGACCTTCTTATGTATGTTTTTAATTTCACTTTCCTCTGCAGACGCCGGCCATTATATTTGTTTCACGTCTATATTTTACTTTACTGTTTATGTTCTCGATAATCTCAATGTTCCTGATCGATGCAGCTTCTATTACTGTGATTGATTCTATCAACTGTATTTTCTACGAGATATATTTAGCCCGCAGTTTAATATCTACGTCTTCATCTCACCATTCTAAATGCGTTTTTTTTCTATAACAACATAAACAAAATCATCGATTACACATATTGTTTACTATAGCTAACGTCTCTACTATTAAATATCCTTCACATCACCTTTTCGCAAAATAGTTAACTGATTTTAATAGATTTCTCAATGTAGTTATTTTATTCTAATATATGCTACAATGGTGTTTTCTTTACTACATTCTCTAACAATCGAATTTCTTCTTCTTCTTCTTCTTCTTCTTCTTCTTCTTCTTCTTCTTCTTCTTCTTCTTCTTCTTCTTCTTCTTCTTCTTCTTCTTCTTCTTCTTCTTCTTCTTCTTCTTCTTCTTCTTGATAGTTGAGACTATGGTCACCTAGGTCAGTGATCCCAGACATTTCATCATGCGTATCGGCGACCAGGTCCATAAGTGCTCATCTTCTTTGGCAAAATTGTCCCAGCCGCTCTGCATCCTATAATCGGACATCGAGCCTCTGGGTGTATCCCTTGATGACACCCAGCCATCTTGTGAAGGGCCTGCCTCGGAGCGTGTTCCAGTCTGTAGCTGCTGCGTCGAAGAAGTTTAAGGCTCTGGTAGGATGATCTGGCCGCAAGCAGAGGACATATTCATACCACCGCATGCAACCGGTGGTTATGAGGCGGGAGGCTGTGGGCTGATGAACGCCATCTGATGTTTTCGATGATCTTTAGTTCATGTTTCTGCTCAATAGAGGAGAAAAGAGGACCGAGGCGTTGTAGTTACGATGCTTCGTCTTCCGGGAATTAGAGTAGTGGTGCCAAATGGGCTTCCATCGGGAGTGCATGACGCCGTCGGCCATAACTTATATAAGATTGATCTACTGGGTCAGGTCTTTTGTTGGTGACTGTCAAGTCCAGATAAATAAACGAACTGACAGACGGTACGATGTCGAGGCCATTATGAAGCGGGGAAAGATCCGGGCCTTCCTTAAAATGTATAAAATTGATATTCGCCCAACGCACATGAAGGCCAAACTTTACTGATATCCCCCGGCATCTCTGAACTGATCGATCGAGTTGCTAAATATGGCAATGCAGTCCCCGGACACCAGCTGGATATCGAGGTATTCCTGAAGGAAATCGCAGAAAAACGCTCACAGACCTTCCTCATTAGATAGGCGTTGACACAGTTGAACAGAGCGTGGTTAGCAACAACGCCCTGTCTGTCCAGGCCATTAATGAAATGAGTCCTTCCAGTATATCCGCAAATAACTCTCGGTACTGTTATTGAATTTGGAGAGGGTGCTGACTTAGGAGGCACGACAATAAACTTGAGAATTTTCCAGAGAGTAACTGTGGTCAAACGTGTCGAAATCTGCCTTTACGTCAACGAAGGTGACGTAGAGGCGGCGATCTCTGCGGAACTCCTGAGATTTTTCAAAAATAGAACGGAACACAGAAATGAGGTCGGCAGTACACGATTTGGCTGGAATCCGATTTGTTTTAAGCGGCATCTGCTTCTAATGGAGGAAAGAGCATTGGTGGAAAGGGTTTACGGGAAGAGTTCGCTAGGGATGGAGAAGAGGGGGAGCACCTCTGGATGCTATATTCATATCATCGCCCTTTCATATCCAGAAGTGGAGGATGATGCTCCGGCTCCAGTAATTTGGGTACCGGTCTAACACCTATACATGGTTTATGATGCGGGTGAACCACTGGATCATGTGATATCCGCCGCCTTCAACAGCACCACGGTGATACGGCAGATTCGATGAGTTTTGATGTTGTTGAGCTTCTTCTGGATGACTCTGATTTCATCGGGGCACGTGATCTAGCTTACAAGTTCGTTGGCTGCAGCTGTTTTGCGGTGATAATTAGGCAGGAATCGATTGGAATGCATATGAACGGTTATGAAGAAGGTATGTGGTTTCTGTGGTGATGGTCTTTCTACAAGTAACGTTCAATGGACTGTCTTGATACGAAGAGCGTATACTGAGTGTGTTAAAATCCTGACTGAGGTAGGTGATCCTTGCCGATATCACCAGGCGCTCGGCTTCATCCGTTCATAGCCGTTTAGTGTCTCCTGTTAAGCCGGTGATACTCATTTGACAGGTTGACTCTTGATTTAAATATCTCCCAGTTGTCAGTTTTGTCCTCGGCGATGATTCGGAAGCAATTGGCGATGGAACACGCAAA
>OZ024743.1:59669012-59671512 GCA_964016885.1 Eledone cirrhosa
AAAGCTTGTTTTAAATTGAACCAGTCCAAAGTACGTCGGCAAGAATCCAGAAAGGAATCGAGGTACTGAACTGGCTAGAGATTGACAACTAGTGAGGTTGTCGGCGACTGCGACTTGTGAAACAGGCCGTGTAGGTCCATGATTATCTGTCGTGCAAAACAACTTTGAGCTTTAGTCGACGAAAGATCTGTTCACATGGTGAGGAGGGAGCGCTCAGCTTGGGAGAGTGTTATTTTCTGGGGTAGGGTGACCATAGTAGAGAAAATGTCATATATATATATATATAGCCATGTATATATATATGTATATATATATATATATATATATATATATATATATATATATATATATATATATATATATATACCTGTATATATATATATATACATGTATATATATATATATTTATGTATATATATATATATTATATATATATATATATATATATACAATATTAAATAAATGGAAACTATATTTATAAAACCATATTTATTTCATTATATATATTTCAGGGATAACATATTAACAATATGCTATGCCTTCCTCAGACAAAATACAATATAAACAGTTTTATAGATAAATAGATTCGACATACCGTAACAACATCTACTTGCATTTGAGAAGGTTGATTTGGGTGTGACAAAATTGTACACAGAGAGAAAGAAAGAGAGATAGAAAGAGAGAAAAAGAGAGAAAAAAGGAAAGAAAGACAGAAAACGAAGAAAAAGAAAAAGAAGAAATGCATGGAACAAAATAGAGAGATGGAAAGATAGATAAAGAGAAGAACTTCATGTAAAGAAACAGAGAGATATATATATATATAGAGAGAGAGGAAATAGAGATAGATACATATATAGAAAGCTAGGTAGTGGGACGACTGTTGAATAACGTATCAATGATACATTTATTTATTTATTTATTTATTTAGCTCTAGTATTAATGTAAGGGAAATATATGGAGGGAAAACCAGCTGTTATATAGGGAGAGAAAAAATATAGAGAGAGAAAAAAGAGAGAGAGAAAATTCAAAAATATCCAGACACAGGCGAGGCGTAACAACCTCTGTTTTAATGTAGAGGTATTAGTATTTACAAAACCAGCCTCTGCATTGCAAATATCAGTATTCCTGAATGAGATATGTATCCACAGTGTGTGAAAATTAATGATCTTATGTTTAGTTTTTTAAAAAATTCATATGTTTATGTGATAATTACAAACATCTATGTGAATGTACATGATCAATTCTGCAAACCCTAAGTTCACGGAAAGTATTCTCAATGCGGTATAAAAATTTAAATATACATATATGTGTATATAGAGTCAATATTACTATTTCTGTCTCTACTCTACAAGATTATCTATCAAGCAAAGATAGAGCAGATTTCAATATACTAATAAAAATAAAAATAAAAATAAAAATAAAAATATATCGGAAACAAAACTAAACTAAAAATAACAATAATAATAATAAGTAATAATAAAATAGAAAACTAAGAAATATTACGAAATAATATTACATATTAAAAATATTACATATTAAAAAATTTACATATTAAAAATATTAAAAATAAAAATTAGGAAATACTACAGTAATAAAAATAAAATAAACCACAAAGATCAACCCTTCAAAATTAATTGACAATATATTGCCAAGTTCATTATAAACATCAGAGTCGAAAAACAGATAAAGCCAAAAATTATCTATCAAATCGCATCTAGCAAAGATCATTTCAAAAAGTATAGGATGCCCAATTTGGTCTACATGTGTTCTTATATTTAATATAGAAGTTTATCTAGTGTAACGTTTATTCGAAATATTTGGAGCATC
Organism: Eledone cirrhosa; assembly: GCA_964016885.1. Taxonomy (NCBI): domain Eukaryota; kingdom Metazoa; phylum Mollusca; class Cephalopoda; order Octopoda; family Eledonidae; genus Eledone; species Eledone cirrhosa. The sequence continues at coordinate 59,670,840 of OZ024743.1, forward strand.
AACTTTTAGGGTAGCTTAATTTTTCATGAAGAATGTTTAAATAAATAAAATAAAAATAAAAAGAGTAAAAAGAGAATCAAAGATTTATCGGCTAGTTTCCCATATAATTATAAATCAAACTAAATATACTACATTTTAAATTTAAATTTATATTCAAACGTTGAGTTTAATCTATGTTTGCAACAGCTGAATAAATTTGTCCGTAGATTAAGGGAATATTTAGATTTTAGTATAAAGAATATCTCCTCTGCGCAGAGGTCACATGTCTCAGAGGATGAATTAAAAGGAATCCCTCTTGAGACTATATTCCAAGCCGTCGAATATCTAACGTTATCTAGCTTAAGTTGCCATAGTACGCCTGATAGTGCCGTTGAAGATTTTTTACTTGGATCTGTGAAAGAATTCTTGTGGTTATTATAGCGAAGTTTAAATTCCGTCGATGTGGAACCGACGTAGTTAAAAGAATTAGAGTTAGTATTAACATTACAATTGTATACTATATTTTTAACTAAGCAGTTGTTATTTAACGGACATTTAGATCTATCTCTACAGTTACATTTGTTAACTTGTATATTATTTATGCTGTTATCACTAGGTTTTAAGTTTCTATTATTTATTCTATTGATATTTTGTGCTAAATTTTTGGTGGATGAGTAGTTTAATTTAATTGTAT
>OZ024743.1:59676512-59681512 GCA_964016885.1 Eledone cirrhosa
TTTTCGCCCTTTGTTGGTTTATAAAACAATTATTGAAGATCAACAGTAAACTTTTATCTGAGTCTGTATTTGAATTTTTTATATAATATGTCAGAGAGTTTGTTATGAATGGAAAGAAAGATTTAATCGTATTTCAAGGTAATTAAATATAAAAGGAAGATCGGAATTAAAATCAACAACACAGAATTTTGTAAATATGTTTTTCTATTTTATATTAAACATCTTTTTTTCTAATAATGAATAGTACAAATAAAATTACGAAATAAAACGTAGCTCTAATTGCATTACCATGTATATATATATATATATATATATATATATATATATATATATATATATATATATGAATGTATATATAGTGTATTTTGCAATACACTGTATGCTTAATAAAAAGCATCTATCACTACTCTTAAACAATAGCATAAGGTCTTCAAAATGCTTTTTTCTTAAGCATACAGTGTATTGCAAAATACACTATATATACATTCATATATATATAGCTATTTCAGAGCAAAAATTCTAATTTTTAATTTCTGCTTGACCAGCAACCGCTCTGTATAATCAGTTTCTGATTATTTACTAGAATTCTATAAGAACCAAAATATCCAGGTTCTCAGCAAACAGAAGGAGTAGTTGGCTTTGATAAGCATCAATAAATGCAGAAACAAGGCCTTGCCAGCTTTATCTCCCCCTGTTTGCTAAAATTAAAGTAAGTGAGTCTGACACTACTCTAAAACAATAGCATTAGGTCTTAACAATGCTTTTTATTATGCATACAGTGTATTGCAAAATACACTATATATACACTCATATATATATGGCTATTTCAGAACAACAATTCTAATTTTTAATTTCTGCTTGACCGGCAACCGCTCTGTATAATCAGTTCGTGATTATTTACTAGAATTCTATAAGAACCATAACGTCCAGGTACACAGCAAACGGGAGGAGTAGTTGGCTTTGATAAGCATCAATAAATGCAGACACAAGGGGTTGTCAGCTTTATCTCCCCCTGTTTGCTGAAATTAAAGTAAGCGAGTCTGTCACTATTCTGAAACAATAGCATAAGGTCTTCAAAATGCTTTTTATTAAGCATACAGTGTATTGCAAAATACACTATATATACATTCATATATATATAGCTATTTCAGAGCAACAATTCTAATATATATATATATATATATATATATATATATATATATATATATATATATATATATATATATGTGTATAAACAGGTACACCCACTCACACAAACACACATGAATACACACACACACACACACACACACATATATATATATATATATATATATATATACATGTGTGTGTGAGAGAGGGATAGAGTGTTTGTGTGTGCGTTGGTTCGGCAAGATACTTGATGTGAAGTTATATGTTTAAACTGATACTGTTATATTTAAGGATGGTCATTTTCCAAAGATTTCCAATAGAAAGAATCACACGCTCAACATATACTTTTCACTTTATATGTATTTTTCGCTATTGTTTAGTTTATCAAAGTGTTTTCGACACGCATTCTGTGGCCTTCTCAAAGATTATCTGTTTTGTGCCTACTCTTTTTCCTGGTCTTAAACTCCTACTCCATCATTTATTTGTTTGTTTTGAAATTACATGTGTGTGTTTCATGTCTGTGCGCGCGTTTGAGCCTGCACCTTTGTGTGTGTGTTTGTCAGCAGCTGTAGTGTATTTTATGTGTGTGTGGTTTTGTATGGTTTGCTGCATTGCTGTTTGTGTCTTTGTTCTGTCTTCAGTCATTAAGTTTCGAGCTGTTGACATTCTACACGTGTTTCTATTTTAGGCTAGGACTTTCTATATTATACGCATGGCCACCCTAATTTGCCTGGGCGTTGCATCAGTTCTATGTGTGGATAGGATCTGTATGTCTATGATATCTACTGAACCCTCGTGTTATAGTTTCAGCTGTTTGTGATTTTCTCCTTCCTATATTCTCAACAGAGTTCCTATAAACTCTCTCCTATACTGTTTCTCTCATGATCTCCAAGTAATTTATCCATCGGAACTCATCTTTCTCAAAAAGTGCTAAGTTCAATATCTTGATAGCAGACCTAGTAGATATGATGAGAAATGTGTCCCGCATGTGTGGTCCAACAGTGTTAATGTTGAAATGTAAGGTATGACTTTTGAAATGTATGATATCCCCTTTTTTTGTTTTCTTTCTCGGAGGTCTTGAATATAAATTTTCTTTGCTTCTTGAATGCTTTCGATTATTATATTTCTCTTCATGTGTGTATCTTTCCTCTCCTCTATTCTGGGGTCCCTTGCTGTGTTCGAAAATATTGTGCAGATTCGCTTAACTAGTTTAAATGGAATGTTGTTGCGTGTATGAGGTGGATGAGCAGATGTGAAGAGGGTGTACTGTCGAGAGTCGGTGAGGTTGAAAAATATGTCAATGTTTAGTTTTGTTTCTTTTTGTTATTAATCTATCTAAGAAAGTGAGATTTTCCTTGCTAAATTCCATAGTGAATTGGATGTCAAAGATTATATCATGAATGAGAGTTCGAAAATTCCTTAGTTACTCAAGATTTTCCCTCCACAAAATAAAACAGTGATCTAGGTATATCTTCCAGTTTTCTTTTATATACCAACAGAGAGTACTCCTATAAATTTCTGAAGCTTTTTCATAGATTTATAATTCATAGTATCCCATGACTAAGTTGGAATATATGTGCACTACTTATTATGTGATTATGAAAACACAGAACAAAGAGAAAATGTTTATTAGATAATTCACACAAAGTTTAAACACTCTTATAATATTTACAACACATAAAATGTAGAGTTGCGCCCCATGTCACAAATATGAAAAATACACTTTTTTCTATCCACGCAAGCGTAAACAGACCGGTAAAGAACAGATTGTATCAATTACCTTAGCAAAGACGGAAGCAACGCTAATCATGCTATAGGTAAAACGGCATGCAACAGTCTGGACGAAAAGGCGGTTAAACATGAAAAGATATGTTTCTGATAATCTGAAAACAGAGAAAGAAGGGTGTGTTAAACATCAACATTTTGTAAATGTTATAAAGATCCTTTTTTATTATATTTTTCGAACCGCCTTTCTTTCTTATTTTCATTTTCCACATATCACGTGATCTGTATAAAATATTTCTAACGTCCACACTTTTTCCCACTATATATATATATATATATATATATATATATATATATATATATATATATATATATGGGATAGCAAGTTATCATTATAGGTAATCCAGTTAGAGGTTGTGAGTACTCTGCGTCGTGGATAGATTTAACGTACGGCTTTGTTTGACTCAACAGGATGCTTCCATAGTTATGCAGCGAGTTTGCGGTAATTTTTATGCAGTTATACTTGGAGTAATTATAGTTAAAAAATGAAGAGTAACATCGTTGACTGTACAATAAGGGCTTTATTTAAAGTACTGACAATTGTTTCGTTAACCATGTGAGTCTAGAATTCGGTAATCTACGTACTCTGATGCGTTGACCAGAGGTAAATAATGTATTGGAGATCGAATGACGCAACCTCAGGCGATTAGCGTGATCAACGAAACAATTGTCAGTACTTTAAATAAAGCCCTTATTGCACAGCCAACCATGTTACTCTTCATTCTTTAACTATATATATATATATATATATATATATATATATTTAAAGTATGTTTGGCAGCGTGAGGATCAAAGGCGTGAGAAGTAGCTAGCTAACCGCAAACACATCCCCTTGGCTTTTGAAGATCAGGAGAAAGTGTTTGACAGAGTTCCTGGGTGGTACTTAGAAAACTAAGTGTAGACGAGTGGCTTGTGAGGGCAGTACAAGCCATGTACAGAAGAACAGCCGGCACGGTCAGAATTAACAATGACTCTAGCGAATAATTTAACATTCATCTTGGTGTCCACAAAAGCTAATTTCATAGCCTCATCCTGTTTATCGTCGTCCAAAAGGCAATAACTCAGGAGTTTACGACTATCTGCCCTTGGTAAATTCTACATGTAGATGATCTAACCCGTAAACCCAATTTTATAGCTGAATTAGATATGATATTGCCAAACATGGCCTAGAATATTAAGTTCTCAATGCCAACTTAGCAAAGACTAAAGTTCTAGTAAGTAGAAAGGATAACAGGGCCGATATCTCCTCAGAGAAATGACCCTGCACAGTCTGCAGACAAGGAGTAGGTAGAAATTCTATCCTATGTCCCACGTGCAAGCTATGGATACACAAGGATTGTAGTAGGATCTCAGATAAGCTAACAAAGACATTAGGTTTCCTTTTGGTCGGTGCACGAGGGCAATAAGTAGCAAGAGCTCACAGGATACAATCACCTTCAAGGCTCTCTAGAAGTGATAGATACGTTATGTTACCTGGGTGGCAAAATCAGCAGTGAGGGACGGTTTTCGAAAGTAACCAGATGTGAAACTTCAGGGGTGTACTACCATTGCGAACTACAAATAATTTTCCCCTCAAAATGAAAGGTAGACGGTATGTTGCATGTATGCTAACAACTATGTTGCACATCAACTGGATCTGGGTCCTGTGTGCAGAGGACCTCCGAATATTGGAAATAAATGAAGCCTCCATACTTCGATGGATGTACAATAGCAACATACACGAACGGCAAAGCATAAACGAAATGCGTGAGAAATTAGGCATAACAGGGCGCAGATGTAGTGTGCAGGAGGGGAGATAGCGTTGGTATAGACATGTAAAGCATATGCAGGTTGACATCTGAATAAAAAGCTGCAGAGCACTCACAGTTTACGGTAGCCATGGAGTAGACAGACCTAGAAAGACTTGGGATGAGGTAATAAAAGCTGACCTTGCTAAATTACACCTCACTAAGGCGATAATTCAGGTCCGTGACCTCAGGCACTATGAAGTATTACAGAAGACCCGCACTCTTATATTCACGTGCTGAGGCATATATATATAGTAGCTAACAACTTTCTCTGCCAACTCTTATAAACATCCATCG
>OZ024743.1:59686512-59741512 GCA_964016885.1 Eledone cirrhosa
GAGAGGGAAAGTATTCTGAAAATAGTCTCAACAGATTTTTTTTTCTTCATGTTATTGACATAAGAGAATTATCAAGAATTATCATTAGTAAATCTACTTTATTCAAAATAATCAATTTTTGCTGAAATATATCGGACGTACTGCTGAGTCAAAATAGAGATATGCGATGAAATGAGAGATATGCTGTGTTTGTAAAAGAGACGTCAGGTAAAAGAAGTATATGTGGAATAGAAGCACGAAATATAAGAATAAAAAAATAGGACAGACAATGATTAAAAGTGTAAAAAAACGTTTTTAATAAAAACAAAATATTTAATCAATGAGTCGAATAAGCCAGGTATAAATAGATCTCTTCTAAATGTAGGTTATTTATTCATATATTCATTGGAGTTAACAAATTAAAGATATGGTGAATATATTTTTCCATAGAAAGTGAATGATGAAAATTCGAAAGGAATACTACAGCTACAAGCATAAACTCAGTAAAGCTTATGAATTCACACATACCTTCACAACTTCTATATATATATACATACATACATACATACATACATACATACATACATACATACATATATATGTATATATATATATATATATATATATATATATATATATATATATATATATATATATATATATATATATATATATATATATATATATTTGTTATACTTTAGGAGGGTTATGCTGCCAATGAAAACACACACACATGTGGGTTTTCACTTCTATTTATCATAACTTTTCGGCTAGATGGATCGTTCGATAACCGGTACGTTATTTATATATTGTCAAAGCTCTTTCGTCACACATTCTGTGACCTCCTCTGTAACTAGGTTTTTATTTTGAGTCTCTCCTTTTTTCTGTCCAACACCATCTTGTTTTTTAGTGGTGTGTGTTGTGAACTTAGTTTGTGCATGCGTTACGTCCGGTTGTCTGTGTGTTTATTTATTAATGTGTTTATTTACTTGTCACTAGTTGGTTGTTTGTTCTATATGTGTGTGTTTGATTTGTTAAGTTAGTTTAGTTTGTGTATGTGTCTGTATGCCTTAATTTTGTCCTTAATCACTATTTGTCATGTTGCTATTCCACTTATGTTTTCTGTTTAATATTAGATGGAGTTCGGTTATGTTTGTCGCCTCTCTAAGTTGTCTGAGTATTGTATCTTTTTTTTGTGTGGATATCATTTTATCTCTATGTTCTCTAATGTGCCCTTATGTTCCATATTGGCATGTTGGTGGAGTAATGATGAGTTTTCACCATCCTGGTCTTCTTGCTAGCGAAAGGAAACAACAGCTAAGGTAAACAAAGTCATCCTATACCTTGAGGTGAGGAACCTTCACTAGTGCAACAATATCCTCAAAGCAATATCAAATGCGGTGAGGAAATTACTTGGCATAAAAGCGAGAGGAAACAACAAACAAGAACGATCAGAAGCTTGGTGGAAGAAACGACTGAACGGTCAAATCAGGGAAATGAGAAATTACATTGGAAAGCTTGAGTCCCTACTGAATGGAACACAACAAAACATGGACACTAAAAATAAACTGGAAATAAAGTACAAAACTAGGAGGAAAAAGCTAAATATTATCATAGAGGAACTGAAGCAACGCATTGTAGCAAATAGTGCAAAGAGTAGGCGATACGAGAGCAGAGTCAGTCAGTATAGACAGAACCGCAAGATGTTGTTTGGACAGCTTGAAGGGAAAGAAAGGGGCAACGACTTGATCACTGAGGCGGACAAACTAAGACATATGGGAGCAGGATGTTATACATAATGATCAGGCAGTGTAGATTGAGACAGTACAAAATGAGATTAGTGAACAGGCACACCAACAAACTGATTTGAGTATCACAGTTGAAGTTCTTAAGGGACAGGCCAGAAAACTAACCAACTGGAAATCACCAGGCCAGATGGTGTGCAGGGTAATAGATTAAAAACATAACATCCCTCCACCCGAAACTGACAACCATGTTCAATGACTGCTTGATGTTAGGTGAGGTACCAGAGTGGTTGACAAAAGGTACCACAGTTCTGGTAATTAAAGTTCGATCAAGGGTAATGATGTTACCAACTATAGACCTATCACATGTCTGTCCGTAATGTGGAAACTGTTAACAAGCTTTGTGTCTGAGGAAATCTACCATCACCTCCACATAAACAACTTGTTACCGGACGAACAGAAAGGATGCCGAAAGAAGTCCTGTGGTACAAAGGACCAGTTACTTATTGATAAGATGCTAATGAGGAATTGCAAGAGGAGACACACTGGTTTTGCCATTGGATGGATAGACTACAAAAATGCATTGGAGATGGTACCTCTTTCTTGGATAACCAAAAGCCTAGAGATCTTCAAGGTGGCAGATAATATCAGACAGTTGTTCAGCAAAAGTATTAAGTCCTGGAAAACAGACTTAACATCGTGTTGAGAATCCTTGAGAGGCGTGAAGATCAAGAGAGGTTTCTTCCCGGGAGATAGTTTGTCCCCTCTGTTATTTGTCCTTGCCCTGATCCCCCTGACCATTATACTGCGAAAAGTGAGAGGAGGATACAAGTAGGGAAAGGGAGAGCTTACCATCAATCGCCTCCTCTTCATGGACGATCTTAAGCTCTTCAGGAAGAGTTAGAAGGAGTTGGATGTGCATGTTGAAACTGTCCGTATTTTCAGCAATGAGATATGTATGCAATTTGGTATTAGTAAGGGTGGAGACCTAGTGATGAAGAGGGGTAAATTGAGCAGAAGCAACGGAATCCAGGTACCAACAGGTGATGTGATAAAGTAAATTGACACTGAAGAAGGATACAAATATTTTGGTGTTGTGGAGGCAGATGACATCAAGAACAAAAAAATGAAGGAATTGATAAGATCTGAATACATTCGGAGAGTAAGGAGCGTATTAAAATCAGATATGAACGGTAGGAATGCCATAAGTGCAGTAAATTCCCGAGCTGTGTCTATTATTAGGTACAGTGCGGGAATTCTGAAATGGAATATTGCTGAACAAAAGGAAATGGATAGGAAGACAAGGATGCTATTGACTATCTACAACATGTTCCACAAGAGGAGTGATGTCGATAGACTCTACTTAAGGAGATCTGAAGGTGGAAGAGGTCTTATCAACATAGAGGACTGTGTTCAGATGGAGAAAAACAACCTACACAAATACGTGACTGATAGTAAGGAGCCAATGCTCAGAATTGTACTGAAGGAGAGGACAATTGACCAGTAGATGTCCAAGGAGGAAATAACAACAAGAAAGAAGAGCAACCTTCATGAAGAATCCCTTCATAGTACCTTCTTTGAAAAAACTGAATTTAGAGATTAACAGATATGGAACTGGTTGAAAAGAGGAGACTTTAAAAGGCTACGGAAGGAATGCAAGAGCAGGCCCTCAAAACGAAGTGGGTAAAACACCATATTTACAAGGAGGGCACTAGCCCACTGTGTAGGATATGTGGAGAGAGAAATGACTGCGGCTCACATTGTATCCGAGTGTAAACACCTAGCCCAGACTCACTATAAAGGCTGGAGACATGATATGATGAGCAGGGTAATCCACTGGCATCTGTGCAAACTGAGAAGTGGTATGCGAATAAGCCAGAGGCGGTGATAGAAAACGATCATGTGAAGATGCTGTGAGATTTTATGATACAGACGGAGAAGAAACTGGAACACAATAGACCTGACCTGGTGGTTTTGGACAAGGAAAAAAGATCTTACCTGATTGTGGATGTAGCCTGTCCATTCGACACAAGAGTGCAAGAGAAGGAGAGGGTTAAAATTAACCGATATCAGGTCTTAAAGTGGAGGTAAAAAGAATTTGGAACTGCCATGAATTCAAAGTGGTCCCGATTGTCATAGGCACATTAGGTACTATCTCAAAAGGTTTCCAGGGATGGTTAAATAAATTGCTGGGAAATGGCAAGAACCCTCCGATACGCCTTGAATATCTGAGGCTGCATGTAGCGGCATGATATTCATTTCAACATACTTTCCAGTTAAATAACATCAATAACTGAGACTCAAATAATAATAATAATAATAATAATAATAATAATAATAATAATAATAATAATAATAATAATAATAATAATAATAATAATAATAATAATAAAAATAATAATAATAATAATGCTGAACAAAAAGAAATGGATAGGAAGATTAGGAAGCTATTGACTATCTACAACATGTTCCACAAGAGGAGTGATGTCGATAGACTCTACCTAAGGAGATCTGAGGGTGGAAGAGGTCTTATCAGCATAGAGGACTGTGTTCAGATGGAGAAAAACAACCTATACAAATACGTGACCTATAGTAAGGAGCCAATGCTCAGAACTGTACTGAAGGAGGGGACAGTAGGCCAGGGGATGTCCAAGGAGGAAATAACATCAAGGAGGAAGAGCAGCCTTAAGGGAAAATCCCTTCATAGTACCTTCTTTGAGAAAACTGAATTTAGAGATCCACAGACATGGAACTGGTTGAGAAGAGGAGACCTCAAAAAGGCTACAGAAGGAATGCTAATGGCTGCGCAGGAGCAGGTCCTCAAAACGAAGTGGTTGAAGCACCATATTTACAAGGAGGAGGCTAGCCCACTGTGCAAGATCTGTGGAGAGAGAGAGGAGACTGTGGCTCACATTGTGTCCGAGTGTAAACACCTAGCCCAGACCCACTATAAGGGCTGGAGACACGATGTGATGGGCAGGGTGATCCACTGGCACCTGTGCAAAGTAAACAATTTACCACATTCTGAGAAATGGTATGAGCATAGGCCAGAGGCGGTGATGGAGAACAATCAGGTGAAGGTGCTGTGGGATTTTAGGATACAGACGGACAAAAAACTGGAACACAATAGACCTGACCTGGTGGTTGTGGACAAGGAAAAAAGATCGTGCCTGATTGTGGATGTGGCCTGCCCTTTCGACACGAGAGTGCAAGAGAAGGAGAGGGAGAAAATTAACCGATACCAGGACCTAAAGTGGGAGGTGAAAAGGATTTGGAACTGCCATGAAGTCGAAGTGATCCCGATTGTCATAGGCGCACTGGGGACTATCTCCAAAAGTTTCCAGGGATGGTTAAAGAAAATCGGCCCCTTCACGCTTTTTGGAACGCACAAAAGGCATGCTTGCTCGGAACAGCAAGAACCCTCCGATACGTCCTGAATATCTGAGGCTGCAGGTAGTGGCTTGATATTCATTCCAACGGACTTTTCAGTTAACCAACATCAATGACTGAGATTCAAGGAATAACTACAATAATAATAATAATAATAATAATAAGGGAAGAAGAAGCACGTGGTGGATAGAAGGTCATGAAATCGCTCCCGTAAGTTTTTGATTTTTAACATATTTAAATCAATTGTGAAATAACAATTCTTAGTACAAATGACACATAAAGCACCAGAGTCAAGTCTTAGAAAATTCGGATTCATAATATATTGTTATATTGCTCAAACATTCAATTTTGTATTATACATTTTATATTCAAAAAAGAAAATGGTTATAAATGGAAGAAAACCCCCTCTGCCTACACTATATAGAACAGCCAAATAACAGCAATTTCACCAACACCAGAAACTAGATATACCACCTACCCCATCACCCCTCTGTGTACCCTAAATACAACAGCCAGATAACGGCAATTTCACCACCACCACCACCAATCCCAGCATAATAATAATAATTACTATTATTATTGTCTCAAGTTTTAACAAAATGTTTAATTCAAATATTAAGAAAATATGTCAACACATATATTAAAAATACGCGACAAACGCATAGATACACAGATCAAACAAAACAACAGTCTATTCACCAAAACTCAGTAACGCCAACGCATCACCATAGTCACCGCCGCCATCACTCCATCCATCATTGCTACCACTATCCCATCACCGCCGCCACCACTCCTTCATTGCTACCACCACTATTTCCCCATTACCTTCTGTTAACATAAGAAAGGGGAAGGTGGCGGTATCACTAGACAAGGGAGAGGCTAGCAAAAGATATAAATAGATTGACTTAGTGACCCGGCCACCGGCCAAACGTCAACGACTATGGGTACTGCTAACTCCCCTCTTCCCCACCGACAATAGAAAAAGCCCCAGCACCACCACCGACATAGCCAACAACAATAACAGGCAACTTCAGCAAAAAGTATATTATATTATTAATAATTTCATTTTTAAGCCACGCAATGCTCACATTAAGGAACCACTCATGATAATAATAATTTAAAAAACAATAAAAAAGAAAACCCCGTGACCAAGAAATAGCGGGATGGCGGCCGAGGGGGAATAGCCGTGTCACTAGGGTGGGACAATCCCTCTAGTCTTAGTTGACACTCGTCCTAGAAGTGGTAACACGAAATGATTACCCCTTGGCGGATAAGGATAAAACGCGACAAAATAAAGTAAATGTCTAATAATAAATTCTCATACTGGATCGGCCGTCACCCGGGTCAAAAAGGGCCGCGTCCCTCAGAGAGGGACCAGCCTGGGGTCAAAAAATCAGCTAATGTTTCAAACCTTCCCATCACTTCGGAGCTGGAGACCTCCCATAACCGGAATACTCCTACTGTTGGCCCTCCATGCTCACCACAAGAAATCCAAAGAAAAAGAGAGAAAAATGGTCAAGGGAAGATAATAAAGAAGTCCTTGAGGCTTTCTACACTGACATGTACTATCCATCAAATACATCGAATACAGAACAGACATATATCAACTGGAAAAAAGAAAGATCCCGAAAACAGAGGCGATATTGACAGTAACAAACTAGCCAATATACGAAAAAATATTGTAAAAAAAAAGTTAATAACTGATATAGAAATTGATCAGATCAAGCTATTAGCAAAAAGTCAGCGAAGGGAAAATGAAAAATGTGTCAGTGAAAACGAGGTAAATTGTAACACTTCGAATCCGAGGGTTGGGGCGGAATCACTGACAACAGAACAAATTAAAGAAAGGATCGAAAAAGTGGAGGGAGTGCATGCTCAAGATGAAACTCCAAATGAAAACAATGAGATCGTAAATGATAAAGGAATGAATGAGAATGAACTTGCCAACTTGAAGGATGAAATTAGGATCGAATGGATGAAAATGAAAGAATCTGACATGGGGGAACGCGACACCCTCCCTAAGATCCAAAACTCCAAACAGAACCAAAAGATAATACACAAGACTAACATAATTCTCAAAAATATTATCATCACAAACAATCTAAACATTACTGATTTAAATCATCTCTATTATGCATCGGCTAAAGTCACCACTCACTTATGTGGAGTGAAGATGAAAAAACAAAGGAATTCCCACAAGAAATCTACTTGGCAAGAGAACATCAATCGCCAAATAAACCTTCTCCGATCTGACATAGAAATGTTAACAAACTATAAAGTAGGTGAACATGTTAAACAAACTAAACTTAGAAAATTGAAAAAAAAGTACAGTATAAAATCAACATGTGACATAGACATGCTGATAGAAATAATCAAGCAAAAAGTGTCGGCCAAAGCTGCTCGTATAAGGCGCTTTGAAAAACAATCTAGATTCTATAAGGAAAATAATATGTTCAAAAACAACAAAAGAAACGTCTACAGCAAAATTGGTAAGTTAACAATAACTGCTAAATCAATACCACCCATAGAGGAAGTGCAAGAATTCTGGGAAAAGATCTGGGCCGAAGAAACAGTTCATAATATACATGCCCCATAGACAGACAGACAAATGAAAGATACAGCTCACCTTGATGAACAAATATGGGAAAATATAACAGTTGAACAGTTGCCTTTGGCTCTAAGAAAAACAAAGCAAATGGAAATCCCCAGGAAAAGACAAAATACAAAATGTTTGGATAAATGCCTTCACAGAGTCTTATGAACTGTTAGCCCAACTTTACAATGAAATAGTTAAGGAGCCAGAAAAGATACCATCATGGCTAGTTAACGGCATTACATTCCTGCTTCCGAAGAATGATGAGACAAACAATCCCCAAAATTACAGACCGATAACTTGCTTGACCACACTGTATAACATTTTAACATCAGTCCTAACTGAATATACATATGACCACCTGATAACAAATGACCTATTTCCCATTGAGCAGAAAGGGTGTAAACGAGGCTCATATGGCTGTAAGGATCAGCTTTTGGTTAACAAAATGATACTGGAAGATTGTCATATTAGACACAAAAATCTATTAATTGCTTGGATAGATTATAAAAAAGCATTCGATAGTTTGCCACACAGTTGGATTGAAAAATGTTTAGAGATTCTCAAAATATCTCCCCTTGTCAGGAGGTTTTTGTTATTCAGTATGAAGACATGGAAAACGACACTCCTTTTGAATAGTGAAACAAAATCACTGGAAGCTGGAGAAGATAATATTAATTGTGGAATTTTTCAGGGTGACTCTTTATCACCGCTTTTATTCTGCATCGCGCTTATACCATTAAGTAAAATGCTCAATGAAACAAAACATAGATATAAAGTCTATGACAAAACCATTAATCACTTGTTCTGCATGGATGACCTGAAACTTTTTGCAAAAAATGATGAACAATTGCAAGGGCTATTATCCACTGTGGAGCAGTTCAGTGATGACATTAAAATGGAGTTTGGACTAGATAAATTCGCCAAAGCAACGTTCACCAGAGGAAAGCTGCTGAAAAGTTCAGACATTAATCTTGATCGGGGGAGTGTGATAAGAGAACTTGACAAGAGGAAACTTACAAATATCTAGGTGTTTGTGAAGGAGACGGAATCAAGCACTCGACAATGAGGGAAAGGATAAGGAAGGAATGTTACCGCAGGGTAAGAGCAATCTTAAGAACGGAATTGAATGCAAGGAATTGGATCGATGCCATAAAACACGCTTGCCATACCAGTAGTAACCTACAGTTACAATGTCATCAATTGGTCAAGCACAGAGATCCGTAGGCTCGATACAAAAATTCGAAAATTCTTAACCATGCACAGAATGCATCACGCTAAGGCAGATACAGATAGAATATATCTCCCTAGGAAAGAAGGAGGACGTGGGTTAATCCAGTTCGACATTGCGTTGAAAACTCCAACAATTGGATTATCTACATATCTAAGGGAATCACATGATTGGATGTATATGGAAAATACCCAGAACGAGCTAACAATCCTGATGTTGACAAAACTTTAACCCATCAGTGGTTGGCATCCTCTGGACTGAAATCGGAGACTGAAGGACTGATTATATCAGCACAAGATCAGTGTCTGCCAATAAAAAATTACCAAGCCAACATAATAAAAAATGGATGCAGCCCATTGTGCCGTGTATGTAAAAAACAACCAGAGACCATTGACCATATAATTTCAATATGCAGTCCTATAGCTCCAACCGAATACCTAAACAGGCATGACAGAGCTGCACAATACATACATTGGATAATGTGCAAGCATTTTGACCTGCCCCATCAAAAGAATTGGTGGGAGCATCAACCACCTCCCATACTTGAAAAAAGATCACATCTCAATCTTGTGGAAATTTAGCATCCAAACAGACCGAAAAATAGTTGCAAATAGACCTGATATAATATTGAAGGACTTTAAAAAGAGGGTATGCTTGCTAATTGATATGTCCGTTCCAATAGACAAGAATGTATCTATAAAAACATTTGAAACATTGAGCAAGTATAAGGACCTGGAGATAGAAATTGGAAAAATGTGGAAATTGAGAACTAAAACAATACCAGTGGTTGTAGGCGCTCTAAGAATGATACCTAAGGGGTCCAATGATTACTTATCGCAAATCCCAGGAAACCCGCGTATAGGAGAAATACGAAAGATATTACTAATGGGAACTGCCCATATACTAAGGAAGATTCTGTCAATATAAGTACATCACAAGTATAAACACCTAATGATGCATGTGTGTGTATATATGTTCTTTCTTGAACATGGCGGACCTTGTTGTCTCTTGAGGTCACTGGTTGTGTCATGGTGATAACTCGTATGAACATAAAGCAAGATAAATGCAGCTGTAATAATAATAATAATAATAATAATAATAATAATAATAATGTTTTCTTT
Source organism: Eledone cirrhosa (assembly GCA_964016885.1). NCBI lineage: Eukaryota > Metazoa > Mollusca > Cephalopoda > Octopoda > Eledonidae > Eledone > Eledone cirrhosa. The sequence goes on from OZ024743.1 coordinate 59,696,572, forward strand.
ATTAACCACAAGGGTTTACATAAAGTAGACATTAAGGACAGTACAGGACAATACAGGACGGTACAAATGGGCATTTCTGCGTGTAAAAAAAAGAGAGGTTGAAATCAAATAACAAAGAAAAATTCCCCAATAGGGGGGAGACTTCCGAGGGACATTTGTGGAGAAAGCCCATTAAAAGACCACAGTGGCCCTGACCACCAGGTCAAGTGCCCTCTCCCAGTTTTCCACCTTTAATTTACAGACACATACTCAGAGAAGGCCCATTCATTCGGGCCATACTTGCTTCTCTCACCCATCTTTCAACAAAATGCTGGGAAGAGAGCACTTCCCTCTCTACCCTGATTTTCCTTTTCAAATGAAATTTGAAAAAGTTAATCAGGGCATCACCGAAGAGGTAAGTGCTCGTCTTCAGCCCTTTCAAACGTGTCCACCATACTATCTCTTTCGCCATGGCCACCAGACAGATAAAAACTGCCTGCCCTTCCCGGCTAAAGGAAGGGGGCGGGGCAATCCTCACGATGGACTCAGCTGATAGCTGGATCCGTCCTACACGTGACAGCAGGTGTTCGACATAAACCCACAAGTCAGCAATGCTCGGACACTGGACGAGTGCGTGCAGGACGGTTTCGTCGCCCTGCGCGCATCTCGGACATGCCCGGCTGACGGCACCTCCATGCCTGTAGAGTTTATCCCGAACTGGCAAAGCTCCTCGGTAGCACTGCCAGAATAATAATAATAATTGAAATAACTGAGCTGAAGCATGCTGTGGAGAATGAGAAATATAAGTCATGAAAGAACCGAAGAATCTCCTGGAGATAGTAACCAGTCTCGAATGTTTACCGACAGACCTCTACCTGACCAAACCTCAAGTAGGTTTGTAGAAATGAGTAGTCCTATTGAACCTGATGAAAATAGCCAGGAATAGTGTATAGAAAAAGTACTCGAAGACCAAACTTGTGCTGAAGAAGACAGAGAGTCTATGAAGGAATTGAAACAGAAAATACTGAATGAGCTTTCAGTTGTAAGACATACTAGTATAAGTGATAGAGAACCACTTCAAACACTCCCAAATACAATCCAAATTAAAAAACAAATAATGATTGATAAATATGTAACAAAGAAAACATAGAAAAATTAGAACCTGATCTTACTGAGTTAACTGAAATTATTTATGCATCTATTAGGGTAATTGAAACAAGTCGTTTACCACCAAAAGAACAAAGAATGTGTAACTTAAGAAGTAAACCTAATTTGAGGAGTAGAATTGAAAAGGAAATTGACCTATGCCAAGTCTAAAGAAATAGGAAAGGAGAAAATAACTATTGCAGACCCTCCGTCCATAGATGAAGTTGAAATCTCTTGGAGAAAGATTTGGGGTGATGAGAAGTCACATAATGCTAATGTAGATTGGATTAGTCATTTGGAAAAATCCTACATAAATTTATAAGAACAGGCATGGGAAGAAATATCTATAGCCAACGGAAGGACAGCACTCAATAAAGCTCATAAGTGGAAATCTCCTGGTAGAGACAGGGTGCGACATTTCTGGCTTTCCTCACTCAGGTGTACTCACAATATTAGTGAAGCTGTTCAACGGAATTATGAAAGATAAACAAAATGTGTCATTACCTACCTTCTCCCAAAGAACAATGAAACTAAGTATCCACAAAACTATCGGCCTATAACTTGCTTTTCCACCACTTATAAGCTATTAACCTCTATTTTCATGGAGAAAGCATACGTGTTTTTAGAGGAGAACAATCTTTTCCCCATTGAAAAAAAAGCGTGCCGACGAGGTTCATATGGTTGTAAAGATCAACTCTTGATTAATCGTATGGTCCTTGGGAACTGTCATAAAAACCACAGAAATCTCAGTCCTGCATGGATCGACTACAAAAAAACTTTTGACAGCATACTGCACTCATGAATTCCGAAATTACTGGACATCTTCAAAATCTCACCTGTGATTCCAAACTTCCTGAAATACAATGCCATTATGGAACACACATCTCCAATTATTTCATTCCAATGGAGTACTAAGTTCTAAGAATATTAACATCAACTGTGGCATTTTCTAAGGTGACTCACTTTCTCCCTTACCTTTTTGCATAGCTTTAATAACCCTTACATCCGAACTTAATAGAACAGGGTACGGTTACAAAATTAAAAACAAGAAAATACGCCACCTATTTTATATGGTTGATTTAAAGTTATATTGCAAAGACAATGACGAACTGGAGGGCCTTTTGAGGCCAGTAAAAACATTTAGCGATGACTGGAGAATGGAGTTTGGACTTGATAAGTGTGCCAAAGCCACTTTCAAGAAGTGGAATCTTATCAACTCAAACTCAGTTTAATTAGAAGCTGGAACGATCATAAAGGAACTTGAGCAGGAACAAACCTACAAATACGTAGGGATTAATGAGGGCTCTGGCATACAGCATGCAAGTACGAAAGAGAATAAGGAAGAATGTTACTGGAGAGTACGCGAAGTTCTGAAACCAGAACTAAATACTCATAACAAGGTTTTAGCCATAAATTCCTTGGCAGTTCCAGTTGTCATTTATAGCTTCGGTGTGTTGAACTGGAACATGAGTGAAATTAAAGGAATCGACTCCAGAATCCGTAAGTTATTTAATTGTAATAGGATGGACCACCCGAAAGCAGATGTGGATCACCTTTACCTTCCTAGAACTCAGGGAGGTCAAGGTCTGATCCAATTTGAACTTACCTACAAGAACACCAATCTTGGACTTAGGCAAATACCTTGAAACAACAAACGACTGTATGTTAAAGCTTGTTGAAATACATGAGAGTAGTAAGAATCTTCATTCTATCTTGAAGGACAGCAAAAGTTATGCTACTGATTTCATGCTTGACCCCCAGGTTGAACGGACTGATGAAACTGTTGCAATTGTTGCTGCTAAGCACATGAAATGCATGGCAAATATGTGGTCCATAACAAGCAAGTTAATGTTGACCAAAAGCACACCCATCAGTGGCTACGTAGTTCAGGGCTAAAATCAGAGAGCGAACGCTTCATCTTAACTACCCAAAGATCAAAGCTTACTGACTCGAATTACCAGGCCAATGTGATGAGAAATGGAGTAAATCCAAAGTGCCGATTAGGCAATGTTGAGGTTGAAACAGTGGACCACCCAGTTTCTGGATGTAAAGTTTTAGCCCTAGTAGAGTACAAAAATAGTCATGACAGAGTTGGCCAATATAATATCTACACTAGGTCATATGTCGGCATTATAAAATCAATGCTGCTGACAAGTGGTACAATCATCACCCCGAGGCTATAACAGAAGGAGAAAAAGTAACAATTCTTTGGGACTTTCCTGTCCATACTGACTGGACCATAACAGCTAATAGACCAGATATCATTATAAAAGACCAACATAGCAAAGCCTGTTTACTGATTGATATGAGCATCCCCTGTGATCACAATATCGTGGCAAAAGAATTTGACAAGCTAAGAAAATATAAAGATCTGCTAATTGAAATCGAAAAACTGTTGCACCTCAAGGCCTTTACAATACCAGTGGTTGTGGGAGCACTTGGAATGATCAAGAAAGGAACAGAACGGTATTTGAGGATGATTCCTGGTTTACCCTCTCTGCAAGAGGTGCAAACAATTGTTTTGACTGGTACTGCCCACGTATTGAGGAAAGTAATATCTCTGTGAGAATGATACCCCCCCCCCTCCTTGTGTGGTTGTGTGCGTTTGTGAGTAGTGCACTATCTATGTAAGAATGATAAGCTGTAAATAGTATTCAATGCGATGTATTAAATGGCTTACCAATGTATACAATGAATTTATTTTCCCTAGATGTCAGGAAAACACTCGGCATATATCAGAAACAATACTGAAGGAAAAGGAAAAACGATAAAAACGATAATAATAATAATAGTAAGGACGGCTCATGTCTTCGTTAGGAATAGTGACGCCGTTTCGCTATTGACCAGCTTAAGTTTCGATCTGTATCTACCTAGTCCGACTCTGGAATCAAAATTATGTCGTGGTAATGCATCGTAAGCAAAGCTTCGCAGCATATAGTTACGGCCCTTTACGCTATAAGTTCAAATTCTGCCGAGGTTAGCTTTGCCTTTCTTTATTACGTAGTCGACAAAATAGAACAAAAATCAGTAACGCACTAGAGTCGATATAATCGTCTTTCCCTTCCTCTAAAATTACTGGCCTTGTGTCTAAATCAGAAAATATTATTTTAATATATCTATATAAATACACAAACACACACATACACACTCACACATACATACTGCCCCAAGTATCGAGTACTCTGGTGTGTAAAGGTCTAACTGGTTTTTACCGCCTCCATTCTCATATATATATATATATATATATATAATTTTCTCCAGAGGGCTGAAATTCTCACCAACACCACAATACTTTAACCTCAATGAGATAAATGACGATATCTCACACTTCTGTAGAAAATTAAGTCTCACAGAGGAATTTTTTGACAAGGAAAATAACGACCAATCAATTGTACGGAATAAAAGCAGCTACAACCCAACAAATGGTAGAAACAGAGTTCAGGACAAATTGTGTGACCACATAGCAACTTTTCCATACCAGGAACTACCGCAACCTAAACCCAAACCCAACATGAGTCGAAGGGAATGGGAGATTATCCATGAACTAAAAAACAATACTGACATTATAATTAAGGAAGCGGACAAGGGAAGCACTGTCCTCATTATGGATGCTGAAAAATATAAAAAATTCTATGTTCACTCTCTTACAAAATACTAATTACTATGAAAGAGTAAAAAACTACCAGCACTCAAATACGATGACCAGATTAAACACACTGATTTGTCGATACCAGGAAGACTTAACTAAAAAAAAACGCGATTATTTAACACATTTTGAATACAAAACCAGCAACCTTTACGGACTTTCGAAGATTCACAAGAGAAAAATAATTAACGATGCCTGTATACAAACCACCTCAACCTGCGTGAACACACAAACCTTAAATTAAGACCAATTGTAGCGGGCCCACAATGTGAAACACACAGACTAAGCAAATTCATAGACCTACTACTAAAACCAATTCTCAAACACATACCAAGCCTTGTAAGAGACGATCAGGACCTCTTAAACCACCTACCCAAACATGTCAACAACGACCCTATTATTGTGTTTTTCGATGTAATGAATCTCTACACAACGATCCCACACCAATACGGACTAGAAGCAATAGGATTCTGGATAGAGAAATATCACGATGAGATACCTGACAGAATAGAAAAAAGCTTCATCACCGAGAGATTAACATTTATCTTACAGAACAACTTTTTTGATTTCGATGGCAGTACTTACAGGCAAATATCGGGGACTGCGATGGGTACAAAAGCCGCTCCAACTTATGCCAATTTAGTCATTGGATATTTAGAAGTCCAGATATATGAACAGTCCAGATCAAAATACGGATTGAACTTCTACAAATATTTATCAGAGAATTGGAAACGCTACTTGGATGATTGTCTCATTCTTTGGTCCCACACACTCGACCAACTGAATAATTTCAAACATGTAATTACCGGCATAAATAACCTCAACCAATTCATAATGGAATACAGCCAAGATCAACTCCCATTTCTGGACATCTTAACCTTAAAAAAATACACAGATATTGAAACTGACATACACTACAAACCAACAGATTCCAAACAATACCTGCTATTCACGTCCAACCATCCAAAGCACACAAAGACGAACATTCCTTTTAACCTAGCAAGAAGAATTTGCACAATTGTCTCCAATTATGAAACACGAAATAAAAGACTTCAAGAATGAAATGAAATTCTACTCGAAAGACAGTACCCACCATTACTAATAAATAATGGAATAGAAAGGGCTAAAGCAATAGGCATTGATGAATTACGAAAACATAAACAAATTCAAGGTACGTCCAATATTCTATTATATATCTCAACACACAACCCAAGAAATGCGGAAGCTTACAACACTATTCACAAGAACATCCCACTATTGAAACAAGACCCAACAATGAAAAAAACCCTTGAAACAGACAAAATAATCACAAGCAAAAGACAACCGCAATCACTAAAAACATTACTCACAAATACCAAATTACCTACCACAAACCCACAACCAACTGCACTCACCTCATTGAAGACAACACGTATACATTTCAATCAGGACAGAATTTTGCTCATCAAAAAATCTACTTTATGCCATTAGATGTAAAGGATGCAATGAAGATTATATAGGACAAACTAAACTCACACTCAGAAACAGAATGACAGTTCATCGCCAACAATTTCGAGATCCAACCACGAGACAGATACGACTAAGTGCACATCTAGACATATGCGCAAGTAATAAGACACCCAAATTCCAAGTCTTCCCATTTTAACTTTGCGCTGACAATACAACAGAACAAATACGAATAAATAAGGAAAATATGTTTATTCAAAAACATAGACCAGCATCAAATATAGTTTAATATACATTATGTCAACACCATAAAATGCTCACCATCCAAACAGACACATACATACACACACACATAACACCTACTTTAGAAAATAAAAAACAGAACTAAATAAACCTTAACATACGTTAATACTCTAACAACTTAACATGCTAACCCCCCCCCCACACACACACACATATCTCCCTCCCATATGTCTACTAACGGTATCATTTTCCTACACACATACACACCCACAATATATATATTCTCTCCATCTTAACATACTCACGCACACAAACACACATAACACCCATACACACACACACAACTCCCTCCCCCATTTCTACTAATAGAATCATCTTCCTACACACACACACACTCAAGCCCACAAATAAACATACATATCTCTACTTTCTTTATTTCAATAGAAAGTCTAAATTCTGACACCCCAGCGAACCAGCCATATTCACTGAACCAGAACAATTCTCCTCATCCCATTTCTCTTGACCATTATCTTTTGTTTGTCATAAAATTCTCTAAAAGGCTACAAAATAAATTCCCAAATACGGGCGGCAAATTTAATGAACTTCTTCACGTGACAGTCATAATTTCATTTATAACCAATCAAATTACATTTATTAAAAAAAGCCTTCGTGAGCCACTTTTTTTAAGTAAAAATATATTCAAACAAACTGGCGCGAAAGCTGATGTGTTTATTCACGTGACTGCTTCAACAAACCAAACTTCACTCATATATGAAAAAAACAACCTGAACACCCCTCCCCCTATTGTTTGAAGAAATTTGTAACGCGAAATTTATTATACTTATTCACCAACCAATCAAATCACTTCTCTAAAAATTTGGCGTTTCGAGTCACTTCTTTCCATATAAAACAAGTAACATTCAAAGACCAACCAGATGTGAAGAAAACCACAGCCCCTCCATCACAACTCTACTTTTGAAAAGAAGAACTGCGAAACCGGTAAAGGAACTAAATAAATATATTTTAAAAAAAATAAGACTCCAATTGCATTTTCGAGTTTATCTGTTGTCCTCATACTTTCACTCGTGTAGGACACCTCGGTTATATTTCATTTTGTAAAGAAAACCTCAATTTCTAATATATATATATATATATATATATATATATATATATATATATATATATATAGGAGGAAGTTATAGTTCACTTGAAGCATTGTGTAATGATGTATAAACTTTTGTATATGTATAATAAAGAATGCAAATGCAAAAGATATTGTTGACAATTAGTCTTTTACCTTAGATTTATTTAAATGTCCTTAATTTTGGAGATAATATCTCTTCTTTGGAGGGAAATAAAGCGGTTAAACCAATGTACTAACTAGCTTGCCAATTCATGCTGACTCGAAATGGTATAGAGTATCTGTTCTATCTCCAATGTCAAAGAGTTAAAGTTAGGTGGATAAAGAGTAGTCTCCCTTTAAAAGGGGTTTTATTGCTCATGCATATTTAAGTGTGTGGGAGAAGGGATGAAGTTGTAAGTATGTGCGTGTGTGTGTGAGTGAGTGTGAGAAGATATGTCTATACGTAAATGTGGGGGATAGATGTTATCTCCTGTTAGAACTGGTATTTGTGTGTGAATGTGAGTGTGTGAGAGAGAATAAGTGGAGGTGTAAGCGCGTGTGTGTGTGCGTGTGTGGGAGGGGGTGTAAATATGGGGCTAGATGCTCTAGCAAGTTATAAATTGGGTGTTGAGTTCTAGTCTATTATTGATTGGTGGTTGTGTTTTCTCTATAATTAGTGCTTCCTTAATTCTAAGATTGCCGCGGTTTCTTTCCCTAGTTTCTATCCTAACTGTTATGGTTTTTTCGGTGTTTTTGCATTTAACTAGGTCTTTCTTAAATGAGGAAACGTTAGTATTGAGGTGTTCTTTTATTCTTATGTGGAGTGGTCTGGTGGTGCTACCTATGTAGAAGTTGCTGCATTTGTCGCACTCTAGTCTGTATACGACGTAAGCCTGGTGGCATAGGTCTGTGTCGTTGATGGGGCAGTTGGCTAGCCTGCAGCGGTTGTCACGTCTGGTGGAGTGTCTTTTGGTTAGCTGGCCGCGTAGAGAAGGACCTGACTGGGCCAGTTGGATATCTAGTCCCCCTCGTCTCATAGCTCTGCGGATGGTTGTTGCTGTTTCGTCACTGAAGTGTCGGAGCGTCACGAAGCAAGTGTTAGTGCCTCAGGTGTGGGGTCATCTGTTCTTTCTGGCACGGTTCGTGGTGGACGTCGGCTATCCGTTCGGTTTGAGTACTTCCAGGAAATGTGTGGTGTGTGTGTCTCGGTCTCTAGCGTCGGTGGATTTGTTCCGGATACGTGTTAGTTCGTTCCTTAGAATTAAGCAATCTTAGAATTAAGGAAACACTAATTATAGATAAAACACAACCACCAATCAATAATAGACTAGAACTCAACACCCAATTTATAACTTGATAGAGCATATAGCTCCATATATACACCCCCTCTTACACACACGCACACACGCTAACACCTCCACTTATTCTCTCTCACACACACACATTCACACACAAAGACCAGTTCTAACAGGAAATAACATCTATCCCCCACATTTACGTATAGACCTATCTTCTCACACACACACACACACACACATATTCACAACTTCACGCATTCTCCCACACACTTAAACAGGCTTGTACAATAAAATCCCTTTTAAAGGGAGACTACTCTTTATCCATCTAACTTTAACTCTTTGAAATTAGAGATAGAACAGATACTCTATACCATTTCCTGTCAGCATGACGTGGCAAGCTATTTAGTACACTGGTTTAACCGCTTTACTTCCCTCCGAAGAAGAGATATAATCTCGAAAGTTAAGGACATTTAAATAAATCTAAGGTAAAAGACTAATTGTCAACAATATTTTTTGCATTTGCAATCTTTATTCTATGTCCAGACCTGCATTGTTTTGGCTTTATTATACATATACAAACGTTTATATATAATATATATATATTTATATATATATATATATATATATATATATATATATATATATATATATATATATATATATATATATATATATATATATATAAGTATAATCAAAAAGTGAAAAATGCAACATATTGCGGCGAGAGTGGTGTTTGTGTACGTAAGTGTGAGGATATGGTTCTGTATTCTGTATTCATATACATTTGCAATTTCGCTATTTTGGTTAAATAATGTTTTTTGCTGTCATTTGTAAAAAGAAAAAAAAATAGTGGGATATATCCTCCGTATTCTCGTAAGACGTCAAGCAAGTCATTGCGTCTGAAAATCTCAAAGAATACAGTTTCACTATTTTCTACAATTTTGTCAGAATTCTGTCTGTTTTATTTGTTCGCAATTAATTCCTTAGAGTAATGTCAGAATTTACGATCGTCTTATAGTATAGAAATAATGAAGTGAAAGTCACATTTTCAAAGATGTCAGAACGACGTCGTATATAATTTCCCCTTTTTTTTCAGATTTTAAAGGAGCAATATATGTCATGTATGAAATACTTATGATTTACGCATACATTCTATGTAACTTTTCTACATTTTAAACCAATATTTATTTATTGTTTAAATTCTTCATACTTCCACGACGTAGGATTCATATCAAGCAAATTTGTTTTATATTCATTATCTTCTCTAATAGTTCTTTGGATTGGAGGAAAAACTTAAAGCTTAGAAAAAATATTGTATATCCACAGTTCAAATCCAACGTAACGTCAATGTTTGAGCACAACTTTTCATATGTGTTATTATGCGGCCTCTCTCCTACACATGAATACATACATCCATATCATAGTAGAATTTAATAATAATGATTTCTTTATTTTAATAATAATGCAATGCACTGTGTAAAGAAATGGGAAACTGTCATATAACCACATGCTTCGAAGATACGTAAAGAAGAAGAAAAATAGTAGTAAATAAAGAGACGAAAATAGACGTTAAGCTCATTTTCTATATAACTATTAATAATGATTTCATTTATTGGCCAAAAGGGCCGACATATAGGGGACAATACAAAAGACTGGGACAGTGGGGTTTTACAGAAGAATCGAGTAAACAATATGAATAAACAAAGTAACAATAACAAAGTAACAATAAAGTAACAAGAAAATTACAAGAAAAAATTCCCCAATAGGGGGAATGACCACCTAGGTTTCGCTCAGGTACCCCCACCAGTCCTGAACGACCCGACGTTTCGAGAGCACCCTGGAAAGTCACCCCTCTCCTCTTCAAATTTACCTACCTACAGCCGCATGATCAGAATAGGCCCACTCACACGGGCCATTCTCGCCACATTCACCCACCTTTCAGCAAATGTACTGGGGGGCAGCACTTCTCTCGCCACACTCACCTTCCTTTCCAAGTGAAACTTGAAAAAGTTGATGAGGGATTGGCCGAAGAGAAAAGTGTCTGTCTTCAGTCCTTTCAACCTCGTCCACCATACAACCTCTTTCGCTACTGCCACCAGACAGAGGAAAATTGCCTGCCCTTCCTGGCCAAAAGAAGGCGGCGGGTCGATCTTCACCGTTTAGGCAGAATATCTGGAGATGCCGCAGCCTCAGCGCGTGCCTGCGCATCATTAGCCACGGCATGCCCAGCCCTCCACGTAGAGGGTGCTGGCAGCAGATGGACCGCCTCACCATCGGAAACTGACCCCTATATATAACTACTAATAATGCTGTTGCTGCTGCTACTGTTACTACTACTACTACTACTACTACTACTACTATAAGCTCCACCCCCACCATCACCATTTCTACCAAGACCCTATGTCAAAATAATCGACGCCTTCCTTCACCAATATTGCTGGATTTGTGTCTAAAGTAATTTGTGTAACTACAAGGATATTTAGCTACAATTTTTACTGATTTCATGTCATTCGGATTTTATCAATGAAGAAAATAAAATGATATTTTGGTATTTATTATCCATCCCAGATATTCGTGTCTCTCATGAAACCATGGAAGCAACAAGAGCTGGAACAAAATAAATTACGTATGTGCTGAAATGAAATATTCTCTTTCTTAGTTTTTACAATACCTTACAACATTCTTTTCTATGTATCACCAACCATACGCAATACATAACTTAATTTTAGAAAGAATATCATCGTGGAGATCTCTAGACAATATGCTATGTCTTCTAATGAAATATGAAAATATTTAGATCCACAGTAATTTTATACGCTTTTATATGTTTTATATTTATTACTTTACAAACACACTATTAGTTTCATTAAAATCTTTCATAAGAAGTAGTACCATATAGAAAGCTAGACTGTTTGCAATGGTGTGGGTTCAATTTCCAAGTTCTGACCGTTAAAAAAGTATTGTGAATCATTTTGTTCTGTTTTTGTATTTAAGGACTGGACCAATTAGATAAAACAAAAATGGAAATGATTACTGAAATTTATGCAAACCTATTTTAATCTGAGTTTTCGTTCGAATTGCTTAGTCCAAACGACCGACAACAAAACCGAAAAAAGCGCCAAGTCGCAGCTAAGATCACCATCGCAGCAACCACCGAAACACAGCAGCTTAGACATCTTGTTTAAATATCGACATGAATTAGTCATTGGAGAATTTGTAATACAACACACATACAAAGAAAAACTATCACAGATATATATATATATATATATATATATATATATATATATATATATATATATATATATATATATATATATACGAAAGGATTTTCGTGCACAACCTTTTAGACATAAACATGTTCACAACAAATCAGAGCATATTTCACAACCTCTCTGTCTTTCACTCGCTTGAACCACCGAGCTTCTTCCCCTTAGCTCATCAGTGACAACCGACCACTACCACTCCAAATGAGCCAGCGAATCTGATTAATGATGAAGCTTCGTTATTTAAAATGGTCTGGCTCAAGAGGCTTCGGAATTACCCTTTGAAAATCCCGAATTCATAATAGCAGTTGACACTATACCCACTTCAATTGAGAGGGTGTTGGACTCCAATTGTCCCAGTGACTGGGAATGCCTGCTATGATTCACTCAGCTCATAGGGAGAGAGAAAAATAGAGAGGGGGAAGTGAGACCCACACAGAGACAAATATATATATATATATATATACGGGAGATTTTGATTTCCTGTATATGTCTATGTTTGTGTTCTGTTGTATTTCTGAGCTGATTCAACAATTCTGCAGGCTAAAATGTGTAAAATGTAAGGTGCACATAAACTTTAGTCAGCAATACAATCTATTTTAAACATCATATAATATTTATTCGAATTACTGATAGGTTTAAATTTCGCAGTGTTTTTCTCATTTATATATTATTATTAATATGGCGGTGGATTGGCAGTATTCGTAGAGGGTCGGACGCCATGCTTTGACACACAGAGTTACGGCCAGTCTGAGTTCAAACCCCGCCGAGGTTAACTTTGCCTTTCATCCTTACGGGGTCGATAAAATAAAGTACCAGTAATACACTGGTTATTTGCTGGCCTTGTGACTAACGTAGAAACAATTATTATTATTATTCAGCATGTCAGTGAATGAAAATGGTATAATTAATTCGCTACCCAGCACAATTTGTTTCTTTAATATTCTCTTTTCTTTTTATATTTAACAAATATTTCAATCAATTTTATAATATTTTATTAGTTCCGTTTCTCAAAATTCCAAGTTTATCTTTAATTCCCACTCAGGTAGGGAAATAAAATGTGAGGACATGTTCCAGACAAATATGATGCTTTTTTTTGCAACAAGTGCATGTATTTACAATTTAGAACAAATTTGAGAAATATTTTCAAAATATTTCAATAAAACCAACTTGTTGAGTAGGCAAGTAATTCGACTGCGTAATAACATTCTTTTATTCTTCAAATAAAAATAAATCTGATAAAATATTGATTTAGCGAAAGCAAACTAAGATGTCACTTGTTTATAATATGCCACAGATTTAGCAGAACAAATTTGTTTATTAGCATTTTTGTTAAATAAACAACTTGCTTGTGAATAAGTGAAAACATATTGAAACATTTGCGTATTAGAATTATAAATACTACAATATTTACAACGTTTATTTCGTGTTATGTTTTCTCTGAGCTTTTGATTCTGTAATTGTAAACATGCTGCCCAACCCCTCATATTCAATTTCATATGTCTTCAACTAAAATGCTGTGTGTGGCTAAACAGTTAAATCAGGTAAACATTCAGCCTAGATAGAATATTTGAAGAAATACATATGAATGAACAAACAAGCTCTCTTAGCACTCCCATACATCAATATCTATCTATCTATCTCTCTCTCTCTCTCTATATATATATATATATATATATATATATATATATCAGTTATTGCGTATGAAAATGAATTAAAATAAAGAAATATGTTTGTTTTATGATGCTGAGAATTAAACAATGTATTTAGGTAATTTTAATATTAAACACTTTTTCGTTAATTCACAAGTTGCATGTCGATGAAATATATTATACTTCTAATTAAACTACTAATAGTTTAGAATTAAAACAAATTTCGTTGAATGTATGAATATTGTGAAATCCGAGATAGTTCTTCAGAAATACATTTTATGATTATTAATCAACTACCTTTGATTTCAGCGAAATGTGTTCTAGTTCATCAATCATGGCAATAGAGATCTCACTCTAGACATGTATTTTTAAAGAAACTTTAAGGGTGATCCAGCTTGCTACTGTGGGATAAGGCTCGCCATTTTAGTTACAAGTAGTGTTCATTCGACTATCCATTTTCAGTCACAAGTTATGGGTTGAACCTAGTTTATGCTAAATGTTATGCTAAATTTCTCTAAGATACCAGGGATACTTGCCAAGTGAATATCTTAACAAATCTACCAGGCTGCATCCACTTCATTACTATAAGTACAGCATAGTGCACCTTCAAATATTTACCAATAATTATATATATAGACAGCTGTATTTATCTTCTCTGAATATATAACATAATGGAGCGCAATAGAGAAATTAGACTGACTAGTTTCAATTCTGATTTAAGATTTTATGACACCTAAGTAGTATCTTCCTTAACTACTCATGGTGATACTGCTTTTAAACTCATTATTACTAAATAGTTAAATCCATTTTACATACCAGCGGATACTTAAAACATTCCTCTAAGCTATTTCGATAAACAAAATTACTGGTGCGTTAACAGTTGTCTACGTATGTGGACACGTAAACAGTTGCTTAAAATACTATAACAACTTTAGTAGTTTTAAAATATACCATTGTTAAAGCATCAGTTAATAATCGATATATATTAAGTCATACGAAGAATAGTTTTCAGCTTTCTTAAAGTTCGAATAACCAAAATATTGCAACCACATTACGCCTATTATTATATAGTAAAAGATGCTTTCATGGTTTGATTACACTTGTCTATTGAGATGAAATCGATTACTAGGTCAAATCTTCTTTTATTCCTTAACATATTTCAGTGGTTTCACCAAAGTTTTGTAACACCAGCTTCAGAGATTTTAGTAGATCATACTGAACCCAGTATTTATCTTAATTTCCTACTAGAGTCAGCAGGCCTTGACCGCGTAGGCGGAAAGCGTCCGATGGAATCACCCTCTTCCCATTCGTAGGAGGTAGATACCAAATCTGGAACGCCCCATGCTGTGACACCTTCTCCTCTTCCAAATTAGTTGCTTCGGCCACAAACCCCAGAGGAAAAGAAGATAAACAAATACCCCGAATTGTCTGGCTGCTTCCTCTTCGCAACGATCACGAGCGCGATCTAAAGCCTCTTGGGACCCTGTACTGTCGTGCTACTCCTCAAGATTGGAACGTCGGTGGCCCGTCTGAGGAAGGATCCCCACGAGGTTGGGTGCCTGTTGCAGTGGGTGTCGCTGTCCATTATCCACGAGAATGGTTTTGCGGCCTTGCCACATTACCAACGCGCCCTAGGCCCAGTGCTCAATCAACCTCCCACTCACTCTATCCCTCCACCTCCCCATTCTTCCGTGACACTAGAGTCCTTACCATTCCCTCCTTTTACCGTGTATGTTTTCCTTTATATCTTCTCATTTTACATAACATTCTTTCTCCTCAATCAAATTTTTTTTTCTTTTTCTTTAACACTGTATCTGCATGATATATTCCGAAAATAATGAAAATGTTATCTATTGACATATAAATAAAATAGCTTTGTGGCAAAACACCGTTCTGTCAAAAAGTGTTTTGTGGTGTACCCCGCATATACATACATTCCCACGCACACTCCCATGCGCATATACATATATATATATATCAACTAGAAATTTATTGACATATAAATATATCTAAAATAAACATATGAAACAATCACAGGGGATAATTTGTAAAAGTGTGTAAGCACACATAGCTATGTAGGTAACTAAATAAAGTTTAACTAGAACTTCAAAAATAGATACCTTATAAATTGATTAATCTTCCTTGTATATATTCCATTAAAGAAATATATTTCACCAATTAATCGATTGGTAAACCACAGTAGGCAGATCCTGGATTTTCAACAAGGAAGAGGACTAACCATTTGTGTTTACGCATATATATATATGGAAGGTGTATATCATATATATACAGAGTGTTTAAATGTGTTAAATGAGACTACTCCAACGTGTATAAATATATACATATATCTAATATGTAGGCATGTAAACACGACAGAAAATACAAATCTCCTTGTAAATTGAAAAAATTATAAATATTTTGTTGATGAACATTTATACTCATTCGCTCTTAGTATCTATCTGAAATGGAAGTAATAATTGTTTCTACTTTTGGCACAAGGCCAGCAATTACCCAGTGCATTACTGGTACTTTATTTCATCGACCCCGTGAGGATGAAAGGCAAAGTTAACCTCGACGGGATTTAAACTCAGAATAGCAAGGACTGTAATTCTATGCGTCAATGCATAGCGTCCGACCCTCTACCGATACTGCCAATCCAATTGTTGTACGTGATAGCCAATGATAACCAAAATGGTTATCATTTTAAACATTTACAATGAGATTCATATTTTCTGGTATGTTTACATGTCAACATATCAGATGCATGTTTATATTTGTATATGAGTGTGCAGTATCGGTTACACACTCTGTATTTATATAGATTATAACTTTATCGCATACTTCGGCTTCTCGGTCACTTCTCAATATCACTGCTCAATCATGTATAATAGAAGATATCTTATATTATATCTTTTGAAATCATTATGGAATTCGGTTATGTTCATACACAGAGCAATAGCGTGTCCCATGTATGAACATAAATAATTCATATATATATATAATATATATACTCTTTTACTCTTTTACCTGTTTCAGCCATCCGGCTGAGGCCATGCTGGGGCACCGCCCTTGTTGCTACACATTTTATCTCCAGCCTGTATAGGTTGGCCACTGGTGTAAGAGGGAGTTTGTTGCTGCTGCCCTTAGGTTTTCCTCGTGTCTTGCTGTGGGCTCCTCCGGGATCCTGGATAACAAGGTGTCGAGATGTTTCTTAAAGACATCCACCTCCACGTCATGCAAGTATCTCAGATGCCTCGGCAGCCTGTTGAAGAGTTGAGTGCCCTTGAATCCCAGGCTATTGCAATACCTGCTCCTTATTCTAGATGTGGAAGACGGGACCTTTGGCACCACACAGTGACGTCCTGTTCGACGGTTGGTCCAGCTCCCAATGCCAAAGTTTGGTGCTAGTCCCTCCAGGATTTTCCACATGTAGATCACTGCGTATCTCTCCCGTCTTCGCTCCAAGGAGTAGAGGTTCAGTTCCTTCAGCCTCTCCCAGTAGCTTGTCTCCCTCATCTTGGCAATCCTCTTGATGTAGCTTCGCTGGATTGCTTCAAGCTCCGTGGTTAGTTTGACACTATGGAGTGACCACAACTGGGAGCAGTAGTCTCGGCGGCTTAGGACAAAAGTCCTCCACAGTGTCAACATGGTGTCTCGATCTCTTGTCCGGAAAGTCCTCAAGATCCAGCCAGCGAGTCGTCTGCACGTTATCGCCACTTTCATGATGTGTGAAGAGAAAGATGCATCATCGCTCATGTCTATGCCCAGGTCTCGTATCGATTTTGACACGGGGATATCGGTCCCTCCTGGTCCTGTGTAGCTGTGTTCCACTATATTTGTGTTTGCAGGTTTGTATTGTAGGGCTTGGAATTTGCCAGCATTAAACTGCATGTTGTTTTCTTCCGCCTATCTGTATATGGCATCCAGATCCTGCTGTAAAAGGGCAGCGTCAGCCGGGTTTTTGATTGCCTGTGTTATCTTAGTATCATCAGCATAGCTAGTGAGGGATGTTGTTGCATGCACCACAGAGGGCATGTCCGAGAGAGCCACCAAAAACAGTAGTGGTCCCAGGACTGTCCCCTGGGGCACCCCACTTGTTATAGGTGTTTCCCTCAAGAGGGCCCCATTTGCTGCGACTGCCTGGCTTCTGTCCCTTAGGAAGCCATGCAGCCACTCACCTACTTTTCCAGTTATGCCGAGTCCGTGTAGTTTGTGACATATCATTCCGTGGTCTACCTTGTCAAAGGCCTTCGCAAAGTCAAGATATATCACGTCCACATGTGAGCTGTCTAGTAGTTGTCTCAGTACCCAGTTGTAGTGATGTAGCAGCTGTGTAAGGCAGCTTCTTCTTGGGCGGAAGCCATGATGCGTGCTAGTCAGGCGGTCATTTTCTTCGAGGAAAGTGATTAGTTTCTTTCTGACGACCCGCTCCATGACCTTACTGATATGCGACGTCAGGGAGACTGGCCTATAGTTATTGGCCTCCGCTCTACTGCCTCCTTTATGGATAGGGAATATTGTGCCTTCTTTCAGCGCCCTGGGTAGTACACCTCTAGCCAAGGAGCTTCTGAAGAGCATCTTCAGTGGAGTTGCTAAGGCGCGCTAACATATTTTTAAGAGAACTGCTGGGAATCCATCAGGTCCAGCAGCCGAGTCTGTTCTAATTTCATCAATGACGTACACCACATCCCCCTCCGTTATGTCTATGTGGTTGATGGTTGCCATTTCTTGATGTAGTGTTGTGGCATCAAAGAACGCCTCTTGCTTCGTTATTTGCATGTGCCTCAGTGGACATGTGAAGACACTTTTGTACTGTTCGTTCAGTATTTGACATATCTCTTGGGGGTTTTCGGTTAATGAACCGTCCGTGTGGAAGAGTGGCCCAATCTTGCAGTGTACTGAGGCAGTTACTTTTACAGATTTAAAGAAAGCCTTAGGGTTTGTTTTAATGTTTTCTATGGCCCTGTTCTCTTTCTTTCCCCTCTCATTCTCATGTGAAAGTTTGAGTGCAATCTCGGTGTCAAGTAGTGCACGTTTCAAATAGGATTCCTTCTTGTTTTTGTTTTGTTGACTATTCAACTGTTTTGAGAGATTAGTTCTACGTCTCATAAGGATTTTCCTATCTCTGGGAATAAGATTTTTGTGTCTGTTTGCCTCTTTCTCCGGGACAAACTTTTTGCACACAGTGTGTATCATTGTCATGAAGTGTTGAAATTGTGTGTTAGTGTCTTGTGTGGCGGTGTTTTCACTCCATGTTTGCTTCCGGATTTCACTCTTAATATTTTTCCAGTTAGCCTTGTAGAAGTTAAGGCTGGATAGCGTCCCGGAGCTTCTTGGAGGCCCTGTCTCTGTTGGTTCTCTTGGACCACATATCATTAGCTCTACTAAGTTATGATCCGAGAGAATTGTTGGTGTCACCCTCACATTGTGGATGAGCACTTCGTTGTTTGTAAAACAGAGGTCCAGGACATGTTCGCCTCTTGTTGGGAGGAGTATTGCTTGCTCCATGAACAGCCTGTGTGTATATATATATATATATAAATATACACACGCACACACCTATATATATATATATATTATATATATATATATATATATATATAGTAATAATAATAAATTTGAAGACTAAAATCCAAAGAGGGCTCGATATGGATAAATATATATCAAATACATAAGGACCGTAGAGCAAATATTTATTAAAATAACATATTAAAGTTTAAGCAAAGAATCGCTGCTTTCACCCTTAACGGGATCTTCTGAAACTAACAAAGTCAATCTGTAAACGCAGAAGTGGATATTTCAAAAAACGGTGCAACCGGAGGAAGACAGTAAGACGATACTTTGGTTCGTGGAAACGTTCCCTGGCAAAGAACGGGAAAAAACGATATTAATAGGAGCGGTGAAAAACAATTACGCGCAAAGACAGAACCACGTTTATGGTATAACAGAGGTCGTAGACGAATTGTTAGTTTCAGAAGATCCCGTTACGGGTGAAAGCAACGATATTTTGCTTAAACTTTAATCTGTTATTTTAATAAATATATATATATATATATATATATATATATATATATATATATATATATATATATATATATATATACATATATATATGTGTGTGTGTGTGTGTGTGTGTGTGTGTGTGTGTGTGTGTGTGTGTGTGTGTGTGTGTGTGCGTGTGTGTGTGTGTGCGGCTGTGTGTATGTGTGTGTGTATGTATATGCACATTGTCCAGTTTTTAGCTAGCACATACTTCACGTATAAGCTATAGTAGAAGACATTTGTCTAATAAACCTTTCCTTTACACAAAACAGAGAAACATAATTTCAAAATGCATTTGTTCGCCACACATCCATGCAACTAAGATGCTTACTTAATAAAGGTTATTACCGAATTAGTGTCAATTTGTTGTTTCCTGCACCAGTCATGGATCCCTGTGAAACTTTTAGCTATTTATTTCTGTGTCACACATACCTATTTCTTTATATTATATACAACGTATCAATTTATTGGAATTTCTACTTACGTTGGATATGTTTGACAATCTAGCCATTGATAGCTCTGGATATCAGAATAGTTCCTAATATAGTATATTGGCTGATCTCTTTGGTGCTTGAAATTCGATATTGGTTTTTCCTTGCATTTATGAAACCTCTAAGCGGCTCAATTATATTTGATAACAAAAGAAATATGTAATGATATTTTACTTCATCAAGTGAGTCCATTCCTCTCGTATTTGATTTTAAAACAGAAATGTACATATTGTTGCAAATTTCACTGTTAATAAGTACATTTTCAACAGGTCTACATCTAAAATGCTGCGAGTGTATGCCTCTTATTGGGAGGTTTTACTTAACTAATGCATATTATATTTTATAGCATTATCTATTTACTATACAAATACTGGAACGCTAATTTTACAACAATGACAACATGTCATATTTCAAACTAACCCTTCGGATTAACCGTTATTAGCATTTACACAATAAGTATACAAGTATATCAGATTTTAACAAATAAAATATTTTTACTTTATTTCGTCAAAGAATTGGTCTTCCAAATGTTATGTTTACACATTTCAGAAATGAAAAAGAGAAACATTGTCGTCTCAATACTAAACTGAAATAAATAATATTTGCAGTTTTATAAAAAAAAAAAAAAAAAAACGTGCTTCGTATTCAGAAAATATGATATATACAAAAAGTATTATTGACATATGTGTCAACTACACGATATCACTATGAAGTAATGATTTATGGCTTCAAATGATTAATGGACAGATGTGGACACTTATATATATATATATATATATATATATATATATATATATATATATATATATATATATATATATATATATATACAATCAAACCGAGATGCGTACATTCAAATATATGGACATAAAAATATATAAATGTAGAAAATAATGATGACACAAAAGCGAAGATATCATTCCGATTCCTTATGAATGCTATTAATTTATAACTGCCAGTCGCAGAAGCAGTAACTGTATTACATTTTGCTAACGTCTTATTGGCCATAAACTTTAGATCCAGTATTTATCCTACTGGGCAGAAATAGCTAAATGTGCCAATTATTAACAATAGATTCCTTCTAGCTTTTAATACATTCAAGGACAGCAATATTTTTTTTATTTCAAGATTCTGTCAAAGATAAACAATTCTCAAATCCTTCGTTCTTGTAATTAATTTGAATTTACACACAAACACACACAGACAGACAGGCACACTTATATACACACACACATACGCACCCACGCAGGTGTACTTCTATAAATACACTTATGCATGGGCTCGTACTCACACATTCACACATAATTGATACTTCGCATATATATATGTGTGTGTGTGTATGTGTGTGTAGGTTTGTGTATGTATGTGTGTGTGTGTGTGTGTGTGTGTGTGTGTGTGTGTGCATCTAATGGGTTTCAATTGTTCTTAAATACTGAAGGTGTCCTTTGAATTAGGATTTTAATCAATGATTACTTATACATCAGTTTTGTGACAAAGATAGACAATTGCATAATGTTTCCTAATCAGATCACCCAATAATCGATGATTAGCCGTAATGATATTAAAATAATACCATCCAAGATCTCGAAGCATAGTAGAATTCGATATCAGTTTTGTGTGTGCTTGAATCTTTCATCATCTATACTGTGATGCACTTTAGAAATCCTTTTAATAAAATTAATGTCTTTCAAGCTGCCATTACCTATAAATAGTAGGATATCGCTAGATCTTAGCGGATTGAATATTGGACTGAAGCAGCGTTGGTGCAGTAATGCTAATAGTCAATCTGTTGGTTAAAAGGCCGAAATCCTATAGATTCCGCTAGCTGAAAATTGTCTGCTTCACGAGTAGATTGTTATAATCGACCTAAGTAGATAACAGTCAAAATCGAGTCTTCATATAAAAGATTCTCAAACCGATGTTAACTCTGTTTTCCAGGACTTCATACTTTTGCTCAACAACTGTCTGATGTTGTCTGCCACCTTGAAGATCTCTAGGCTTTTGGTGATCCAAGAATGAGGTACCATGTCAAATGCCTTTTTGTAGTCTATCTATCCCATGGCAAGGCCAGTGTGTCTCCTCTTGCAATTCCTCATTACCTTCTTATTAATAAGTAACTGGTCTTTTGTACCACGAGACTTCTTTCGGCATCCTTTCTATTCGTCCGGTAACAAGTTGTTTGTGTGGAGGTGATGGTAGATTTCCTCAGACACAATGCTTGTTAACAGTTTCCACATGAAGGACAATCATGTGATAGGTCTATAGTTGGTAACATCATTACCCTTGATTCGGTCTTTAATTACCAGAACTGAGGTACCATTTGTCAACCACTCTGGTACCTCACCTGACATCAAGCAGTCATTGAACATGGTTGTCAGTTTCGGGGGGATGGATGTTATATTTTAAATCCAATACCCCTGCACACAATCTGGGCCTGGTGATTTCCAGTTGGTTAGTATTTGGGCCTGTCCTTTAAGAGTTTCAACTGTGATAGTCAAATCAGTTTGTTAGTGTGCTTGTTAACTAAACTCCTTTTGTACTGTTTCAATCCACACTGCCTGGTCATTATGATCAACATCCTGATCCCATATTCCTCTCCAGAATGTCTTAGTCTGTTACGCCTCAGGGATCAAGTTGTTGCCCTTTTCTTTCCGTTCAAGCTGTCCAAACAACATCTTGTTGTTGTCAAACATGCGCTTCTGTCTATACTGACTGACTCTGCTGTCATACCGCCTAATCTTTGTACTTTTTGCGACAATGCGTTGCTTAAGTTCCTCTATGATAATATTTAGATTGTTCCCCTAGTTTTATACTTTATTTCAAATCTAATTTTAGTGTCTATGTTTTGTAATGTCCATTCAGTAGGGACTCAAGCTTTCCAATGTTATTTCTCATTTCCTTGATTTGACCATTCAGTCGTTTCTTCCACCAAGGTTCTGATCTTTCTTGTTTGTTGTTTCCTCTCGTGTTTATGCCAAGTAATTTCCTCACCGCGTTTGCTGTTGCTTTGAGGATATTGTTGCATTGGTGGAGGTTCCTCGCCTCAAGGTATGGCATGACTTTGTTTACCTTAACCGTTGTTTCTTTTAACTTGTTCCTGTCTACAAATCTTAGGTTCATAGGTTTTCCACTATCATTGTTCATTTCATCTACCACTAAGTTCCGGATATCAACCAAATCTTGTTCTAGCCCGTCAGCATTCATTTCCTCAATGGCCGTCTCTTTGTTCGAGATGTGATTTATTTCAGCATTCAGATCATTGTCTGCTTGGGATGCTTCCTCATGTATCTCAACATCTTCACCTTCATTTCCCATTGGCTCGTTTGCCTGACATACTGCTCTCTCCATTTCCAACCTAATCTCTCTGCTCAGTTCCTCCAGTTCCAACTCACTTATCCATCCATTAGTTCTTATTACCCGAGCCTGCCCGGCCAATTTTTGTTCATCTAATTTAAAAGGACCAATCTCGTTCCAGATGTTATGAATTCGTTTCCTATAGCCTTTTTCCTTGGGCATAATCTTCAGGTAACTTTGCATAACAGTTATATTCAATTATTTCGTCCAGCTCGTTCTGATCCCTTTCCTTCTTCTTCTTCTTCCTCCAACACCAGCAGTATTTAGATGACAGCCAGGTCCCTGCTGCTGGGCCAGGGAACACCTCCTGGGTGACAGTCTGTCACATGACATTCCAGTCTCCACTTCATCGTTATTCGAACTGTTAAGGTTCGACATTTCAACACTCATATCGAGGATTGGTGAATGTATGGTTACATAACCACCGGTGATTTCATCACCCCCAGTGATTTCATCACGCCCGGTGATTTTAGCGTGGCACTTTCACGCTGTAGACGAACATAAATAAATAAATAAATAGGTTAAAATAAAAAAAAATAAACATAACTTTCATTGTAATGTTTTAATGTCTGACTTCGTTTTTTGTTTGTTTGTTTTTTTACTTTGCGTTTTTCGTTGCTGCTGTGCTGTTTTGATTTTAGCATCGTGGGAAGTAGGGCTGTTGTGTTCAAAACTTTTGAAATTTGTTTCGACTTGTTGCTTATCATTATTCCAGTAATGAACTGGGTAATTGATGGCCTTGTGCCCAAAGTAGAAACAATTATTATTATTATTATTATATTATACGGGGTCGATAAAACAAAGCACCAGCAATTGCCGGCCCTGCGTAAAAAAAATAGAAACAATTATTATTATATTATAGTTTAGATTTGACATCGTTTAAACTAAACATTTTGAGAGAGTTTTAGAGGTACAACAGCAATAATGTTTTTGGTGTTGTTGTTGTTGCTGCTAGCTTTTTAACCGGGTCACCAAAGCAGTCTATTTATATCTGTTTATACCTTCCTCGCTTCTATTCATGTTTAGTGGGACTACTACCACCACTCTGTCTTAGCAGGAGGTAGTGGGAGAGAATAGCGGCGGTAGCGATAATGATGCAGTCGTGGTGGTGATGTGTTAGTAGTACTGTAGTGATGCTGTTGATGTAGCCGTTGGTTATGGCTAGATTTTTTGTGTGGTAGTGGTGATGGTGATGGTGGCGGCAGCGGTGGTGGTGTTGGTGGTGAAATTATTTGCCTGTTGTTTGTAGCCATGTAGCCATTTTTCTTTTTGACTATAACATTTCTGATCTAAAATTAAATATTGAATATTGAGGCCCTATGCCATAATGTGATGCGTTGTCACTTCCTGAGAGTGAAAACTGTAACGTTATGTTCCATTTGTAATTATTATTATTATTATTGTTATTACTCTTTGAGTCTCAGTCATTGATGTTAGTTAACTGGAAAGTTTGTTTCTATCACCGCCTCTGGCTTATGCTCATACCACTTCTCAGAATGTGGTAAATTGTTCACTTTGCATAGGTGCCAGTGGATCACCCTGCCCATCACATCATGTCTCCAGCCCTTATAGTGAGTCTGGGCTAGGTGTTTACACTCGGATACAATGTGAGCCACAGTCTCCTCTCTCTCTCCACAGATCCTGCACAGTGGGCTAGCCTCCTCCTTGTAAATATGGTGTTTCAACCACTTCGTTTTGAGGGCCTGCTCCTGTGCAGCCATTAACATTCCTTCTGTAGCCTTTTTAAGGTCTCCTCTTTTCAACCAGTTCCATGTCTGTTGATCTCTAAATTCAGTTTCCTCAAAGAAGGTACTATGAAGGGATTTTTCCTGAAGGCTGCTTTTTCTCCTTGATGTTATTTCCTCCTTGGACATCCCCTGGCCTATTGTCCCCTCCTTCAGTACAGTTCTGAGCATTGGCTCCTTACTATCAGTCACGTATTTGTGTAGGTTGTTTTTCTCCATCTGAACACAGTCCTCTATGCTGATAAGACCTCTTCCACCCTCAGATCTCCTTATGTAGAGTCTATCGACATCACTCCTCTTGTGGAACATGATGTAGATAGTCAATAGCTTCCTCGTCTTCCTATCCATTTCTTTTTGTTCAGCAACATTCCATCTCAGAATTCCCGCACTGTACCTAATAATAGACACAGCTCGGGAATTTACTGCACTTATGGCATTCCTACTGTTCAGATGTGACTTTAATACGCTCCTTACTCTCCGAAGGTATTCAGTTCTTATCAATTCCTTCATTTTTTTGTTCTTGATGTCATCAGCCTCCAGAACGCCCAAATACTTGTATCCTTCTTCAGAGTCAATTTCTTTTATCATCTCACCTGTTGGTATCTGGATTCCGTTACTTCTGCTCAGCTTACCCCACCTCATCACAATGACTCCACACTTACTAATACCAAATTTCATACATATATCATTGCTGAAAATACGAACAGTGTCAACAAGCACATCCAACTCCTTCTCACACTTCCCGAAGAGCCTAAGATCGTCCATGAAGAGAAGGTGATTTATGGTAAGCCCTCCCTTTCCCAACCGGTATCCTGCTCTCACTTTTCGCAGTACGCTGGTCAGGGGCATCAGGGCAAGGACAAACAACAGAGGGGACACACTATCTCTCTGGAAGAAACCTCTCTTGATCTTCACGCTTCACAAGGATTCTCCAGTTGATGTTAACTCTGTTTCCCAGGACTTCATACTTTTGCCCAACAACTGCCTGATGTCATCTGCCACCTTGAAGATCTCCAGGTTTTTGTTGATCCAAGAATGAGGCACTATGTCAAATGCCTTTTTGTAGTCTATCCATCCCATGGCAAGACCAGTGTGTCTCCTCTTGCAATTCCTCATTACCATCTTATCAATAAGTAACTGGTCCTTTGTACCACGTGACTTCTTTCGGCATCCTTTCTGTTCGTCCGGTAACAAGTTGTTTGTGTGGAGGTGATGGTAGATTTCCTCAGACATAATGCTTGTCAACAGTTTCCACATTACGGACAGACATGTGATAGGTCTATAGTTGGTAACATCATTACCCTTGATTCGGTCTTTCATTATCAGAACTGTGGTACCTTTTGTCAACCACTCTGGTACCTCACCTGCCATCAAGCAGTCATTGAACATGGTTGTCAGTTTCGGGTGGAGGGATGTTATGTTTTTAATCCAATACCCCTGCACACCATCTGGGCCAGGTGATTTCTAGTTGGTTAGTATTTTGGCCTGCCCCTTAAGAGTTTCAACTGTGATACTCAAATCAGTTTGTTGGCGTGCCTGTTGACTGATCTCCTTCTGTACTGTTTCAATCCACACTGCCTGGTCATTATGTTTAACATCCTGCTCCCATATTCCTCTCCAGAATGTTTTAGTTTGTTCCGCCTCAGGGATCAATTCGTTGCCTCTTTCTTTCCCTTCAAGCTGTCCAAACAGCATCTTCTGGTTGTTGTCGAACATGCGATTCTGTCTATACTGGCTATTCTGTTCTCGTATCGCCTGATGTTTGCACTATTTGCTACAATGCGTTGCTTCAGTTCCTATATGATAATATTTAGCTTTTTCCTCCTAGTTTTGTACTTTAGTTCCAGTCTATTTTTAGTGTCTATGTTTGTTAGTGTCCCATTCAGTAGGGACTCAAGCTTTCCAATGTCATTTCTCATTTCCCTGATTTGACCACTCAGTCGTTTCTTCCACCAAGGATCTGCTCTTTCTTGTCTGTTGTTTCCTCTCGCTTTTATACCAAGTAGTTCCTCACCGTATTTGCTGTTGCTTTGAGGATATTGTTGCACTGGTGAAGGTTCCTCGCCTCAAGGCATGGGATTACTTTGTTTACCTTAGCTGTTGTTTCTTTTAACTTTTTCCTGTCTACAAATCTTAGGTTCATAGGTCTCCCACTATCATTGTTCAATTCATCTACCACTAAGTTCAGGATATCTACCAAATCTTCTCCTAGTCCGTCAGCATTCATCTCCTCAGTGGCCGTATCTCTGTTCCAGGTATTATTTATCTCAGCATTCAGATCATTGTCTGTTTCGGGTGGTTCCTCCATTCTCTCGACCTCTTCACCTTCATTTCCCACTGGCTCGTTTGCGTGGCATACTCCACCCTCCATCTCCAAGCTAATCTCTCTGCCCAGTTCCTCCAGTTCCAGCTCGCTTATCCACCCATTAGTTCTTATTACCCGAGCCTGCCCGGCCAGTTTTTGTTCATCTAATTTAAATGGACCAATCTCGTTCCAGATGTTATTCATCCTTTTCCTATAGCCTTTCTCCTTGGGGTTACTCTTCAGGTAACATTGCATAACAGTTCTATTCAATTCTTTCGTCCAGTTGGTTCTGGTCCCTTTCCTTCTTCTTCTTCCTTCGACACCAGCAGTATTTGGTTGACAGCCAGGTCCCTGCTGCTGAGCCTTGGAACACCTGTTGGTTGACAGTCTGTCACATGACATTCTAGTTTCCATTTCACCGTTATTCGAACTGTTTGTGTTCGACATTTAAACACTCTTATCGAGGATTGGCGAATGTATGGTTACATAACCACCGATGAATTACTTGTCTCCGGTGTTTTCGTCACTCCACGTGACTTTTGTGTGGCATTATCACGCTGTAGACGAACCCAAACAAACAAACAAACAAACAAACAGGCAGAAAAAAACCCAAAAATGAATAAGCATAAGTTTCATTGTAATGTAGTGTATGAATGTCTGACTTAGTTTTTCCCTTCCCTTCTCTGTCCGTCCGTTTGTTTTTCTCTTCATTTCATTTCCTTTACGTTTTTCGTTGTTGATGTGCTGCTTTGATTTTGATTTTTTTTTTTTTTTTTTTGTTTTTTATTTTGATCGCGTCATCAATTCAGTCTATTTATATATATCCATGTTTTCCTCTTTTAGTGAGAATTCTACAATGTAGCAGGGAGTAGCGGGAGAGAATAGCAGCGGTAGTGATATTGAGGCAGCGGTGGCGGTGACGGTGCTGTGCTAGCAGCAACTAGCAGGAGGTAGTGGGAGAGAATAGCGGCGGAAGCGATAGTGAGGTAGCGGTGGTGGTTATGTGGTCGTATTACTGTAGTGATGGTGTTGAAGTTGGAGTAGAAATTTGAGTCGACTTGACCAGAGTTTTCATCGTGGTAGTGGTGGTGGTATTGGTGGTGAAATTATCTTTAGTGAAATTATCGTTAGTCGCGTATATGCGTTGACATTTACCCATAATATTGGAATTAAACATTTTTTTAAAACTAAAACTCGAGGCTATAGTAATAGTAATTATTATTATTATGCTGAGATTGGTGGTGGTGGTGGTGAAATTGCCGTTATCGGGCTGTTGTGGTTAGTATACACAGAGGGGTGATAGGGTAGGTGGTGTATCTAGTTTCTGATGTTGGTGAAATTTTTCTGTTATTTGGCTGTTCTATATAGTGTAGACAGAGGGGGTTTCCTTCCATTTATAACCATTTTCTTTTTGAATATAAAATGTATAATACAAAATTGAATATTCGAGCGATATAACAATATATTGTGGATCCGAATTTTTTGGGACTCAATCTGGATGTTTTATGCGACATTTGTACTAAGAATTGTTATTTCACAATTGATTTAAATATGTTAAAAAATCAAAACTTACGGGAGCGATTTCTCGACCTTCTATCCACCATGTGTGTCTTCTTCCCTATTATTATTATTATTATTATTATTATTATTATTATTATTATTATTATTACAGTTGCATTTATCTTGCTTTATGTTCATACGAGTTATCACCAAGTGACAACCAGTGACCTCAAGAGACAACAAGGTCCGCCATGTTCAAGAAAGAACGTACATACTCACACATGCATCTTTAGTGTTTAGACTTGTGATGTACTTATATTGACAGAATCTTCCTTAGGATATGGGCAGTTCCCATTAGTACTATCTTTTGTATTTCTCCTATACGCGGGTTTCCTGGGATTTGCGATAAGTAATCATTAGACCTTATTATTATTATTATTATTACAGTTGCATTTATCTTGCTTTATGTTCATACGAGTTATCACCAAGTCACAACCAGTGACCTCAAGAGACAACAAGGTCCGCCATGTTCAAGAAAGAACATACATATTCACACATGCATCTTTAGTGTTTAGACTTGTGATGTACTTATATTGACAGAATCTTCCTTAGTATATGGGCAGTTCCCATTAGTACTATCTTTTGTATTTCTCCTATACGCGGGTTTCCTGGGATTTGCGATAAGTAGTCATTAGACCCCTTAGGTATCATTCCCAGAGCGCCTACAACCACTGGTATTGTTTTAGTTCTCAATTTCCACATTTTTCCAATTTCTATCTCCAGGTCCTTATACTTGCTCAATTTTTCAAATGTTTTTATAGATACATTCTTGTCTATTGGAACAGACATATCAATTAGCAGGCATACCCTCTTTTGAAAGTCCTTCAATATTATATCAGGTCTGTTTGCATCTATTTTTCGGTCTGTTTGGATGCTAAAGTTCCACAAGATTGAGATGTGATCTTTTTCAAGTATGGGAGGTGGTTGATGCTCCCACCAATTCTTTTGATGGGGCAGGTCAAAATGCTTACACATTATCCAATGTATGTATTGTGCAGCTCTGTCATGCCTGTTTAGATATTCGGTTGGAGCTATAGAACTGCACATTGAAATTATATGGTCAATGGTCTCTGGTTGTTTTTTGCATACACGGCATAATGGGCTGCACCCATTTTTTATTATGTTGGCTTGGTAATTTTTTGTTGGCAGACACTGATCTTGTGCCGATATAATCAGTCCTTCAGTCTCCGATTTCAGTCCAGAGGATGCCAACCACTGATTTGTTAAATTTTGTCAACATCAGGGTTGTTAGCTCGCTCTGGGTATTTTACATACAGATGCTTTTCTTGCCATTTCTTCGCCAGTTTCTGTAGCAGTTCTTTCTTTGCAGTTACTTTTACCTGCTTTGCTTTTTCTGTGTTTTCCATTTCAGCAGTAAATGGGACTTCTGAAATTTGTAGTCCATTACTGTATCTTTGTGCATCTTTTGTAATGGAATATGATCTTTTGATGCTTTCGTGTTTCAAAACGAGTTTGATCATCCAATCATGTGATTCCCTTAGATATGTAGATAATCCAATTGTTGCAGTTTTCAACGCAATGTCTAACTGGATTAACCCACGTCCTCCTTCTTTCCTAGGGAGATATATTCTATCTATATCTGCCTTAGGGTGATGCATTCTGTGCGTGGTTAAGAATTTTCGAATTTTTGTATCGAGCCCACGGATCTCTGTGCTAGACCAGTTGATGACATTGGAACTGTAGGTTACTACTGGTATGGCAAGCGTGTTTATGGCATCGATCCTATTCCTTGCATTCAATTCCGTTCTTAAGATTGCTCTTACTCTGCGGTAACATTCCTTCCTTATCCTTTCCCTCATTGTCGATTGCTTGATTCCGTCTCCTTCACAAACACCTAGATATTTGTAGGTTTTTTTCTTGATCAAGTTCTCTCATCACGTTCCTCCGATCAAGATTAATGTCTGAACTCTTCAGCAGCTTTCCTCTGGTGAACGTTGCTTTGGCGCATTTATCTAGTCCAAACTCCATTTTAATGTCATCACTGAACTGCTTCACAGTGGATAATAGCCGTTGCAATTGTTCATCATTTTTTGCAAATAGTTTCAGGTCATCCATGTAGAACAGGTGATTAATGGTTTTGTCATAGATTCTATATCCATGTTTTGTTTCATTGAGCATTTTACTTAATGGTATAAGTGCGATGCAGAACAAAAGCGGTGATAAAGAGTCACCCTGAAAAATTCCACAATTAATATTAACTTCTTCAGCTTCCAGTGATTTTGTTTCACTATTCAAAAGGAGTGTCGTTTTCCATGTCTTCATACTGAATGACAAAAACCTCCTGACAACGGGGGATATTTTGAAAATCTCTAAACATTTTTCAATCCAACTGTGTGGCAAACTATCGAATGCTTTTTTATAATCTATCCAAGCAATCGATAGATTTTTGTGTCTATTATGACAATCTTCCAGTATCATTTTGTTAACCAGAAGCTGATCCTTACAGCCATATGAGCCTCGTTTACACCCTTTCTGCTCAATGGGAAATAGGTCATTTGTTATCAGGTGGTCATATGTATATTCAGTTAGGACTGATGTTAAAATGTTATACATTGTGGTCAAGCAAGTTATCGGTCTGTAATTTTTGGGATTGTTTGTCTCATCATTCTTCGGAAGCAGGAATGTAATGCCGTTAACTAGCCATGAAGGTATCTTTTCTGGCTCCTTAACTATTTCATTGTAAAGTTGGGCTAACAGCTCATGAGACTCTGTGAAGGCATTTATCCAAAAGTTTTGTATTTTGTCTTTTCCTGGGGATTTCCATTTGCTGGTTTTTCTTAGAGCCAAGCGTAACTGTTCAACTGTTATATTTTCCCATGTTTTCTCCTCAAGGTGAGCTGTATCTTTCATTTGTCTGTCTATCCATGGGGCATGTATGTTATGAACTTTTTCTACGGCCCAGATCTTTTCCCAGAATTCTTGCACTTCCTCCTTGGGTGGTATTGATTTAGCAGTTATTGTTGACTTACCAATTTTTCTGTAGAAGTTTCTTTGGTTGTCTTTGAACATATTATTGTCCTTATAGAATCTAGATCGTTTTTCAAAGCGCCTTATACGAGCAGCTTTGGCCGACACTTTTTTGCTTGATTATTTCTATCAGCATGTCTATGTCACATGTTGATTTTAAACTGTACTTTTTTTTCAATTTTCTAAATTTAGTTTGTTTAACATGTTCACCTACTTTATAGTTTGTTAACATTTCTATGTCAGATCGGAGAAGGTTTATTTGGCGATTGATGTTCTCTTGCCAAGTAGATTTCTTATGGGAATTCGTTTGTTTTTTCATCTTCACTCCACATAAGTGAGTGGTGACTTTAGCCGATGCATATTAGAGATGATTTAAATCAGTAATGTGTAGTTTGTTTGTGATGATAATGTTTTTGAGAATTATGTTAGTCTTGTGTATTATCTTTGGTTCTGTTTGGAGTTCTGGATCTTAGGGATGGTGTCTCATTGCCCCATGTCAGATTCTTTCATTTTCATCCATTCGATAATAATTTCATCCTTCAAGTTGGCAAGTTCATTCTCATTCATTTCTTTATCATTTACGATCTCATTATTTTCATTTGGAGTTTCATCCTGAGCATGCACTCCCTCCACTTTTTCGATCCTTTCTTTAATTTGTTCTGTTGCCAGTGATTCCGCCCCAACCCTGGGATTCGAGGTGTTACAGTTTACCTCGTTTTCACTTACACATGTTTCATTTTCCCTTCGCTGACTTTGTGCTAATAGCTTGATCTGATCAATCGCTGACTTTGTGCTAATAGCTTGATCTGATCAATTTATTATTATTATTATTATTATTATTATTATTATTATTGTTGTTATTCCTTGAATATCAGTCATTGATGTTGGTTAACTGGAAAGTCCGTTGGAATGAATATCAAGCCACTACCTGCAGCCTCAGATATTCAGGACGTATCGGAGGGTTCTTGCTGTTCCAAGCAAGCATGCCTTTTGAAGCGTTCCAAAAAGCGTGACGGGGCCGATTTTCTTTAACCATCCCTAGAAACTTTTGGAGATAGTCCCCAGTGCGCCTATGACAATCGGATCACTTTGACTTCATGGCAGTTCCAAATCCTTTTCACCTCCCACTTTAGGTCCTGGTATCGGTTAATTTTCTCCCTCTCCTTCTCTTGCACTCTCGTGTCGAAAGGGCAGGCCACATCCAGAATCAGACACGATCTTTTTTCTTTGTGCACAACCACCAGGTCAGGTCTATTGTGTTCCAGTTTTTTGTCCGTCTGTATCCTAAAATCCCACAGCACCTTCACCTGATTGTTCTCCATCACCGCCTCTGGCCTATGCTCATACCATTTCTCAGAGTGTGGTAAATTGTATACTTTGCACAGGTGCCAGTGGATCACCCTGCCCATCACATCGTGTCTCCAGCCCTTATAGTGGGTCTGGGCTAGGTGTTTACACTCGGACACAATGTGAGCCACAGTCTCCTCTCTCTCTCCACAGATCCTGCACAGTGGGCTAGCCTCCTCCTTGTAAATATGGTGCTTCAACCACTTCGTTTTGAGGGCCTGCTCCTGCGCAGCCATTAGCATTCCTTCCGTAGCCTTTTTAAGGTCTCCTCTTCTCAACCAGTTCCATGTCTGTGGATCTCTAAATTCAGTTTTCTCAAAGAAGGTACTATGAAGGGATTTTCCCTTAAGGCTGCTCTTCCTCCTTGATGTTATTTCCTCCTTATTATTATTATTATTATTATTATTATTATTATTATTATTATTATTGTTATTGTTATTCCTTGAATCTCAGTCATTGATGTTGGTTAACTGGAAAGTCCGTTGGATTGAATATCAAGCCACTACCTGCAGCCTCAGATATTCAGGACGTATCGGAGGGTTCTTGCCGTTCCAAGCAAGCATGCCTTTTGAAGCGTTCCAAAAAGCGTGAAGGGGCCGATTTTCTTTAACCATCCCTGGAAACCTTTGGAGATAGTCCCCAGTGCGCCTATGACAATCGGGATCACTTTGACTTCATGGCAGTTCCAAATCCTTTTCACCTCCCACTTTAGGTCCTGGTATCGGTTAATTTTCTCCCTCTCCTTCTCTTGCACTCTCGTGTCGAACGGGCAGGCCACATCCACAATCAGGCACGATCTTTTTTCTTTGTCCACAACCACCAGGTCAGGTCTATTGTGTTCCAGTTTTTTGTCCGTCTGTATCCTAAAATCCCACAGCACCTTCACCTGACTGTTCTCCATCACCGCCTCTGGCCTATGCTCATACCATTTCTCAGAATGTGGTAGATTGTTTACTTTGCACAGGTGCCAGTGGATCACCCTGCCCATCACATCGTGTCTCCAGCCCTTATAGTGGGTCTGGGCTAGGTGATTACACTCGGACACAATGTGAGCCACAGTCTCCTCTCTCTCTCCACAGATCCTGCACAGTGGGCTAGCCTCCTCCTTGTAGATATGGTGCTTCAACCACTTCGTTTTGAGGGCCTGCTCCTGCGCAGCCATTAGTATTCCTTCTGTAGCCTTTTTGAGGTCTCCTCTTCTCAACCAGTTCCATGTCTGTGGATCTCTAAATTCAGTTTTCTCAAAGAAGGTACTATGAATGGATTTTCCCTTAAGGCTGCTCTTCCTCCTTGATGTTATTTCCTCCTTGGATATCCCCTGGCCTACTGTCCCCTCCTTCAGTACAGCTCTGAGCATTGGCTCCTTACTATAGGTCACGTATTTGTATAGGTTGTTTTTCTCCATCTGAACACAGTCCTCTATGCTGATAAGACCTCTTCCACCCTCAGATCTCCTTAGGTAGAGTCTATCGACATCACTCCTCTTGTGGAACGAGGACAAACAACAGAGGGGACACACTATCTCTCTGGAAGAAACCTCTCTTGATCTTCACGCTTCACAAGGATTCTCCAGTTGATGTCAACTCTGTCTCCCAGGACCCCATACTCCTGCCCAGCAACTGTCTGATGTTATCTGCCACCCTGAAGATCTCCAGGCTTTTGGTGATCCAGGAATGAGGCACCATGTCAAATGCCTTTCTGTAGTCTATCCATCCCATGGCAAGATCAGTGTGTCTCCTCCTGCAATTCCCCATTACCATCTTATCAATAAGCAACTGGTCCTTTGTACCACGTGACTTCTTTCGGCATCCTTTCTGTTCGTCCGGCTACAAGTTGTTTGTGTGGAGGTGATGGTAGATTTCCTCAGACACAATGCTCGTCAACAGTTTCCACATTACGGGCAGCCATGTGATAGGTCTATAGTTGGTAACATCATTACCCTTGATTCGGTCTTTCATTATCAGAACTGTGGTACCTTTTGTCAACCACTCTGGCACCTCACCCGACACCAAGCAGTCATTGAACATGGCCGTCAGCTTCGGGTGGAGGGATGTTAAATGTTTAATCCAATACCCCTGCACACCATCTGGGCCTGGTGATTTCCAGTTGGTTAGTTTTTTGGCTTGCCCCTTAAGGGTTTCAACTGTGATACTCAAATCAGTCTGTTGCTGTGCCTGCTCACCGATCTCCCTCTGTACTGTCTCAATCCACCCTGCCTGGGCATTGTGTCTAACATCCTGCTCCCATATTCCTCTCCAGAATGTTTTAGCCTGTTCCGCCCCAGGGATCAAGTCGTTGCCTCTTTCTTTCCCCTCAAGCTGTCCAAACAGCATCTTCTGGTTGTTGTCGAACATGCGGTTCTGTTTATACTGACTGACTCTGTTCTCGTATCGCCTGATTTTGGCACTCTTTGCTACAATGCGTTGCTTCAATTCCTCTATGATAATATTTAGCTTTTTACTCCTAGTTTTGTATTTTATTTCCAGTCTATTTTTAGTGCCTATGTTTTTTAGTGTCCCATTCAGTAGTGACTCAAGCTTTCCTATGTCATTTCTCATTTCCCCGATTTGCCCACTCAGTCGCTTCTTCCACCACGGCTCTGCTCTTTCTTGTCTGCTGTTTCCTCTCGCTTTTATACCAAGTAGTTTCCTCACCGTGTTTGCTGTTGCTTTGAGGATATTGTTGCACTGGTGAAGACTCCTCGCCTCAAGGTATGGGATGACTTTGTTTACCTTAGCTGTTGTTTCTTTTAACTTTTTCCTGTCTACAAATCTTAGGTTCATAGGTCTCCCACTATCATTGTTCAACTCATCTACCACTAAATTTAGGATGTCAACCGAATCTTGTCCTAGCCCGTCAGCATTCATCTCCTCAGTGGCCGTATCTCTGTTCCAGGTATTATTTATCTCAGTATTCAGATCATTGTCTGCTTCGGGTGGTTCCTCCGTTCTCAGGACCTCCTCACCTTCATTTCCCGCCGGCTCGCTTGTCTGGCATACTACACCCGCCATCTCCAAGCCATTCTCTCTGCTCAGTTCCTCCAGTTCCAGCTCGCTTATCCACCCATTAGTTCTTATTACCCGAGCCTGCCCGGCCAATTTTTGTTCATCTAATTTAAATAAACCAATCTCGTTCCAGATGTTATGCATCCGTCTCCTGTAGCCCCTCTCCTTGGGGTTACTTTTCAGGTAGCATTGCATAACAGTTCTATTCAATTCTTTCGTCCAGTTGGTTCTGGCCCCTTTCCTTCTTCTTCTTCCTCCAACATCAGCAGTATTTGGTTGACAGTCAGGTTCCTGCTGCTGAGCCAGGGGGCACCTGTTGGGTGAGAGTCTGTCACATGACGTTCTAGTCTCCATTTCACCGTTATTCGAACTGTTTATGTTCGATATTTAAACACTCTTATCGAGGATTGGCGAATGTATGTTTACATAGCCATCTGTGGATCCGCCATCCCACTTGGCCCTTGTGTGGCATTATCACCACGCTGTATACGGACACACATAAACAAACAAACACACGGGCAGAAAGGGCCCCAAAAATGAATAAGCATAAGTTTCATTGTAATGTAGTATTCGAATGTCTGACTTAGTTTTTGTTTTTTAAGTTTTACTTTTTCCCCCCTCTTCTCTGTCCGTCCACCTGCTTCTCTCTTCATTCTTATTTTCTTTACGTTTTTGGGGTTTCTTTTTTTGTTTTTGTTTTTCTGTTTGTTTTTCTCGTTTTTTGCTGTTGTTGCTGTGCTGCTTTTGTTGTTTGTTTTTTCTTTTTTCTTTTGAGTCTATCTATATATTTTGATGCCTTCCTCTTTGTTAGTAGTAGGAATTCTATAATGTGGAAGTGGCAGCCAGCAGAGTCTGGCGGGGTTGGCGATACTGAGACAGTGGTGGTGGTGATGTCGATACCGAGGCAGTGGTGGCGGTGATGCGACCGTATTACTGTAGTGATGGTGCTGTAGCGGTGGCAGCAGCAGTGAAGGAGTCAAGGGGTGGTGGCGGCGGTGATGGGATAGTGGTGGTAATGATGGCCGTAGTGAGCGGTGGCGGTGAAGGTGAAAATGCTGTTGTGTTTAGTGTACACAGATGATGGGGTGGGTGGTGTATCTAGTTTCTGGTGTTGGTGAGTTTCGCTGTCCTATATAGTGTAGCCAGAGGAGAGGAGGGGGGGGGTCTTCTTCTTCCATTTATAGCCATTTTATT
The DNA here is from genome assembly GCA_964016885.1 of Eledone cirrhosa. Lineage (NCBI taxonomy): Eukaryota > Metazoa > Mollusca > Cephalopoda > Octopoda > Eledonidae > Eledone > Eledone cirrhosa. The sequence continues at coordinate 59,734,402 of OZ024743.1, forward strand.
TTTTTTGGATATACAGTGTACAATACAAAGTTGAATATTTGAATATTTGAGCCGTATTACTGTAGTGATGGTGCTGTAGCTGTGGCAGCAGCAGTGAAGGAGTCAAGGGGTGGTGGCGGCGGTGATGGGATAGTGGTGGTAATGATGGCCGTAGTGAGCGGTGGCGGTGAAGGTGAAAATGCTGTTGTGTTTAGTGTACACAGATGATGGGGTGGGTGGTGTATCTAGTTTCTGGTGTTGGTGAGTTTAGCTGTCCTATATAGTGTAGCCAGAGGAGAGGAGGGGGGGGGGGTTCTTCTTCTTCCATTTATAGCCATTTTTTTTTTGGATATACAGTGTACAATACAAAGTTGAATATTTGAATATTTGAGCCTTATAACAATATATTTTGGGTCCGAATCTTTTTGGGGCTCAAGCCGGGTGCTTTACGTAGCATTTGTACTAAGAGTTGTTATTTCACAAATGATTTAAATATGTTAAAAATTCAAAACTTACGGGAGCGATTTCATGACCTCCGTCACCTCGTGCGTCTTCTTCCCTTATTCTTATTATTATTATTCTTCTTCTTCTTCTTATTATTATTATTATTATTATTATTATTATTATTATTATTATTATTATTATTATTATTATTATTATTATTATTTTTGAGTCTCAGTCATTGATGTTATTTAACTGCAAAGTGTGTTGAAATGAATGTAAAGCCATTACCTGCAGCCTCAGATATTCAGGACGTATCGGAGGGTTCTTGTGATTCCCTGCAAGCATGCCTTTTGAAGTGTTCCAAAAAGCGGGGCGGGACCAATTTTCTTTAGCCATCCTTGGAACTCTTTGGGATAGTACCTTTTTCCCTTGTCCAAAACCACCAGGTCAGGTATACTGTGTTCCAGTTTCTTGTCTGTCTGTATCCTAAAATCCCACAGCACCTTCACCTGATCGTTTTCCATCACCGATTCTGGCTTATGCTAATACCACTTCTCAGAATGTGGTAACTTGTTTACTTTGCATAGGTACCAGTGGATCACCCTGCCCATCACATCATGTCTCCAGCCTTTATAGTGAGTATGGGCTAGGTTTTTACACTCAGATACAATGTGAGCCATAGTCTCCTCTCTCTCTCTCTCTCTCTCTCTCCACAGATCCTACACAGTGGATTAGCCTCCTCCTTGTAAATAAGGTGTTTCGGCCACTTCGTTTTGATGGCCTGTTCTTGCGCAGCCATTAGCATTCCTTCTGTAGCCTTTTTAAGGTCTCCTCTTTTCAACCAGTTCCATGTCTGTGGATTTCTAAATTCAGTTTTCTCAAAGAAGGTACTATGAAGGGATTTTTCATGAAGTTTGCTATTTCTCCTGGTTGTTATTTCCTCCTTGGACATCCCCTGGTCTATTGCCCTCTCCTGCAGTACAATTCTGTGCATTGGCTCCCTACTATCAGTCACGTATGTGTGTAGGTTGTTTTTCTCTATCTCACCACAGTCCTCTATGCTGATAAGACCTCTTCCACCCTCAGATCTCATTAAGTAGAGCCTATTGGCATCACTCCTCTTGTGGAACATTTTGTAGATAGTCAATAGCTTCCTAGTCTTCTTATCCATTTCTTTTTTTTCAGCAACATTCCATCTCAGAATTCCCGCACTGTACCTAAAAATAGACACAGCTTGGGAATTTACTGCACTTATGGCATTCCTACTGTTCAGATGTGACATTTCCTCAATGGCCGTATCTTTGTTCCAAATTTTATTTATTTCAGCATTCAGATCATTTTCTGCTTCGGATGGTTCCCCAGGTCTCTCAACATCTTCACCTTCATTTCCCATTGGCTCGTTTGCCTGACATACTCCTCTCACCATTTCCAACTTAATCTCTTTGCTCAGTTCCTCCAGTTCCAACTCACTTATCAATCCATTAGTTCTTATTACCCGAGCCTGCCCGGCCAATTGTTGTTCATCTAATTTAAATAGACCAATCTCGTTCCAGATGTTATGCATCCGTTTCCTATAGCATTTTCACTTGGGAATAATCTTCAGGTAAATTTGCATAACAGTTATATTCAATACTTTCGTCCAGTTGGTTCAGATCCCTTTCCTTCTTCTTCCTCCAACACCAGCAGTATTAGAATGACAGCCAATCCCTGCTGCTGAGCCAGGGAGCAGATGTTGGGTAGAGTCTGTCACATGATATTCCAGTCTCCATTTCACCGTTATTCGAACTGTTTAGGTTCGACATTGAAACACTCATATCGAGGATTGGTGAATGTATGGTTACATAACCACTGGTGATTTCATCACCCCAGTGATTTGATCACCTCCGGTGATTTTACCATGGTACTATCTGGATGTAGACGAACATAAATAAATAAACAAATAAATAGTTAAAAACTTTAAAATTATTATTATTATTATTATTATTATTATAATTGCATTTATCTTGTTTTATGTTCATACGAGTTATCACCAAGTCACAACCAGTGATATCAAGAGACAACAAGGACCGCCATGTTCAAGAAAGAACATACATACACACACATGCATCTTTAGGTGTTTAGTCTTGTCTTGTACTTATATTGACAGTATCTTCCTTAGTATATGGGCAGTTCCCATTAGTACTATCTTTTGTATTTCTCCTATACGCGGGTTTCCTGGGATTTGCGATAAGTAACCATTAGACCCCTTATGTATCATTCCTATTATTATTAATATTATTGTTCTTTGAGTCTCAGTCATTGATGTTAGTTAACTGGAATGTTTGTTGAAATGAATATCAAGCCACTACCTGCAGCCTCAGATATTCAGGACGTATCGGAGGGTTCTTGCTGTTCCCCGCAAGCATGCCTTCTGAAGCGTTCCAAAAAGCGTGGCGGGTACAAATTTCTTTAACCATCCCTGGAAACTTTTTGATATAGTACCTACTGCGCCTATGACAATCGGGACCACTTTGACTTCATGGCAGTTCCAAATACTTTTTACCTCCCACTTTAAGTCCTGGTATCGTTTAATTTTCTCCCTTTCCTTCTCTTGCACTCTCGTGTCGAATGGGCAGGCCACATCTTCAATCAGGCACGATCTTTTTTCCTTGTCCAAAACCACCAGGTCAGGTCTATTGTGTTCCAGTTTCTTCTCCGTCCGCATCCTCAAATCCCACAGCACCTTCACCTGATCGTTTTCTATCACCGACTCTGGCTTATGCTCATACCACTTCTCAGAATGTGGTAAATTGTTTACTTTGCATAGGTGCCAGTGGATCACCCTGCCCATCACATCATGTTTGCAGCCCTTATAGTGAGTCTGGGCTAGGTGTTTACATTCGGATACAATGTGAGCCACAGTCTCTTCTCTCTCTCCACAGATCCTGCACAGTGGGCTAGCCTCCTCCTTGTAAATATGGTGTTTCAACCACTTCGTTTTGAGGGTCTGCTCTTGCGCAGCCATTAGCATTCCTTCTGTAGCCTTTTTAAGGTCCCCTCTTTTCAACCACTTCCATGTCTGTGGATCTCTGAGTTCAGTTTTCTCAAAGAAGGTAGTATGAAGGGATTTTTCATGAATGCTGCTCTTTCTCCTTGTTGTTATTTCCTACTTGGACATCCCCTTGTCTATTGTCCTCTCCTTCAGTACAATTCTGAGCATTGGCTCCTTACTATCCGTCACGTATTTGTGTAGGTTGTTTTTCTCCATCTGAACCCAGTCCTCTATGCTGATAATACCTCTTCCACCTTCAGATCTCCTTAAGTAGAGGTATTATTATTATTATTATTATTATTATTATTATTATTATTATTATTATTATTATTATTATTATTATTATTATTCAAATCCCGTCGAAGTTAATTTTGTATTTCATCCTTACGGTGTCGGTAAAATAAAGTACCTGTAATACAGTGGAATAACTACTGGCCTTGTGTCAAAACTAGAAACAATTATTATTATTATTAAATAATAATTGTTTCTACTTTCGGCACCAGGCCAGCAATTATCCAAGTGCATTACTGGTACTTTATTTTATTGATCCCGTAAGGATGAAAGGCAAAGTTAACCTCGCCGGGATTTGAACTCAGATCATAAAGGGAGGTAAGTCTATGATTCCAAGCATGGCGGCCGACAGTCTACCGATTCTGCCAATAATATAAATATGCAACTTAACGTTATTATGCATATCACCAATTGACAATGCACATAATGCTGTAACTGGTATATTAAATGGGGAAATAGCCACTTTGTAAATAAATTAATATTTTGATATTACACTGAAAGTTACTATTCAGCATTTTCTATTGAAAAAATATTTTTCCTTTCTCCTATTTGTTTAAATATATATAGTAAAATATGTGTTAGTTAGTCACCGACACTATTGTATACAGAATACTGTACTCAACAAAATATACAATTAGGTCTACTGACATCGAAGTAAAAATATAATGAACTGTAAGTTTTCATTTATTTCATTTCATTAGCTTATATATATATATATATATATATATGTATGTATATATATATATATATATATATATATATATATATATATATATATATATATATATATATATATATATATATATATTAGAAAGTGAGGTATTTTTACAAATTGAAAAATAACCGAGGTGTCCTACACGAGTGAAAGTATAAAGAAAAAGAGATGAAATCGAAAATGCAACTGGAGTCTTATTTTGAAAAAAAATATATATATTTATTTAGTTCCTTTACCGGTTTCGCAGTTCTTCTGCTTTTCAAAAGGTGAGTTGAGATGGAGGGTCTGTGGTTTTTCTCACATCTGGTTGGTCTCTGAATGTTACTTGTTTTATATGGAAAAAGTGGCTCGAAATGCCAGGTTTTTCGAGAAGTAATTTGATTGGTTTGTCAATAATTATAATAAATTTCGTGCCAGTTCGCGTTACAATATTTCTTCAAATAAGAGGGGGGGGTTGTCATAGGTTGTTTTTTTCATATATGAGTGTTTGAATTTCTTTTTACTAGAAAAAAGGGGCTCACGAAGGCTTTTTTGGGGTTGTTTATAAATGAAATTAATGCTGTCACGTGAACAAATTTTTATTAAATTTTCGTGCCCTTATTTGGAAATCCATACTGTAGCCTTTTTAGAGAATTTCATGATAAGTGAAAGATAATGGTCAAGAGAAAGGGATGGGAGAATTGTTCTGGTTCAGTGAATATGGTTAGTTCGCTGGGGTGTCAGAATTCAGATTTTCTATTGAATAAAGAAAGTAAAGATATGTATGTTTATTTGTGTGCTTGTGTGTGTGTGCGTGTGCTTCTGTGTGTGTTGTGTGTGTGTATGTTTGAATTTCTTTACTTAAAAAAAAGGTGGCTCACGAAGGCTTTTTTTAATAAACGTGATTTGATTGGTTATAAATGAAATTTGGCTGTCACGTGAACAAGTTTTCATTACATTTACGCGCCCTTATTTGGAAATCTATTCTGTAGCCTTTATAGAGAATGTTATGACAAAGGAAAGATAGTGGTCAAGAGAAATAGGATGGGGGATTTGTTCTGGTTCAGTGAATATTGTTAGTTCGCTGGGGTGTCAGAGTTCAAATTTTCTATTGAAGTAAATATATGTATGTTTATTTGTGTGCTTGTGTGTGTGTGTGTGTGTGCGTGTGTGTGTGTGTGTGTGTGTGTGTGTGTGTGTGTGTGTGTGTGTGTGTGTGTGTGTGTGTGTGTGTGTGTGTGTGTGTATGTGTGTGTGTGTGTGTGTGTTGGAAGATGATTCTATTATAGAAATGGGGGAGGGAGTTGTGGGTGTAGGAGTTGTTATGTGTGTGTATGGGTGTTATGTGTGTGGGAGTATGGTTAGCATGTTAAGATGAAGAGAATATATATATATATTGTGTGTGTGTGTAGGAAAATGATTCCTTTCGTAGGAATATTTTTGAATGAACATATTTTCCTTACTTATTCGTATTTGTTCTGTTGTATTGTCAGTGCAAACGTATGTTAAGGTTTATTCAGTTCGAGTTTTTATTTTCTAAAGTAGAAGGTGTTAAGTGTGTGTGTGTATGTCATATTATGGTGTTGACATAATATATATTAAACCATATTAATGCTGGTCTATATTTTTGAATAAACATATTTTCCTTATTTATTCGTATTTGTTCTGTTGTATTGTTAGCGCAAAGGTAAAATGGGAAGACATGGAATTTGGGTGTCTTATTACTTGCGCAAATGTCTAGATGTGCACTTAGTGGTATCTGTCTCGTGGTTGGATCTCGTAATTGTTGGCGATGAACTGTCATTCTGTTTCTGAGTGTGAGTTTAGTTTGTCCTATATAATCTTCATTGCATCCTTTACATTTAATGGAATAAAGTAGATTTTACGAGATCCAGCCACGAGACAGATACCACTAAGTGCACATCTAGACATTTGCGCAAGTAATAAGATACCCAAATTCCAAGTCTTCCCATTTTACCTTTGCGCTAACAATACAACAGCACAAATACGAATAAAGAAGGAAAATATGTTTATTCAAAAATATAGACCAGCATTAAATATGGTTTAATATACATTATGTCAACACCATAATATGACATACACACACACACACACATAACACCTTCTACTTTAGAAAATAAAAACCCGAACTAAATAAACCTTAACATACGTTTGCACTGACAATACAACAGAACAAATACAAATAAGTAAGGAAAATATGTTCATTAAATAAAATTCCTACTAAAGGAATCATTTTCCTACACACACACACACACACAATATATATATATATACTCATCATCTTAACATGCTAACCATACTCCCACACAGATAACACCCATACACACACATAACAACCCCTACACCCACAACTCCCTGCCCCATTTCTACTAATAGAACCACTTTCCTACACACATATATACACACACACACAATATATATTCTCTCTATCTTAACATACTCGCACACCACACACACATAACACCCATATACACACACACAACTCCCTCCCCCATTTCTACTAATAGAATCGTCTTCCAATACACACATACACACACACACACACACACAAGCACACAAATACACATACATATCTTTACTTCAATAGAAAATCTGAACTCTGACACCCCAGCGAACTAACAATATTCACTGAACCAGAACAATCCCCAAAT
>OZ024743.1:59744012-59771512 GCA_964016885.1 Eledone cirrhosa
TTCAAAACATTTTAAAACTCACGAATAAATATACATCATTACCGCAAATAAAAAAACTAATTTAAATATCTATAATCACAAATATTATACATTTCACGTGAACAGCAGAGCTAGTCACGAATTCGGAGCTTCAGCTGTCTGATGCCTTATACTTATTAGAGACGAGCTTGCTTCTTGTGCACAGCTGCATGTTCAAAGCCCTGTACGAAACTTGTATATATTACATAAAGTCTCGCAGGATAGAAGACAAAACAGTATTTGAACTAAGATTATAAAGCCAAATCTAAAAAGAAATTTATTAAATTTAGCTATTTATTTAGTGAGCTAAACACAACTCCTCTGATACTTAGAAAAAATTAAAAATTCTTGAGAGTAGGAAAAGTGCCAATATTTGAGAGAAGTCCAATAAATTTCCTCCACATATATTAGCTTTTTATTTCATTGATCGAAACCATGAAAAATAAATGGAGTCCAGCGGGATTTCAAATTAACGCTTTAGAAGTCGGGAACTGAAGACAGTAACGTTTCATTCCAGTGCTCGACTGTATCTAATAACTTTCCATCTTCAGAAGTTCAAATATTGGTTTCCGTTTGACAAGGTATATGTCGAATTTTTGCACGGGTGGCTGTTATAGTCTATTCAACTAGTTGAAGCATATTATTAGTTCTTAATTTGATTAAACACGAAATTGGTGAAATACAAAGATGACACATGTGGGATTTGAACACAGTATATATCAACACTTTCCAAGAACAACATATCGCCTTTCTATATACTATTTATTGTGGTTTGCTTGCAGTTCACTATTAACACTTTCTACTCATAAAAAAATATAAATTTTTGAATTTAGAATTGAAACATCATAGTTAAAGATGAGATGAAAAAATATAGAGGAAGCCAGAACTTTGAGTGGTGCAACTTCTATAAACCTAGTTAGACTTCATAATACAGCTACGCCATAAGATGGCAAATCCGTCGTCGTGAAGAACAACCATTAGCCGACGTTGAATCAGTTATTTGATTTTACAGTCTTCCTTCTCCAGGTTTGATGGTTTCATTCTACATTTCTAGAGAAACAACGATAGCCCGAGAAGCGAATTCGTCGGAAGATATCAATGTTGACCGGCATGACAAGGAAAATGTCTGTTAATGCTCGACATCTCTTATTCAGTTGCTTTGCGAGCGGCAGCGTCCAGGTTTTTAGCGGAAGCAAAATATTGGATCTGGAGAAGATGAGTTACCTATTCTGCTCAAATGGCAAAAAGGGTTACAATACCCAGGGAGCCTAACAATGAAGTGGGTGAGACCAAGAACCAGCCTTTGTGAGTCAAAATTTGTCTCATCAAGATCGTTCTTAAAATGGTCGTCCAGATTAGCGTTGACAGAAAGAATGTTCCATCTCTGACGTAAAGCGAGCGTGTGTAATCCAAATAGAAGGACAGTATCATTTCAACAACGCGCATGATTCATATGCACAAAGGATGATGTGTAACGAAAATCTGGTGTGCGTGCACGCATAAATAAGGAGAGCGTCGGTTAACGAATAGACCGCTAGTTTGTTGTGTGGTGGTGGACACAAGAGCAGGAAGCATTATTGGTTGAGAAAATACTCGTTCCTCATGCAGGCTGCGCTATATTTTTACTATCGTGAATTATTAATTGTATACATTCCATTTCACAAAATAATATCTACTCTATTCAATATAATATTTTTCATAAACATTTCATATTATATTACTCCACCTTTCAATATTTCTAAAAATATTGTTTTTTATATTTACCCTCAAACTTTCATTTTAACTCTCACGTTATCCTTCATATTTATATCGTTATTGATCACTCTCTATTTGCTCTTTCTTACACTTAGACGCCGTCTAATGCAGAATCCAATGCTTTCATTTTGCCTGTCTATATCTTTTTCATTTTGCACTTTTCTACTTACTACGACAATTTTTTTTTATTTATTCCACATCTCCCATTATCAATACTGATTTAATATATTCCACCCAATATTGCCACTCCTAAATATACGTATTCTTTTTATATTCTTCGCGTTGAAATTTAATATAGCTCTATCTCAAACAGAATGCATTTCTCTATTTTTAACGTTCTGATTCCCTAGTAAAATTTCAACACACATTTTTTGTAACAGACGTATATCTCTCTAACATCTTTCTGGCTTTGCGCCCTCCAGTTATTTTCATTTGTATTTTTTATGTGGAACGCCATCTGTCAAATTGTAACTAACTTCATTTTGACATTTTCTCTCGTTTTCAGAAAACGAAAATTATTTTATAACATTCTATTATTAACTAATATTATTATTCCTCAGTTATCTCTGTTATTATTCCCGATTTCTATAGCCTTTCAATATGGCATCATTTACTGATGCAATATAATATCAGCATTCTCGTCTTCAACGACTTAATTTTTGCAATTGAAGTTCATTTCGAATGTCAGGTTACAATAACCAAATCAACGTGTGCTGTACTGCTATTATCTCTCTCTGTATCTATCTTCCACACTGTCTCATTCTCTCTCTCTATGTCTCTCTCTCTCTTCATCTCTCTCTTTCTCTCTCTCTCTCTATATATATTTTTTTTTCTCTCTCTCTATCTCCCTCCCTTTCTCTTTCTTTCTCTCTCTCTCTCATTATATATATATATATGTATAAAGAATTCGAATTTTGAAAACCGCGACAATGCGGGTTTGAACGAAAAATAATAAATTCGCAAGAAAAAGGGCTTGTTTTTTACATTAATTTATTCATATGAGGGTGGTGGATTGGCAGTATCGGTAAAGCGTTGGACGCCATGCTTTGTAGCATAGAGTTACGCCTCTTTATGATCTAAGTTCAAATCCCGCTGAGGTTAACTTTGTCTTTCATCCTTACAGGGTCGATAAAATAAAGTACCAGTAATATTGGGTATTAGCTGGCCTTGTGCCAAAAGTAGAAATAATTAATTCATATTTCCTGATATTTCAAGATTAATATCTCTTCTTCCGAGGAAAATAAACGAACTATTCCAGTGTCCGGTGTGGCTTGCTATACCATGCAGAACGTAAGTGGTTAACATTATCATTATTTTTTAACGTCTTTAGTTTTAAAATTAAGGTATGGGCAGGTCAAAGGAGCACAGGGTTTATTCTCTTTAAATCCGCTTAGACCATGTATATTAATCCGCGCTGATACACACGTGCATGCATACATGTGTGTGTGTAAGCACGCATACAAATACGTAAATTCATATGAGTAGAAACGTGTAAACACATGAATGCACGATCTCTCCCGGGTGGATAACGTGCTCGTAAGCGGGACTATGTGTGTTCATATGTGTAGAGTCCACTGTCCTTCTAATTTCGGTATTGTGTGCCTAGTTCTATGTTAGGTATTGTGTGCTTAGTTCTATTCTATTATTGACTTGTGGATGGGTTCTGATATGATTAATGCTTAATTCTTAATTTGCAGAGGTTTGCTTCTTTTGTTTCAACATTAACAGTAAATGTTTGGTGGTGTTTTAGCTTTTTATGGTGTTAATTTTATAGTGTTAATATGTTCCTTAATCATGATATGTAGGTACCTGATGGTGCTACATGTATAGAAGTTGTCGCATTCTTTATATCATATACAATGTTTCAAGTAAACTACGAATTCTTACATATGTATATATATATATATATGTTTGAGTGTATGTGTGTATGTGTGTGTACATATATATACAAGGCCGAAACTATATATAGAGAGAGGTGTATATATATATATATGTATATATATATATATATATATATATATATATATATATATATATATATATATTTGGCAATATACCGTATGTTTAATTAAAAACATTGTCAAGACCTTACACTATCATTTTCAAGTAGTGACTATGTAACTAACTTCATTTCGGTGAAAGAAGACAGAGATGCTAACAATCTGCTTGGCAATCATCAGAGCTACGTACTCAGCTCTACCGCCAAAAATTATAGAAGCTAGATTCTTATAGAATTCCAGTAATAATCAGGAGCTGATTATACAGATTATATATATATATATATATATATATATATATATATAGGAACAAGTATGACCCCGACGGCAGAGCTCAAACCGTTTCCTATTACCCACTCCACTATTCTAAGTATTGAGTAATTTGGTGCGTTATGGTCCATCTGGTTCCTTACCACATTTCCTTCGTTGTATATATATATATTTATATATATATATATATATATATATATATATATATATATATATATATATATATATATATATATATATCACGGAATATAAGAGAATAAATGTTGCGACCAATGGAAATTATTGGACATATTACGATCGTTTCTCTGGCGACCAGCTCGAGGCACAATCGATGTGATGAACGAATCTGACAATTACAATCGCAACGTCCTCAGATACGTCTTGATTCTACGAAGCAGATTTTAATATGTCCAATAAATTCCATTCGTCGCAACACTGATTCTCTTATTTTCTTTGATATGATACTCTGCTTTATGAGAGCATCGAGTGCTCAAATCGGCTACCGCATACGGACACTTTAAGCATCCAACACCAATTATATATATATATATATTTTTTAGACATAATCTTTGTGTGTTGGTATTTTAACGATAGTTATAGCTCTGATTTATCTGAATTATTGAGCCCTCTGCCACTCATGTCGAATTTGTTTATCGTGAACTCGTGAGCCGATTTTTCGATACTCGATTATTCTACTATATATATATATATACAGAGAAAGAGAGACAGAGATGTGTATATGTATATCAGACGTTAACATGCATAAGGAAAGTATATACTTTCAAACGTTCAATCATCTGACAGGAAGGTATACGGTGCTGATGATAGCTAATAAGCTTGAAACTACTTCATCGTTCCTTTGTTAGTGTTGAACAAAAGGGCAACGATGGTTGCCGAACACTGTACGACTTAATTCGAGCTGTCTGTTTACAAACAAACCGAATATTAAAATACATTTTCGGTAGACCCATAAGTACATATATATATATATGTGCATGTATGTATATATATATATATATATATACATACTAGTGTACATCTGTATACTTATATTTATGTACGTATACACACTTATTTATATTTAAGTATCAGCCGTACTAAGAGTGAGACATGAAATATCATTTTTTCCATTTTTATATATATATATATATATACACATATATATATATATATATATATATATATATATATATATATATATATATATATGTGTGCGTGTGTGTGGGGGGGGTCTTTGTGTGTGTATATGTATCTATATATGTATGTATGTATGTATGTATGTATATATATATAGTTTTAATATAGATGAGATTCTACAGGACTAGAACTGTGTCATTCTTTAGAAATCATCAAGAATCTGGCTGTCCAAAAAATATTGGCGTATTTATATATTTTCAGGTGGTAGGGAGGGTGGGGTGTGGGATGGGTGGATGTCATTGGATGAAAGAAAAGGGAATTCATTAAAAGCTAATTCTTTAAGGCTATACTTTATATTTAGAGTGACAAAGGTAGAAAGAATTCTATAAACAAGTTCAAATTGTGGTGCCACTCCTCTATTTTAAGTTTCTCTTAAGCTAACAATGCCTATATTTCACGTGTCTTAAGATGGTTGGGGGTCGGTCATGGTTGATGGATTTAAAGAAAAGGGAAATTCTTTAAAAGCTAATTCTTTAAAGCTGTACTTAGAGTGACAAAGGCGAAGAGAATTCTATAAACCAGTTCAAATATTGGGTGCCTATCATTATTGTCATGTTGCTTTTATGGAGCTCAAGCCGTTTCGACGGCTAATTCTGGACTGAATGAAAATTTATTCTGGTATTTAAATAGCCGAGCTTATCAAGGGGTAATTCCATATATGGTCAAAGAGATAATCACCAGGATTGGTCACATCACAAGTTAGTAGTAAATCTGTGATGGCAAATTGGTGGGGGAAGGGGCAGCTAAACCTGCCGGTAGGAGAAAAAGGGAGAGGGTGTGGAGTAGACCCATTCATGCGTTGGTAGTGCCGGCTACAGCTGGGCGTGAGGTCAAAGAGAATACGGAGGATGAAGTCGAAACGGTAAGTAGAACAATGAGGGTAAAACTATAAAAAAGTTTTATAGTTTTACCCTTCATTGTTCTACTTACCGTTTCGACTTCCCCTCCCCCACCTGCAACCCGGATGATATCAAATGATGTTGACTTTTTGGTGTGATCATTTTGTTTAAGACAGTGGGTCTGGCTTAGTGCAGTGCCATTGCTCACTATAAAAGCTTCACGGCACAGGCATTGCTTCATATCTAGAGATCTCTCTGCACTTGTCATCACATGGTACCATGGGCCAGCACTATGTGTCAATAATTGTCACAAGTGTAGTGTTTGTACCAGAATTCTCAAGTCGCTGGCTGGACTAAAATGTCACACTCGTTCAGCGCATCGGTAAGGATTCTGCTACATGGATATAAAGTAGTGGCCGTACTCGAAAACGAGTTGGCAGCCACCACCATGTGTGTATATATATATATATATATATATATATATATATATATATATATATATATATATATATATATATATTTAATACAATAACAGAGATAGTTTAAAGCTAAACTCTGACTGGTAACCATCTCACTCAACAAACATTAGGTTATATTAAAATATAAACCCAATTTAAGTGTTTGGGGTGCTAACAATATGTATAATGTGGAAAAACCAGTTGTATTATTTTATGAGATATAATTAAAGTTAAAGTATATCTCTCTTTCCAAACAATTCTTTCATTATAAGTTTTCTACAAGTTTGGGAGATGTTTCCAGTTTATGTAGAAGCCTAATATATATTCATGTAAGAATATATTTAGGTGGGCACTTATAAATCATCAGTGGAAGCCCATTAAACATTGATATAAGAAAACAATTTCTTACCGCTGTCAAAAATCATGTCCGTAAAGTAGCTCTCTCTCGCCTCGAATGACCGCCAAATTTTAAATTCCAGCAGTTTTTGACTGAGGAAGTATCATAGCGACACGAAGCGGGAAGGGGAGACAATTCACGAAATGAGGAAAAAATAATATACACGCGGGTTAATTAGTTTTTTTGAAAACATTATCAATCCAACGTGTTTAAGAACTCAATTGAAAATAAAAAAATAAATACATGCTTGTATAAATTACACACGCATATAGATATTTTCTTAGGCTAAATCAGAAGTTGTACCCGAATAAGAACCGCTTCTCATAACCGCAGTAAATGCAGAAAGTTATGCTATAAAGGGCAAATGGGAATATAATTCTCCGGCCGAATTATTAAGAGTAAAATATAAAACACACGCAGGTTAATTAGTTATTTCAAAACCAATATTAATTCCTCGTGTAAAGAACTCAATTAATAAAAGAAAATAAATACATATATGCATGTAATTATATACGTAGGCATATATATATATTTTCCTAGGCTAAAAAACAGAGAAGTTACAACCAAAAAAGCCACAATATTTCACAACAGTAATAAATACGGAAAGTCAAATTCATAAGGTACTTGGAAATAAACACCTCTGGCCAATCAAGAGTAAATATTTAATACAATAACAGAGATAGTTTAAAGCTAAACTCTGACTGGTAACCATCTCACTCAACAAACATTAGGTTATATTAAAATATAAATGTGTGTACGTATATATATGTGTGTGTGTGTATATATATATATATATATATATATATATATATATATATATATATATATATATATATATATATATACATATATATGTGCGGAAAAAATTATTCATGTTATTCAAAATATTATAGTTCATGTTAGTCAATCTGGAGCGTTGTAATTTTGTAATAGGTGTTTCCATACCTCTGGACAACGTGGAAAACGTTCAATCCTTGATTTAGGCAAGCCCTATTACATAATTTTCTCAGGATATCGATACTTTCTTCAATGACCATCCCACAAGATGGATTCCCATTTGCGTATGGTTTAGTCTAAGTAATAGCTTTCCATTCGATGTAGTAATCTACGTCTGTGTCTTTGGGTTACCATGCGTGTTTTCCGAGCTTCGTGGACGATCGTTTATCCGGCTATTTGAAATTCGACTGATATATCAGGAAGCGTTCCTTAAACCGAGCCTCAACCATATCTACATAGGATTTAATCTCTTGTTGATTTAATCGGTTAGAAGTGACCACAGCTTCGCAAATTACAGCGGGTGTGTTGCATTGTTGTTGATCTGACAAGCTTCTGGCTTTCAGCAAGTGCATCCTGATGGCTTGCTGATCTTAGGGCTGTTGGCGATCTCGGCATTCATATACTTAGCACAGGAATATCCTAGTTCACCATGTGTCTGTTAAAGATGGATCGGTATTTGTGATCTATGAAGAAGTGTCTATATAAGAGAGATCTACATTTTTTTTCTTACATTAGTTTTAACGTTGAGCAAGAAGGCGGGTGTGCAAATTGCTTTGCTATTAGCACGATTTCTTTTCCTCTAGTTGTCGGCATTATCAGGGGGCTAAGCAATATATATATATATAAAACATATACAATATATATAATATATTTATATATCTCTCTATATATAAATATAATATATATATATACATTAATGTATATACATATAAAGTACTTGTGACTGAGTTCGTATTTCGGACGAGTGACACATCAATGTGTATTGGTAATGCAATTTATATATTTGTAATACGTTTAATACCTGCCAGTTTGTTATTTATTATTCACAATTATGTGCTTTTAACAATACTGTCTTTGAAACTAACAGATATGTTTCATTGTATTACTAATAAAGTCTACGAAAACACACACACACTATAGAAGAACAAAATGCCATGTGGACATTTATTCTGAACAGAAAAAAAAAGATGTTTAAACTAAGTGTATTTTCATGTGAATCGATTTAATCTTAAACTGTTATATACATATATATCTATGTATCTATCTATTTATCTATTTACTGGCACACTGAGTGTGCCCAGGCGCTCACCGCCCTCTGGCAGGCGGATCCGGTTATCAGTGGAGACTCCACCGCAACATTCTATAGAGGGCTGGTACGCAGCAGGTGCGACGACGCCCTCGGAGAAGCCCTAGACATGGAGGAGGACGAACTGGCCAGCCTGTTCGGTAGGACATTCAGCCCGGGACCTATGGACAACTTCCAGAAGTCCCTGGCCTGGCAGTGCTACCGAGGGGCTTTACCCGTTCGAGAAAGGCTCTACAGACACGGGCGCCCGGGTAGGGACCCCGCCAAAAAGATCTGTCCCAGATGCGTGTGCGACGAGGAAACCGTTGCACACGCATTGGTACACTGCTCGGGCGTAGCCGATCTGTGGGGCTATGTCGAACAACTGCTGTCAAGGGTGGAACCGATCCGGTTGACCACCGAGTCTATTGTAATGATCAAGCCGCCTCCCCCCTTCAAAGATGAAGCAGAGGCGGTGTTTCTGTGCGTAATAGCCATGGCGAAAGAGGTTGTATGGTGGACGCGTCTGAAAGGACTGAGGTCAGGCACCTTTCTCTCTGGCCAACAACTGGTCCGTTTCTTCCGATATCATTTCGGAAGAAGGATCAGGATGGAGAGAGAGGTGCTGCACCCCAGCCGTTTCTATGAAAGATGGGTAAAAGTGGCGAGAATGGCCCGTGTGAATGGGCCTTCACTCTACATCAGACTATAGGTGAGGAAGATGAAAGACCAAGGGAGCACCCCTTCTCTGTGCTCCTGAGGAGAAGGGTTGCACACTTTTTTCGGGGGTGTGTGCGACCCACCAAGGCGCCTCCTCTCTATTGAGGATTTTGTTAAAAATTTTATTTTTTGTTATATCTTATTTTATTTTTATATTTTGTTATTGCCTCCTCCTTATTGAGGACGCCTTTTTGTGTAAACTCCCCCCTTTGTACTTGTCCCACTTTTGATGCCCTAGTGGCAAATAAAAGAAATATATCTATTTATCTATTTATCTGGGATGAACATACGCGTGAAACCTGCCGGATAAGTTCTGCCTAAATTTCTATAAAAAATCCTAACTGTAAACCTTCATTTTTATACCATTTTGTAGAGGGACTACCAGGTCAAATTTTGATCTAGCCAGTCTCTCAAAATATCCTACGCCTTTAGGCGAAATAGTTCACAAATCTTTTTTTTGTGAAAAGTTAACATATTTTTTTTTAATGGCTTCTTCACCAACATTCGAAGGAGGAAAGGGGAAGAAATGCTTACAGCTTCCCCCTACCTCATAGTAGCAGATGTCAAAGACAAAGGTCAGCCAGAGGGAGGATTTTCTCCAACTGCTGACCGACAACTTGACGTTGTCATGGCAACAAACCAAAAGTGTGAAACAATGAACAAACACAACACAACTAGCGGCACCAGCAACAACAATAACAACAATGCTACGAACGAAAACAACACCAACAATAATAACAATAACAACATCAACAAGACCAATAACTGCAACAAGGAAGTAAATGATAAAATATCGTTTGCGCAAACCGTAAAGAAAACGCTAAGCTACACTCCGGTAGATATTTGAAATGCAAATGACCTTTTGAATAACGCCAGACAGTACATAACTTTTGGGGAGAACGGATCATGCTCCATTAACTTTCCCCCAGATTTGCGAAGAGAAGCTGCCTTGAAAACTGTGGTTTTCAGGACAGTCTCAAACAAAACCCGAAAACCGACTCAACTTTCACAACGCAAAATTGAGTTGGTTTTAGAAGATACCTTAAAAGACATTGCTTTCATTCAGAAGGGTAGACTATACGGGAGTTTATCCATTCTGATAAAAGACCAACTGACGGTACAGAAATACTCTGTGTCGCCAATTGTGTCACCATTGTTCAACTTTCCCTCCACTTACATGGGAAAAAAACACAGAAAATAAAAATCCAAAGTATCACACCAAATATTGATATTTGCTGGGTACTATGCGGATTTTTAAACCTAGAAAAATACACAATAATATCGGTAGGTAAGTCCTCCGGCGACCTTTTCAGTGGAACTAGCCTGGAAATTCTGGTCCAAATGACACCAGAACGAATAGCTTGGATCCCAGAACTTGTTCTGCTGGATGGACTTATATACATAAACATTTCGGTCGAGGTTAGACGGCCCTCATGTTACCTCTGCCTAAGCAGGGGTCGCCTGAGAGCTTCCTGTCCTCGGCTAACTAGCCAGAAAAAGGCTCTGAAATAGCGATGTATACATTCATGTATGTATAGTATATTTGGCAATATACCGTATGTTTAATTAAAAACATGTTTAAGACCTTGCGCTATCACTTTTAAAGTAGTGACTGTGTCACTTCTTTTTTTTCGGCAAAAGAAGGGAGAGAAGCTTTTGCCGAAAAAAAATGAAGTGACATAGTCACTACTTTAAAAATGATAGCATAGCGCAAGGTCTTTAAAATGTTTTTTTAATTAAACACACGGTATATTGCCAGATATACTATACATGCATTCAGATATATATATATATTATATATATATATATATATATATATATATATATATATATATATATATATATATATATATATATATATATATATATATATATATTTAAATATACATATATACATGTATATACTCAAATTAATGAGTGAATAAAGGAGTTACAAGCCGTTAGAACAATTATTTATATGGCTCTTACACGTGCTTCGCCCAGAATGGTTCTTCAGAGGCAGAAGTTCCTGTGGTTATATTGGTAAGTATAAATACCGTTGAGAAATAATCACCTAAACTTAACATCAACCTCCATTTTGTTCGAAAACTGTAAACACAAAGGCGTCGGTGGAAGGGAGATAACTCACAAAGGGAAATAATTATCCGGTGCCAGGCTGAATGCTCCTCAGTTCTAATTAAACTGTTGAATGAACAATTATTAAGTTTTAATTTTTCAGCATTTCTGTATTTATATAATTGAGGCTTTCAAATGGGTCCTATCCATTTCTATGGGTGAAGAAAATTGTGGATAACATATCATAATCTCACGGAATTGAATATATACAGATGTCCATATTCATGGGATGGGACTCTATTTTAATTTAAAATATATGAATACTAAAGATGCTGCACCAAAAGGATTGTCTCAGTGAAAGAGATGAGCTAGTGGGAAAGGCTGAATAAATTAAAGCTTACTCTCTGGAGCGGAGATGGGAGAGATATGCAGTGACATATATATGAAAGATCCTGGAAAATTTAGCACCCAACGGCGGCATTGAAGGCGGGACCAGTCCACGAACAAGACGTTACTGTGTGGTGCTAAAGGTCTCATCCGTCGCATCGGAACACATACTGCTATAGCCTGGGGTTCAATGTGAAAACATCAGAGATATCGACATGTTGTACATCTAGATGCTTTCAAGAGACATCTCGACATTCTACTGACCAAGATCCCTGATGATCCCACGTCACGAGGTGAAGCACTAATAAGAGCAGCAGCAACAAAACTCTCTTTTGCATCAATGACCAGCCAGGGAAGACTGGCTATAGAGAGTGTAGCATTGTGGCAGTGCCCCAGCATGGCCTCAGCCCCTCGGGTGAAAGCAAATAGAATAAAATACGCTGAAAAATCCTGCATCTTGCACTATTGTAAATATATCTGATATATCTGTTGTTAAATATACAATATAAGCAAGGTTATGTTTGTTGGGGCTGCTTACACATGCAATTCGAAAGCTGTGAATATACTAGTTTAGGTTTTATTTCCTTTCTATTTGTTTCACAAAAGTGGACAAACACAAATATACCGTATGAAAATTAGCAAATATTTGGAAATATTCGGTAAATATGATTACACTGCTCTAGATGTTGAACGCCATGAATTATCTTCGGGATATATTATTTCTTGAGGATTTTTAGCTAGAAATACTGTTTATTTCCTGATAAATATTGACGGTGATAGGCATGTTGAAATAACAGGTGCTGCAATGTTATTAAAGAGACGAATCCTTTTGACAGCTTTAAGCCGAAGTAGAAGGAATGCCTTGAGTAGCTCAAAATCAGCATGTAAAGTGTCGTAGCGTTAGTAGTTTTATTTGAAATTTGTATTACTGTTACAAATGTATAATCTCTGCCAGGAGATGGCTGCAGTGAAATTAAACTTGCCAACACCTTAATTGCCAATAACGAAGTGAAAATTTGTCTCAAACGATATTGATGTAGAAATGTTCGAGTAGACATATATTTGTATTGGTTATGTTATAATGCTGAAGTTTTCGTGGAGATCTGCTGAACGTTTCACATTTTCTAGAAAGATATAGATAGCACGAAAGAGAGAGAGTGAGAGATAGAGGGAGAGAAATAGAGAGAGAGCGTGTGTGTTTGTTAAAGAACACCTTTGGCTGGTTATGTGGTTCGCTTGTTAACAATCTGGTACTTGGTTCGATCTCTTGTGAATCACGTTAATCAGGTTTCTTCTAACTTTTCCCCGGGTCGACCAAAATCTTCCAAGCGTGATTTTGGTTGACGGAAACTTTGTGCAAAATAGTTGGATTAACCGCTTCTTTCTACAACCCGGTTTAATGCCACTAACCGCCATTGGTTTTCGTTAAACGGATGGTTTAATGCATCTAACTGTCCTTGGTTTTCGTTAAACGGATTACACTGTTTTTCACGCATTCATACAAAATACGTGATTTATGTATGTCCTTTTGCCTTTTTCGTTCCAGTCTCGGTGGACCTTCATCATCATCATCATCATCATCATCATCATCGTCATCGTCGTCATCGTCATCGTCATCGTCATCGTCGTCGTCGTCGTCGTCGTCGTCTTCTTCTTCTTCTTCTTCTTCTTCTTCTTCTTCTTCTTCTTCTTCTTCTTCTTCTTCTTCCTCCTCTTCTCCTCCTCCTCCTCCTCCTCCTCCTCCTCCTCCTCCTTATTATTATTATTCTTCGTCGTCTTCATCTTCTCCTACACCCGCTACCTCCCCATTATCCTCCTCCTCCTCCTCCTTCTTCTTTTTCTTCTTCTTCTTCGCTCACTTATTCCTGAGAGTATCGCGAAGACAGAGTCCCCAAACACGCCTTCCAGCGGATCCTCCCAGAAACAGCCTTTTTTAACTGGTCCGGCTAGCTACCCAAACAAGACCAGCTAACCTCCTGGATGTTATTCAACAATCTTGCTCTGGTCACCTGCTACGCGGGGGGCTCGGGTTCGATTCCCGGTCGATTGATTCACATGAATGCCTCGGTGTGTCGATCTGCAAATATCATGGCACATTTCCTCTCCCGCCAAAGCTTTAGAGGTCTTACCCTGCAAAAAGATAACAGTATCAGCCATGAAGATTATCATATTTTGGAGAAAGTGGTGCAGTAATAGTTCAACAACTGTAGGTCGCACATCAAGTGGTAAATACAGGTTTGATGTAGATCTAGAGTGAGAGTCAATAGTGAGGATAAGTATTTGTGAGCTGTTTACAGAGAGAGTTGGCTGAGAAAGGATACACAGTAATTTCAATAGTCTACAAGACGGAAATAAAGCTTGTAACGCGTGAAATTGTATAAGCTATGGTATAGGCGAGGTTTCACTTGATTTTCGAAAAAGCTTCCGGGCATATTTGTTGGGACTGACGTGGGTGAAATTACTGTTCTTTATATTATTTTCACTAGTATAAATATGCCTGTGGTTGGAGGGAGGGGTTTATCTTAATGGTGGGCCCTTTCTTTGCCGCATATGAAGTGACGTAAAATGGATCGATTTACGAAAAATTTTATTTAGTGTTATAAATATTACCTGCAACAGTTAACATTCTATATGATAACTTAGCGGAGGAAATGAATATAGACTTTCTTTTTTGAAAGCGAAATTAATATATTAACACAAAGGTTCTAATCACCCAATTAATATTCTCCTTAATATAGTTGCCCATATTATTATGAATGTGGATTGGCAGTATCGGTAGAGGGTCGGACGCCATGATTTCCAGCATAGTTACGTCCCTTTACGGTCTGAGTTCAAACCCCGCCGAGGTTACCTTTGTCTTTCATCCTTACGAGGTCGATAAAATAAAGTACTAGTAATGTACTGGGTATTTGATGGCCTTGTGCCAAAAGTAGAAACAATTATTATGAATATATCACCTTCATCTTCAGATTTATCCACTTTCGCAAAGTTTTCGTAATTCTATAATGAAGCAGGTAATTGCAGTTCTAAATAATTAATATACTCTTGGTCTATATACTCTCAGCACTGCATTCATATTTCAAATTAGATTTTTATTCACACAACATCAAACATGCAAACACTTACTTAATTATAGTTTTTTCATGTGCATGGCATCACTCCTTAATTAACCTAACCGATTTAGCTTTAGAAACATGCTAATTGTTTACACCTATCTATATACTGTATAATACTACTAATTAGGGGTTTTCGTACTGTTATTTCAGCAAGGAGACAAGTGCATTGACAGTATCAGTAGTGCATCCGACATATTTTATGACATAGAGTTACGGAGTTTTATATTCCTAATTCCAACCCTTCGATGTAAGCTTTTCTTTTCATCCTAACCGGGTCGATAAAATGAAGAATCAGTCATGAGTTGTGGCCGATTTAATCGACTTTCCCTTTCAAATTGCTAATCTTGTGTCGAATGTATAAACAATTATTTCAGCAAGTATTACTGAAGGGTATACCTCACTTTGAACATTTAAAAAAAGAAACATATTTTAAGGTTTGGTACGCATACATGTTCACATGTTTCTCATTATGTCTTAGATATTCACTGTATTCACTACCTACCATATTACTGAACACTGACACTTTGTTTATCCTCGGAGATATTTCGGTTGATTGCATTATTTAGATCCCCTGCAGTGATTGCTTTAACACATATTTATGTCTACATAGTAATTGATGGTTGATACATGGACGGTGCAAAGGAAAATCAACAGTACATTTTGTACTTTAACATAGTCACATGATATAATCTAGGATCATGGATGCATTTTCTCCTCTCAGTATATAATTTATTATCGAGGATGCTATAATTACAATTGCTGGCGCCACATATATAAGTGATTTTGTTGTGTGTGTTTATGCGAGTAAATGTTTTCCCGGAGATCAGTATTGCAGTTACTGTATTAATGATAACAAGAATAGGGGATGTCTTTTATACTATTATATTTACTTTCGAATTTTATACTCACTGTTACCATTCAATAATTACATATTAAGAATGCGAGCACAATAACATTACAATTTAGAATGTTACCGACTGCGTTATCAATATTTTCTCATCTTTCTGTATGTATGTATGTACATATATTTTCTCATCTTTCTTTATGTATGTATGTATGTATGTATGTATGTACATATGTATGTATGTACATGTATGTATGTTAATATATAATAACAGATTAAAGTTTAAGCAAAAAATCGCTGATTTCATCCTTAACGGGATCTTCTGAAACTAACAAAGTCAAACTGTAAACGCAGAAGTGGATATTTCAAAAAACGTTGCAACCGGAGGAAGACAGGAAGACGATACTTTGGTTCGTGGAAACGTTCCCTGGCAAAGAACGGGAAAAAAACGAATATAGTACGTCATTAATAGGAGCGGTGAAAAACAATTACACGCAAAGACAGGACCACGTTTATGGTATAAAAGAAGTCGTAGACTAATGTTCTCTTAGGTGGTTCATAGAGACATTCTCTGGCAAGGAACGAAAAAAACGAAGATAATACGTCATATGTGGACCGTGGAGAACAATTGCACGCAAAGACAAAACCACGTAAATGGTATAGCTGAAGTCGTAGACTAAAATTCTAACTAGGAAACCGAATGATCCTCCGCTTCAGAGTTCAGAATAAAGTAAATAAAACACAATACAGAGGTAAATGAAATGAAATAAATACATACACGCGTCCATATACGTACATACACAAGCGAAAACACTCGCCATTGATATACAAAATCACGCACATATAAATATGTGTGTGTGTGCGTGCGTGTATACAAATAAATAAATAATTAAATAAACGTATTTAAATAAATAAATACGTATATAACAAGCGCACACACATATATATATATATATATATATATATATATATATATATATATATATATATATATATATATATATATATATATATATATATATATATAACGAAGGAAATGTGGTAAGGAACCAGGTGGATCATAACGCACCAAAGCACTCAATACTTAGGGTAGTAGAGTGGGTAATAGGAACGAGTAGGACTCCAACGGCTCAGCTCAAGCCGTTTCGAAGTCTAATTCAGGACCCAAAAAAAAAAATTTGATTTTTGATTTTTTTTTTAGTCCAGAATCAGCCGTCGGGTCCTACTCGTTCCTATATATATATATATACGGAGAAATGGAAAAAGACGAATACTGACATACATTTACGTCAATACTCACCTTTTTCCATTTCTTCGAGGGTTCTTAACCCCACTATCAGGCTAAATAATTTCTTTAATCTCTTTAGTCAAAATACGGCGATAGCTTACATTTCTAATAATTATTAGAAATGTAAGCCATCGCCGTATTTTGACTAAAGAGATTAAAGAAATTATTTAGCCTGATAGTGAGGTTAAGAACCGGCGGACAAATGGAAAAAGATGAGTATTGACGTACATGTATGTCAGTATTCGTCTTTTTCCAATCCGTGTGACAATAACTTTTACCATATATGGAACTACTCCCTGAGAAGCTCGGCTATTCATATACCAGGATAAAAATTGTCATTTAGTCCAGAATTAGCCGTCGAAACGGCTTGAGCTCAGCCGTCGGGGTCCTACTCGTTCCTATTACCCACTCTACTACCCTAAGTATTGAGTACGTTAGTGCGTTATGGTCCACCTGGTTCCTTACCACATTTCCTTCGTTATCGAGCTCCTATTCCCGTAGTAGAGCACTTTCCGACCGTACCACGCCGTATCCAGACTTTTCCGCTAAGCTCAAGTTCTTTCACCCGCACCATGCTAAAACACAACATCGACTCCTCCACCAAGAACATCCCAGTTCCGCTGAAAAGACTTTACCTTCGGATGCTCACGCAAAAAATCGACCTCTTTGCGAAAAGACGTAGATGGAGAACTTTTTTCTACGACAGATATTGCGACAATCAGGCCTTCGGTACCAAGGAGAGATTCGGATTTAATACCTACAAATCTCCACCTCCGAACTCTATGCTCTCACCCTTCGAGAATGACATTTTCCAACTCGTCAAGAACATTAAATTCAAACCCAGACACAACCGATTCCTACAAAAAACTCCGTAGCAACTTAACAGAGTATGATAACACCAATGACATCATGGTGCACTCGGATAAAACTGGTAATCTCTACTTCGTCAACCCCGACAGATACCACACACTGATCAGGAGCAGCCTAAACTCCACCTATAAAAAAGCTAACCACTCATGCATCGAGGACATAAATCGAGATGGACAACAAATTACCTCCAGCCTCGGGATCGCCGACCGCACGGAACCCCTAGACCCACGGCCACCCTACTACACACTGAAGGACCACAAATCCGATTTCGACCGTAAACCTTCTATCAGGCTAATAAACCCAACGAAGTCCGACATAGGGAGAATCAGTAAAAAAAATCCTAAACCGCGTGATACCAAAAGTTAAGCAAAACGCCAGACTTAGCCTATGGGTCAACACCCAGGAAGTTATCTCATGGTTCAGCAATATGGAGGACAAACGAGACGCAAAATTCATCCAGTTTGACATAGAGAGTTACTATGCTTCAATTACCTTACCGCTACTTACGGCTGCCTTGGACTTTGCCGAGACACTTGCGCCCATCACCGACCAGGAAAGAAACATCATCCTCCACGCCAGGAAGACAGTCCTACTTTTCGACAACTCCAAATGGATAAAGAGAGCTCCCGACTCACCCTTCGACGTCAACATGAGCGCGACGGATTCGGCTGAGGTCACAGATCTTATAGGATTATTCCTACTAGTGAAACTCACCGATATGTTTCCTGCATTCGGCGGTGAATTGTACCGTGATGATGGGCTCCTTACCCTTAAAGGGTACAACCACAGTAGTACAGACCGGGCGTGTAAACAATTAATCAGCTTCTTCCGCGATTGGGGATTTAAAATAACACTACACACGTCCCTGACCCGAGTAAACTTCTTGGACGTTACCCTTGACCTCGATAATGATCTGTACTACCCATACAGGAAACCCAACGACAAACTGCACTACATCCACCGCCAGTCAAACCATCCTAGGAACATCACCAATAACCTGGTTAAAAACATCTCCCTCCGCATATCTCGTTTGTCCGCCAATGAGCAGATATTCGAGGAACATGCGCCTTATTACAACCAGGCCCTCAAGCGGAGTGGTTTCCGGGAGGAAATATCCTACTGTCCAGCTTCCATTAGCGGAACCAGCAGGCGACACCGCCGCTCACGCAATGTAACATGGTTCAATCCTCCCCACAACGCCGAGGTGACAACTCCTATCGGGAAAATCTTCTTTAGGCTCATCGAAAAACACTTCCCACTACAACACCGCTACCACAACATAATCAACAAAAATACCATCAAACTCTCCAACAGCACCACACTAAACTTTGCACAAAACATCGTCTCCTCTAACAACAAAAAACTCAACCCCTATGGAAGAAATAAACTAAATAGCAGTGGAGAGCCAACCAGGAGGTGCAACTGTCCTGATGGATCCATTTGCCCCATCGACAACAGATGCAGAGATCGTAATGTGATCTACAAGTGCAACGTGAGGACGGACACCTCCAACAAAGCGTATATAGGATTAACCGCATGTGACTTCAAGACCCGGCTATACCAACACAGCCATACTTTCCGTAACCCGGCCCGGCGTCACGCCACCATACTTTCGGGCCACATCTGGGACCTCAAAGACAACAATATCACCTATGATCTCACTTGGAGCTTACTGTCCAGAGCCAACTCTTACACGGGAGGACGCCGTCCGTGCAATTTATGCTCGGAGGAAACTTTACAAATGATGTTTTCGACGGACCAACTCCTAAACAAGAAAGACGAACTGGTAACTGCATGCAAACACAGATTGCATAGGACTTACCTGGCCCTCAAACCCCATAATGACCTGGGGGTAGACAAGGGCTGTAACACACCACTTGCCGACTTTGTAATGGGTAACCCCTGCTTGCAAATGTAGACGTTAGATCTTCTTTCATATCTTTTTATCGCTTCCTCTATATTTCCTTCTTCCCCCCATCCCTTCCTAGTCCTTCCTCCCCAGTCCTCCTTCTTTGTCGTCGTCCTTTTCATTTTCTCGCCCACCCGAGGTAGCCCCTCGGTCCTTTGATGCCTCAGTACCCCCACCCACATCCCCTATTCTATGATAAAATTGGCCGACTCCGCTTTTTATAGCAGATGTGATAGACCCCAGATACTTCCTTCCTTAACCGATGGCTGCCCCATTTCCGTGCTTTCTACATTTCTCAGTGGTATCTCTGCTTTAATTTGTCGTATATCAGTATTTTTTTTTTTTTTTTTTTTCTGGATTATTTTTCCGTATTAAATTGTTCATATACCTCGTACGAGCATTTATGTAGTTTGCACTAGAATTTTTGTATCGTAGCGGCAGCCTTAGAGATAGTATTAGTATTCATTTTCGCGATTCTGAATTATTATTTCGTATTAGTTTATTTTTTGCACTGGGAGGTTGCTGGCCTAGTGCCTAGGGTGGAGGCAATTATTTCGTATTAGTTCGGGACTCTGAATTATTATTTCGTGGTAGTTTCTTTAGTATTTTGGCTCCTCACTTGTTGACCTGTCACCGTAAGTTATACTCTGTTGATTACTACTGACACTGAAATTGGTCTCTTTACAATTCCGTCAATATATACACACTACTGGACGTCTGTATACATATATGTATGTACGTATACATACTTATATTTCAGTAATAGCCGTACTAAGAGTGAGAAATGAAATTTCGTTTAATTTTCTACGTTTATCGTTTTCGGTGCGCCCGGCCGATTAACTCACTCGATATGCAAATTAGGCTGCTCAGCCGTTAATATGCATAAGGAAAATATATACTTTCAGACGTTCAATGATCTGGCAGGAAGGTATACGGTGCTGACGATAGCTAATAAGTTTGAAACTAGTACATCTTCCTTTGTCAGTGTTGAACAAAAGGGCAACGATGGGTGCTAAACACTGTACGGCTTAATTCGGGATGTTTGTTTACAAACACACCGAGCATTATAATAAATGTTCGGTGAATCCATACGTACATGTATATATGTGTGCATGTATGTATATATATACATACTACTGTACGTCTGTATACATATATGTATGTACGTATACATACTTATATTTAAGTAACAGCCGTACTAAGAGAGAGAAATGAAATTTCGTTTCATGTTTTCCGTTTATATATATATATATATATATATATATATATTGAACTTGTTTATAGAATTCGCTTGGCCTTTGTCACTCTAAGTAGAGCTTTAAAGAATTACCTTTTAAAGAATTTCCCTTTTCTTTAAATCCATCAACCATGACCGACCCCCAACCATCTTAAGACACGTGAAATATAGGCATTGTTAGCTTAAGAGAAACTTAAAAATAAGGAGTGGCATCCCATTATGCACTTGTTTATAGAATTCTTTCTGCCTTTGTCACTCTAAATATAAATTATAGCCTTAAAGCATTAGCTTTTAATAAATTCCCTTTTCTTCCAACCAATGACCTCCACCCATCCCACTCCGCAACCTCTCCTACGACCTGAAAATATATAAATACCACAACACTTATTTTTGGAAAGCCAGATTCCTGATGATTTCTAAAGAATGAAACAGTTCTAGTCCTGTATAATCTCATCTATATTAAAACTATAAAACTATATATATATATATATATATATATATATATATATATATAGAGAGAGAGAGAGAGAGAGAGAGAGAGAGAGAAAAGAAAGAGAGAGAGAGAGTGAAGAGCGACAGAGAGAGTAATTCAGTTAAATTATAGAGAGGGGGAATGATCTTACATACATACATGCATACATAAATACATACATATAAATTATAGATATGTGTGTGTGTGTTTGTGTATGTGTATGTGTATGTGTATGTATATGTGTGTTTGTGTATGTGTGCATGTGTGCGTCTGTGTGTTTTGTTTTGATGTTATACGGCAATTGGCGAAATCAGGTGTGAAAGTATGTGTGTGTGCGTGTGTGTGTTACTCATGCGAGCGACGACAGAAAAAGTCAGGGGGATACATACATTATTATATTTGTCTGTATTTTTCGTTCTGCAACCATTATATTACGATATTTGTATCCAAATGATTTTAGATGTATGTATTACCTGCTTGCCCGTCCCTCTGTGTCTTTTTCCCTGTTGCTCTCTCTCTCTCTCCTCTCTCATCTCTCTCTCTCTCTCTCTTTAGATGTTTGTGAGTGTGTAGTTTTGCTAATCTGTCTCTTTCATCTTTGTCTCTCTAAGAAGGTTCCCTTTTTATGTATGTATTACCTGCTTGTGTCTTGACCGAATTTGAAGGAGGTTATCCGTTTGAAATAAATATACATACGACGCTCATCTCTATGTTGATATTGATATAAATAATGGGATTGATGTGTTAATATCTGTATACAACAACTACAACGGTACGCGATGAGGCCCACCCACAGCCCCGGCTGGCCAGCTCAACGCCTATGGTGGTGCGTAAGGAGGTAGCCCTAGGGCCGAGGACACCAGAAGTCTCAACTGTCAGGGGTACGACTGCAAACCTGTTGGAGATTGACCGGTATTTGAGGAGTTTGGCCCCCACAGCCCGACGTGCAGCAGAACCTGGGTATATATTGATATATTGAATGTAGTTACGGAAAGTAAAAGAGTGTTGTCGTCACATACAGAGGGAAGAGAGACAGAGAGTAAAGCAGTTAAATTTTAGAGAGAGTGAAATACGGAGAGAGAGAGAGAGAGAGAGAGGGAGAGAGAGAGAGAGAGAGAGAGAGAGAGAGAGGGAGAGAGAGAGAGAGAGAGAGAGAGAGACGCTGCTCAGCTTTATAATATTTGAGAGTGAAGAGCGACAGAGAGGGTAAAGCAGTTAAATTATAGAGAGGGAGAATGATCTATTATAAAGAGAGGGAAGAGCGACGGAGAAGTAAAGCTAAGAAACTATAAGAAACTATAGGGAGGTGTGTAGGATACATACATAATACATACACACGACACTCAGCTTTATAATATTATATATATATATACAGCGAGAGAGAGAGAGAGAGAAAGATAGAAAGAGAGAGACAGAAAGAAAGAGCGAGAGAGATAGAGTAATGGAGAAAGAAAGAGAGAAAGTGTGTTAATGCGTTTTCCAGGTAAACCGGTGGTGGGTGATGCATGTTCCATGAAAAGCTTCTGTGTTTTGCTCATAGTTCGCATGTACGCTTACCAAAACCCTATATCACATCGAGTTTTCTAATTAATCTAATCCCTACCACATTCGCAATGAGATATCATCTGCCAGTAATACACATTTTATATATATACAGAGAGAGAGTGAGAGGGGGGTGATACAGTAAGAGAAAAAGGCAGTTGTTATTTATTTTACGGTAGAAACATATAGAATTGAAGCCCCTAAATACAGATTTATGTTGTAGAAAATATCTAAAAGCAATATAGATTTCCCTAATTCGTGAACCGTCACCAAGTTGAAATAATTTTAATTTTATGAAACATATTTTACTTCAATGTTTATGGAACTGGAACTTATTTAACCCAAGCTCTTGGGTTGTATCCTTACTACTTCAGTACATCGCTCTCCTACTGGGTCACCCGTCTAAATATTATTAAACAAATAGAATTTATTACTTTCTCCATTACATCTCTCAATTAGTTATTTTCATACAATATCGATTTATTCATTATATTCACTCTTACTATAATTTAAATAATTATTTTCAGAATTTACTTTTTGTACAATACTCCAGACACATATAAACAGTAGCTCTAATGAGAAGCATAATAAGAAAACAAGATGTATATTCATTTCACTCAAATCATATTACCCTAAACCTATACATTTTCTTTTTGTGGCGAATTGTATATCACTATTGTTTTGAAACGATATAAACAATTGCTAAAAATGTTTCAAAAATACGAAATAGCAGATAAAAAAGTAAAAGAAAATAGGGAAAATGAAATGGTTTTTAACTGTTGATGAATTTGTTGGGGTACTGTCCTGACACACACATATCTTCCCTATTGTAAAACTGATCGAGCTCATCTTGTTTCCCATAAAATGTAGCGATAAAGGAAAACCAAGCATGTACTGGATGATTAATTGATTTATTGTCTCAGAAAGGATGAACGACAGTGTGGACCCCGATGGTAATTGAAGTCAGAGCACATTGAACCGGGACAAATACGGTAATATTTGTAATCCAACGCACTAGCGACTCTGCTAACTCGGTACCGCACAGAGCGGATATCATACAATATTATAATAGAGACAGTGTATATTCAGTAAAAAGGTCATTCCACGAGAATACACAAATATTTCATTAAAAATGCGATAAAAGATGTATACATTATGAAAATGATTTCTGAGTACATTGGACTAATAGAAATATTTCAAAATTATAATGAAGTAGAATACAATAATCCGTTGTCATAGAAATGTTATCGTTTCACTAAGATGTGCAGAAAATATCCTTCCTGTCTAGATGTATATATTTTATAAAAACGCTTTGCGATGTAAGTACGCATTACAAATATCCTTGTATATGTAACAAAACAATCTTTTTCCGTTAATATATGTAATTTTATTATTTTTGTTGTACCAGCCCATGGGTTATCCTCATACTAGGCATTGCTGCATGTATGTGTATATACGAATTTATCGTTCACCGTATTTCGGTAAAAAGAAAACGAGAATTCAATGGGAATGCCACTGGCTCTTAACTCATAGGAGTTTCGTAGGCAACAACACAGTGACATCCAGCATGTCTTCAGCATTTAAACTCCGTTGAAGCCACCCTACTCTCAAAGTTTAAGTACATTTGATTTCTTCTAGGGAAAGACAGACAGTGGAAGTAGTAAATATCTATTGAAGTTAGATAAAACTTTGTAAATAACTTGTATTATATTTAATGATATTGCAACTCCAGAGCGTTAGATTGGCAGAATCGGTAGAACGTCAGGAACTATGCTTTGCAGCATAGACATGTGACCCTTTATATTCTGAGTTCAAATCCCGCCGAGGTTAAATTCGCCTTTCATCCTTACGGGGTCGATGAAATTAAGTATCAGTAATGCACTGGGCTAGTTGCTGGCAAAAAGTAGAAACATTTATATTTACCAGTTTCAAAAGGAAATTTTAACATCATTGGTATCAGTTTCTGGATCCGGCGTTTTATCGATTCTACCAAACCGAGTCCTTCTGTATGTGAGTATGTGAAGGAAACCCTCCGAATTTCTTTAACATATACGCTTTTCCTCTTCATTTATTCCAATAAATGGATTTTTGCAATGCTAAGACACAGCTATATACATAGGTATAACTGTCTATATTATTCTCCGTATTTGAACTCAGAATGGCAAGGGCCGTAACTCTATACGGCAAAGCATGTGTCCGACCCTCTATCGATAGTGCTTTGTCACGCGTAATCATCTTGAGAATTGTGTTAGCTGCATATGGTCTGTTGAATGCTCAAACAATTGCTCAGTAATATCATGATCAAGCATTTCCGCTGCACAACCTTTTAATAATAATAATTGTTTCTTCGTTTGGCACAAGGCCAGCAATTACCCAGTGCATTACTGGTACTTTATTTTATCGACCCCGCAAGGATGAAAGGCAAAGTCAACTTCGGCGGGATTTGAACTCAGATCGTAACTATGCTAGAAAGCATGGCGTCCAACACTCTACCGATACTGCCAATTCACCTTTTAATAATAATAATTGTTTCTACTTTAGGCACAAGGACAGCAATTTCCCAGTGCATTACTGGTACTTTATTTTATCGACCCCGTAAGGATGAAAGGTAAAGTCAACCTCGGCGGGATTTGAACTCAGATCGTAAAGGGACGTAACTATGCTTGAAACATGGCGTCCGACCCTCTACTGATACTGCCAATCCACAGCCAATAATAATTGTTTCTACTTTAGGCACAAGGCCAGCAATTCACCAGTGCATTACTGGTACTTTATAGGAAGGTGTCTAAGTATATACATTTATATGTGTGTGTGAAAGGAAGTTTTATTTCAGCCGGGATATGTTTGTAAGGAAGTAGACAAAGCACTAACATTTGGTTATATCATAAGCAGGCATTGTCTGTGAATCACTTAAGAAATAATGTAATTCACACATTGAAATAGTTATTTGCTGTCTCAAAGCTTTTACGCACTGGAAACTTGTTGGACAATTTTATACACTTTGTGAAGAACAAACTTCTTAGTCCTTTTCATAATAAAATAGACAGAATTAATTCGTGCGTCTATCTCCTAAGGGTGTGCGGCTTCATCTGTTAATGGCATGAATTGAATATCAGGTAATGCGTTGTATCGTTGTGCAAAACGATTTATTATACGCTGCTCCGCTGCAATCAGTTAACGAAAATATGCGTTGTACTTCTTAGTCAAATGGTCAGCTTTGTCACGCGTAATCATCTTGAGAATTGTGTTAGCTGCATATGTGTCTGTTGAATGCTCAAACATCTTCTCAGTAATATCATGATCATTCAATTCCGCTGCACAACCATCTGAAACATTAGCTGTGCGGACTAATGTTTTCCCAACAAAAAACACTACAATGGATTCTGATTAAACTGTTGACTGACATTAAAATATCAATTGCTTCTTGTAAGGACATATTGGAAACGAAATGTTAACATCTAAAAACAAATCTTATAAAGAATACCAGGTATTATGACGAAACCATAATCTATATTTAGAAAATAAATGGTTGTGTAATCCATTTCCATGTGGCAGGTGTGGTATATGTAACATTTCAACTAAATCTCTATTGATGCCAATGTATTAGAATTATTATTCATGAGTAAAAATGTAAATGTCAGTTTTAGTTGCAAAGCTTTCTAATGTGGGAGGTAAATCACAATACATATAATCAGAGATGCAATTATGTCAGAATATGATAAAAAAATGACAAGCAATGTCTGTGGAAGATATATTTGTAATATAATATATTAAATGATTCAATGGGAATCACTTTCAAATATCTATATTTTACCTTCTTCTAATACCGCAAAATACCGCTCAAAATATTATGAAATTTAGATTGTTATCATAAGTTTGTGCAGGTTTAGATTTTTTAGATATTTCTTCTCAGAGCAAGTCACAATATATTTACTTTACGTTAATTTAAATAAAAAGATAAATCTAATGTCAGAGGTTTGTTGATTCAGTCACTTCTCTAAAAAATAAAAAAAAAACAAGAAATATTTATCTCCATCTATCTTCTGAAATCTTTTCTATCTCTCACA
>OZ024743.1:59779012-59784012 GCA_964016885.1 Eledone cirrhosa
ATGACAATAGTTTATGGGTGGTACGAATACCAAATTGAAGATAGCGTTTTCGTCTTTTACACTTACCCACTTCTGATGACCAAATTCTGGAGATGGCGCATTACTCAGGAGATCTTGTGATTATTATGTTTAATAATAATCAATCATTATGAATAATAACGTTGAAAACCTAATTAGAGACTTTTGGAGACGGGAAAAGTTGACTATTATTTTCATCGAATGCATTGGTATGTATGCATGTCAAATTTTTCTATGGCTTGATAAATCAATTCTATTGTCTAGATACACGCTTAAACTCTTCTCGCTATTTAGCACATTCGTTTGCGAACTCTTCTTCCATTCGAAGTTCGACTCCCCACTTGTGACACAGAATGCATCGTCCCCTACCCAGGCACATAGTACTCTTTTACTCTATTTTCTCAGCAATACTTCATATTGATTGGTTAATATTATAGTTATTTGAGTTGAAACATACATTTCCTAAACACACACGCGCGCGCCCGCCTATATGTATATATATATATATATATATATATATATATATATATATATATATATATATATATATATATATATATATATATATGTAGGAGGTGAGTTTTATTGTAGTACAATAAAGCAAATCGTATAAGAAGCACTCTACAGTTTGTAGGACTGGAGCATACATAATATATAAGAACAAAAGATGGTTAAAAGAGTTCCATGTATTTTATTATGCGCATTTCAATATGTTGATTTAAAACTGCACTATCCACAAGTGTTTTTTAACCTTCATATCATATCTTCCTATTTTATCTGATGAAAACACAAATATTATTGCATGATGATATTTGTTTTTGAAATGCGCATAATAAAATACATGGAACTCTTTTAACCATCTTTTGTTCTTATATATATATATATATATATATATACATAAGTGGAAGCTTAGTAAAATCGAAGCTTTGGCTGTGGGCAAGCAAAGTCGACCTACAATATGAATGAGTTAGCAAATCACTCAATAAGGGTAGGCCCTTAATGAAATAACATACGTCTAAATAGCTTGACAAATTAAACATTGTGGTAGGCAAAACCTAACAGATGATACCAAAGTAACGAAAAAACTAACAGGTTAAAAAAGATACACCTGGACAAATCAAACGATATACGTTAAAAGTGTTTCAATGAATTCGAAATCAAATATCCAACTTACGTAACAGGCACGCTCGTGATATTCCATGATCGAACAGAGGATTCATTTCATCAACAGGGATTCCGTTCTGCCAAAAATCGGAGTGGACACTAAATGGTGCTGCTATAAGCAAGCCAAACTTACTTTTAGTTATCAGGTATATATTTAACGCATGTTAAGTAACTATATGTTTCATCAAACATTTTTTCTATCCTTGACAGGTGTCATTTAGGTATTTGTGTTGAAACAATTGTAAAGAATTAATGCTTCATGAAATTCTATTTATCATCACAATTTGTTTATATACACACACACACACACACACACACACACACACACACACACACACACACACACACACACACACACACACACACACACACACATACACACACACACACACGCACTCACACACACATATATATATACATACATATATATATATATATATATAGTAATAATAATAAATTTGAAGACTAAAATCCAAAAATCCAAAGAGGGGTCGATAAGGATAAATATATATCAAATATATAAGAACCGTAGAGCAAATATTTATTAAAATAACAGATTAAAATTTAAACAAAGAATCGCTGCTGTCACCCTTAACGGGATCTTGTGAAACTAAGAAAGTCAATCTGAAAATGCAGAAGTGGATATTTCAAAAAACGTTGCAACCGGAGGAAGACAGGAAGACGATACTTTGGTTCGTGGAAACGTTCCCTGGCAAAGAACGGGAAAAAACAAATATAATACGTCATTAATAGGAGCGGTGAAAAACAATTACGCGCAAAGACAGAACCACGTTTATGGTATAAAGAGGTCGTAGACTAATGTTCTCTTAGGTGGTTCATAGAGATGTTCTCTGGCAAAGAACGAAAAAAAAAGAAGATAATACGTCATATGTGTAGCGAGGAGAACAATTGCAAGCAAAGACAAAACCACGTAAATGGTATAGCAGAAGTCGTAGACTAAAATTCTAACTAAGAAACCGAATGAATCTCCGCTTCAGAGTTAAGAACTAAGTAAATAAATACAATACAGGAGTAATAGAAATTAAATAAATACATACACGCATACAAATACGTACATACACAAGCATACGCAAAAACACTTACCATAGTTATACAAAACCACGCACATATAAATATGTGTGTGTGTGTATGCGTATATGCAAATAAATAAATAATTAAATAAACGTATATAAATAAATAAATATGTATATAAGAAGCGCACACACATACCTACATGTAAATACACAAATGTTCGGAGACGTAAGTCAACAAAAACATGAAGTACACATATACTCACACCTTACATACGTACGAACCTGCATACTCACACACACACAAAACTCCCGTATACACATAACCAAACCATATGTACCAGAATATATAAAATATACGCCATAACATATACAATCAAATATACGTACGAGAAGGTATACGTACCTTCACAAAACATACAGGTAATATATACTTACCTATGCAAATAAATAATGGTATAAAGCAAACATATACTTAGCTACCACATCAAGACGTAAAATATCCATGTATAGATCGTACTATCCGTTAGGGTATAACGTGGGGCTGTAATACAGGAATGTTTGGTGCAATTTATGTTTACAAGCCGAAATAGCTTCAGATTTTTTGTTTAAGATGCGGTCTGTGGCGTAGAGTATTTCCAGGGCCTCAGCGGCGCAGAGGTCACATGATCTTTTATTTCCGTTATACGATCTAGCCCTATCTAGGATCTCCCAATGTAACTTATATTGGGTGTGGTTGTCTTTTTGACTCCATATATAAGCTGAAAGTGACGTCATATTCCTTCTTAGAGGGTAACGAAAAGAATGGGTATGCATGTAAAGACGCTGCTTGAATCTATTGGCAGTTAACCCTGTGTAGGCCCTACGGGACGTGGGTGTTTCAACCTTACATTTGTAGACACTATTACTAGATAGGCATATCTATATTTAGGTTTGTTGGTTCACACTGGATAGAAGTGGTCATTCCGTATAGTCAACCTTGATGTAATATTTAGGAGAGCACTCGACGTAATGCAACTCATCCGTCTTCGTTTGTGTTGTTGGTGTGCGAGTACGGAGTTAATTATTATAAAATAACAGGAGGCTGGACTGGTGTAATTCCTTAATGGTGTATTATACCATGAACATTGTGTGGCAGAGAGACGAGAAGGCGGCCAAAGATTTAACAGTTTCCAGTCCGGTTGGCGGCCAAAGCGACTGCAAACTGGTAAATGTTTGGCCACCTTCTCGTCTCTCTGCCTTTTCAGCACCATGGATTGTGTCGTTATATTCGTTTGTTAAATTTCGAATACCTGATGATCTCACCGGATTCGTACTGAACCCGGTCATTGAAATGTTCATAGTATAATAAACCTTTAAGGAATTAAACCAGTCCAGCCTCATGTTATTTTATAATATATATATAAACACACACATACATACATATATATATATATATATATATATTTACCTGGATCATTTACCGGTTTTGCAGTTCTTCTGCTTTACAAATGTAGAGTTGAGATGGAGGGTCTGTGGTTTTTCTCATAAATATATATATATATATATATATATATATATATATATATATATATATATATATATAAATGGAAAAGAATGAAACGAAATTTCATTTCTCACACTTAGTACGGCTGATACCTAAATATAAGTATGTATATGTACATACATATATGTGTACAGACGCACAGTAGTATGTGTATATATACATACATGCACATATATATATATATATGTACGTATGGGTTTTCCGAACATTTATTACAATGTTCGGTTTGTTTGTAAACAAACAGCCCGTATTATGCCGTACAGTGCTCGGCAACCATCGTCACCCTTTTTGTTCAACACTGACGCAGGAACGATGTACTGATTTCAAGCTGATTAGCTATCGCAGCATCGTATACCTTTCTGTCAGATGATTGAACGTTTGAAAGTATATACTTTCCTTATGCATATTAACGGCTGAGCAGCCTAATTTGCATATCGAGTGAGTTAGTCGGTCGGGTATACCCAAAATGATAAATGGAAAAGAATGAAGGGAATTTCATTTCTCATCTTAGTACGCCTGATACGTAAATATGAATATGTATACGTACATACATATATGTATACAGACGCACAGTAGTATGTATATATATACATACATGCATATATATATAAATATATATATATATATGTACGTATGGGTTTACCGTACATGTTCGTTTAATGTTCGGTTAATGTTCGGTTTGTAAATATATATATATATATATATATATATTTATAAATTTGTATGTATATATATATCAGGACAGAACTGGTTTTTAACTAGGTAGACCATTATTCAACAGCGTACTCGATACTTGGTGTAGTAGAACATTACTACATTATAATGAGTCGGGTTCCACCAACTGAAATCTTGTCGCTAAACAAGCTAGTTTCTGAAAGTGCAACTAGCTATTGAATCGGCAAGAGCTCAGCCGTTGGTCATAGACCCTTTCGAAACAATATGCTGGAAGTCAATATAGGAAAGCATATAATTTTGACACATTTGTGCATGGGCTGAACTGAGATCAGGTAAGGTATCACTCTCTTGATAACGACCAGTGTCAGAAACGATGTTCAACGTCAACTATTACCCACCCTTGCTTCTGCTCACATCCGCTAGATGGTACTACCTCATCAGAGTATCTCAGACCTATGTTCTTACATCACTTTACAACATTTTGAGATACGCTTTCATGGCAGTTTGGCATCAAACGGATTAAGTAATTCTCATGATCTCTCAACCATTTGGTTGAAATGGTCTTA
>OZ024743.1:59789012-59799012 GCA_964016885.1 Eledone cirrhosa
CACTCTGTCTTCAATATCGATCAGAGCTCTGTTATATATAGCGTCTGAAAAGCCGACATCTAAGTTTTGACATTGCAATTGAGCGAGACGCCTATATTCGTCTGCGAAATCATATTTAAACTTTTGCCATAAAGAGTAAGGATCGCTCAATTCACAAACGTGCAAGAGGATAGCAAAAAGTGCTCTTAGACTACGGGATGATTGTGAGATGGCAGCTTCCGTCAAGGTTGCATCCCATTGTGCGTCATCTTCTAAAAGTCCACGTCTCAAGCAGACTTCCCTGTACGTTCCGCAGGTGTATCCATCGACGGCCCTCTTACCCCATGAAACAGAAGTCGCAGGTAGAAGCATTCGTGTTGGGTAGGGTGGATCGTATAAACTCTCCCAAGGCAATTGCCTGGATGTCCAACCACCTCCTGCCCTACCTTCCTTCGTAGCCATTTTGTTCGGTTCCATGTATAGTAAGACGATATTTCAGAATACAGCAGAGTTCTAGCGAAGTGGTCGTGTTGACAAAGTTTGAAAAAAGCGGTGAGTGTAGTTTCCTTTGGTGAGATCGTTAGCTGAGCAGTTGTTACATCATTGAAATACACCCGTTGACCGTTTTCAAGGTGAACGGCAAGTTGTTCAATGACGGGGTGTCGTTGGTACAGTGGGAAGCTAAAAACGCACCAAAAGCTTCATTGCTGCTAATGAATCGGCCGGCTTGGTATTCAGATACCTCCTCTCTACTGTTTTCATGACGAAGACCAAAGACGGCAGCATCCGATCCCTTGTTTACGTACTTACAAACGTATTTAATTGCTTTTGCTGAGTTGCAAAATTCGAAGTTTATATGGGCGTTGAACGATTTCAAATAGAGGGGGCAATATGGCACTATCCAGCTGTTGTCGATTTCGCGTTCACCAACTTTTACTGTGAACCCACCGTCTTCAGGTCTCCTGCGCCTAAACAACGGATATCCGTCACCGCCAGTCTGTGTTTCCTGTAAAAACGGCCTGGGATATCGTTTTGTAAACTTTCGTAGTTTATGCACGGGAACTTCATATTGAGTCCATGTCCGCAAGGGCCATGGATCATGTTTGATGTGACTATAGAGAAGAGGTCCTTGTCAATCGACAGATCAGGTAGTTCGGCAGAAACGAATTTATCGATGTTGTTTGAACTGATTTTTGTAACCAACCAAATCAAGATATGGGCATGCGGCAGTCCTCGTTTCTGCCATTCAACCGTGTACATATCGCACCTGACAGGCCCCAAAACATGTCCTTTCTTTAATAAATCAATTAACTTGGATAATTTCAGGCGAAACACTCTTGCTATGTGATCGTGCCTGTGTCTAAGCGCTTGACCGTGAAACAGTTCGTTTGTAATCTCCTTCCACTTGGGATTGCATGTAAACGTTATGGTCAGGGCGCCCATAATGCCGTACGTAGGTCATGGCGCCCTGAGTCCTCTCGTGCATGTTAACGTTGAAGGCAAAATACACATTTGCCCTAAATTGTCTGGGGTTACGTCGTTGTTAATTCCATCGTGTAGATGAATGTAGCATTCAGATCGAAGTTTCGTTTGATTTAATTTAGTGAACCATAATCTCTTGGACTCCATTTTAACGGCCATATCAACAGCAAATTGTTGGAAAAGGTCCCGAGAACGGTGTAGATGGTTGAATGAATTGTCCCTTACCATAAATCGTAGAGCGTAGAAATCCATGCAGGTGACAGTTTTCCTAAGATATGCCTCAACATTGCCTGCCGATGTTGAGGAATGCCGAAATAGTATCCGTCCTCGCCGTTGACAAATAGCAATGGATACTGGAGTGCATCGTAGGACATGTGTGTCTCATTGATACGTTATAATGTGCTGTCTCGGTGCTTTAGAATGATATCTCTCTTATTGTGCTGTTCACCACAAATAACCGCAACAATCTCATTACATGTTGGTGCGTTGAACCGACCAGCATGTTCTCCAGATGGCCTTCGGTCAGCATGTATGAAAACACTAAAGTTTTGGTCGGTGGCTGTTTCCAAACTGTACCTGAAACTGCGAACATGGCTGTTTTTGTCATGAAGCATGTCTTGAAGTTTTATTATAGTTCCAATGTTTAGTTTCGGACGAAATAGAGTTTCTCATCTTTGCCTGCTCCTGATAGTTTCCAACGAAGTATAACTGGAGAAATTGTGGATCCTTTTCTGCCAGAGGTTGAGTAGACCCAATCAAGTGGTAAATCTGCCGCTGGAGCTTGAAAGTTGGCATGAACCCACGTACCGAGGCAGGCTTTGCTCCGAAGGATGTCATCTGAAACGCGGAATTGTAGCGGCGGATATTACGCAGAAACTTCGATGATTCCTCCGTCGTGTCTGTCAAAAGGAGTTGCAATGTATCTGGAGGGTCGTGAATAGGAGGTAGTCTAAATGTACCGTTTGAACAGCACATTCCATCTCTCTTCCCTGGCCACTTTTTCGTACGACAAAACTGGCAAGTAGAGGTAATTTGCCCAATTTGAATATATGCTTGGACGGCATAGTCGGAGGAGGGGTCGTAGTTAAAATCTTCAACAACCATCGTGGATTGCAAGTCTTAGTAATGTCACGTAACGATGATCGCCGCTGTTAACTTTGCAGAATTCGGCCACGACGTTACCCTATGGTTTCAGTATTTCGTGCAGCAGCAGTTGCAGTGGCGTCCCTGCTTTGTCGAACGGCGCGTCGTCCTTCATCCTGTCGTGCCCGAGCAGCAGATGTTGCAGTGGCGTCCCTGCTTTGTCGAACGGCGCGTCGTCCTTCATCCTCTCGTGCCTGAGCAGCGGATGTCGCAGTGGCGTCCCTTCTACGTCGAACGGCACGTCGTCCTTGAAACCTCTCGTGCGCGAGCAGCAGCAGTCGCAGCAGCACTTTTGCTCCTGCGAATTTCACGTCGACTGCCATCCTCCTCCGCTCTTGCAGCTGCCGTCTGCACATCATTCTGTAAGAGCCTGATCGCAGTTGCATTTACATCTTCGGTGAGACGCCTTCGCTTAGACCTACTTCCATCATTAGATAATCGACCAATGAGCGTTCTTTTCTGGGGGCGGGGGGCATTGTTTTTAGAGAATTAACCAGGGAGAACGATAAATAGTGGACAAATAACGTTTAAATAAGCCAATCTAAACACGGATATAAATTGTGAAAAAATGTGATAAATCTATGTGGTCTGAGAAAGCGGGTATCTTTTGTAAGTTTTTGTGTACCAGTCTTCAGGTTTTAAGTTAGGGGCAACGCAGCGGACGGACTACCTGTGATAAAGGAAATTAAATAGTGTGGCTACAGTGGTAGGTATATAAGTGTCAGTATGTTTGTTCTGATCGAACACAGCAATAGGTAAGTATTGAAAGGATACAGGCAAAAATGGCCGAAAAATCACAGCATGATAAAATGGAACCTTATGACCATAAACACATTAACTAAACCTCCTTTAACCCTTTAGTGTTCAAACCGGCCGTAATTATTGCCCCTTCATTTGTTCAAACCGTCCAAAATCGGCCGTAACACCCACACTTAAATATTGTTCTAAATATAAACAATACCGGACAGATTTTACAGGCAAAACTAACCGGCAAGAGACCCAGGGGTAGGCCCCGACGAAGAGGGTTGGATAACATTCATGAGCTTGGCTGGTCTCGCTTGGGAATCCAACCGGATCGGATGGTGACAGTTGCTTCTGACAGAACCCACTGGAAGGAATATTTGAGTACTCTACTCCACGACGATCTCAGGAATATGTGGGTAAAGAAGAAGTTGAACATAAAACATTAGAATACATTAACGTTTTGTCGAAGTTTTGCAGAAATTGTTTCGTTTTATGTAAGACTCACTAACAGATAAATATAGATTTCGTTTAATATTAAATACTAATTCAGGCACAAGAACAACTATTTAGGGGAAAGGGAAAGTAGATTATATAGAATACAATGCTTGTATGCTAATTTATTAAAATTGACCACGGTGTCATTTTAACCCAGAACTAAAATCCGTAATAGATTACCATAAGTAATTTTGTCTGATGGTCGTATGGATAGCCAATCCACGAACCTCAATATCACATTTCAATAATATTTCCAATAGAGTGAACCTTCGTCGGTTTCACCGATGATTGATCCAGTTATTCGGTCATTGATCAGTTATTCGCTAATTAATGTACATGTGGCTGAGAATTCCGCTGATACGTGTAATCTTAAAGTTATTCAGCGTGACACAGTGTATTACAAGTATGGCTACTTGAATTACACTTACAGGCATTTTGATGGGTTTCCAAATTGTTTCCGTCCACACATTTTCACATAAAAGACATAGCTGGACTTGAGGTTATGGTAAATAAATGGGACTTGCGAAGCGAACCTGTTTCCCTTTGCCGTTCGACCATGCATCATCCACACTTGTTAATAATTCTAATCACACAGAATGACCGAGTGGTTAAGTATCATTAGGACTTTAGTTGCTACAGTGATCGTGTGCAAATATCGATTATCATAACCTCGAATCGACACTAGGCTTTATAGTAGTAGTAGTAGTAGTAGTAGTAGTAGTAGTAGTAGTAGTAGTAGTAGTAGTAGTAGTAGTAGTAGCAGCAGCAGCAGCAGTAGTAGTAGTAATTTAGGATAATCGATATACATAGACTTTTGTATACAGAAATACAATGGAAACTTTGGAGTAGTAGAATACACAGTATATATTACTAAACATGTGAGTAAAACCCACACTTAACCCTCACACATGAAGAAATATTAATGTAAGCAAATATATAAGTTTGAGAATAACGTGTGAGCAATATATGTATATAGATACTCATAAATCTCAAGAGATCATAAATATTAAGATAGCAGGTAGAAACCTCTTTGAGGTGTGATAGTGAATATATAAAAACTATAAAAACACACATATATATATAACTATTTGCAAATAAAATTAAATAACTTGAAACCAAGCCAATAAACACATCCTGCATATGTAGAAATATATTTAAAAATATAAAAAATAAATTAAACATGAAATATCTCTTTATTTTTAAGAAGTTATAGTACTGCAAAATAACAACAAATGATAGAGAAATAAAAATATCAATAGATATATCACCGTTATATATATTTTCTTCAAGTACGTATGGATGCGTGGTTCAGAGTATTCGCTGCTTAGATTTGTTGTTTCATTTTCCTTCCTCATCCGTGACTCATACAACAAATTTCCTATCCTTGTTGTAGCTGGAAATAAATCGATCTTCATGATTAGCGTTAAAATATTTCGATCAACAGAACAGTTTAGCCGTGAATTTAATGGTTATGTGTCGCAACATTCCATAGACACGTGTATCGTAAATGTAATTGTCTGGGATATCCAGTATGGTATAG
The DNA here is from genome assembly GCA_964016885.1 of Eledone cirrhosa. NCBI lineage: Eukaryota > Metazoa > Mollusca > Cephalopoda > Octopoda > Eledonidae > Eledone > Eledone cirrhosa. The sequence continues at coordinate 59,794,396 of OZ024743.1, forward strand.
TGGATGACTCTGAAATAAATTGTTTTGCTCAAGGACAAAACGGTCCGGCAGAACTCGAACTCCCAAACTTATGATATTCGAACGAACATTCAAATGATGAAACTACGTACCTATACAAATGTCTCTTATTATCTGGTCGAATAGCCCACAACTTTCAAAGCCAAATTTGCTTGAAGTACGCTGAATTGAAGTTTATTGCCCTGATTCAATTCTGCTGTTTGGCAGGTAGTCATAGTTTGTCGCCCAGTATAATATAGTAGTCTTTTCAGCTCAGTCATACGAGGGTGCTCATCGAAGGAGCTTCGTCACGTGTCGTAATAACGGGTCTTTCACGCTCATCATCGATTCACAACATTATTCTACATTTGGATATCTGCATCGGATCCTAATTTTGTGAAATCATTTGGCTCATGCAACTGACTTGAGAATAACCTCCTTCTTCCAGTCACCGTGTGGTCTCTGGAATGTTTCTTTTGTGTAGCTCTTATTTTTCAGTGTACGCTGCAAATGCTCTTGCGGTTGATGCAGTATCTATAGTTGGCCATTATGATATTAATGATGTGCATTCAGTACTCAAATATTATAGAAGGAAATATTAAGTTGTAAACGCCTTTAGTAAGAAGTTCTCATTTCCTTCAATTCCTAATCCAGAAACAAAATAATATCATTCATCCAAAAGAGGAAGCCCCTTTCCAGTCACACAATCTGCTAGAAATAACAATAAAATATCTCTTCAACCATACCGTTTTGAAAATTAAGGAATATATGAGATAATTTGTATCTCATAATTTATTTCAATAGCCGTATATAAATTTGAAATATAAAAATGTGCATAAAGGAAAAAAGTATGATATTGTATTTACAAAGATGAGAATAAAATATCTCTGCAAATTCATATTTTTTTTAATTTACAGATTTTGAAATACTCTTCTCATATTTACTCGTATATTCGTGAACATTCTTTATCATTTTTTCTGGTACACATTTCCGTATAGAGTAATGATAGACCTTGAACATTAGTCTCATGTAAGCAGTTAAATTTATCTCGTATATGTTTAGTATTTTATTATCAAGCATTACATTCCGATAGTTGAAGCTTCTGGGAGCCGTTGATATACTCCTGACTGCAGGTATTTTGTAAAGTTTGAACGTTTACTTAATTTTGTCTTCTCAACACTATCCCAAGTTAGGTTACCATATATCAAATGTTAATTAACAACGGAAAATATAACATTTACATCTTTGTTCAAACATTTACGAGCCCTACATACTATTCCAATTTATGTCCGGCCGTTTTTAATTCGATTGAGCCAACATGACGCTTTGCTGAATACCAGTCATTTCTTTAAATAAAGTGTGGTAATATTTATCAGCTAAGAAAAGATTTGTATAATGTTTAGAAGTGAAACTGCATGGTGCATACCATTGACATATATAAGAAAAAAGATGGGGCCAAAACATTTACGCTTCAGGAACACCAAACGATTCTAGTTTTGTGCTCGGATTCAGTGACATATTTGTTCTATATACAACAAGTTCAGATACGGGGGAGATGTTCATGTACTGGAACGTATTTGATTATATATCTCGACATTCAGACCTTAGATGGTGATTAAAAATTAGCGATAGAAACAAGTGACAAAATATTCAAAGTATATACACGTATTAAATGGCCTACTTGAATCAACGTGGTTCTTCCGAGAAAAGTGAATTCAAAATTGTCAAATAAATATAATACTTTTTAAACCAAAATGTCTAAAAGCAACCCTCGTCATTTGAAATTAAGCTGTATATTTTTATGTAAGAATATTTGGTAGGTTATGCTTCAGAAAATAGTTTTAAGTATAAGAATATTTACGATATAATGAAATCTCTCCATAAACCTCTTTATTTTCGAAATGGTTTGAAAATCTTAAGCAATGTATTTCATTAGAAACGTGCTAAAGAGAGGATTAATCATTTTAATATCTAATAAGAAAAGGAATAAAAGTGTAATATAATTCTATTTTTCGTGTATTCATTTACATTGTGCAAAAGATAATATTGAATTCACCTGAAATAATTAGTAAAAATATTCTATTTAACTTTGTTTCTGAAACCGAAAATTATAGAATATTACATAAAAGATTATAAATTTAGTTTAAAGCTGCTTTTATTTCAAATATTGTTTTAAGATATCGAATCAGAAGACTCTAATATATATAGGTCGAAGCCGAATGAGAAACTCACAGTACATTCATTAACCCACTGGAAGTAGACACTAAATCTTTCGCAAAACACACGGTTCTGTCTTAAAAATGTAAACATATCAGAAACAGAGACATGGTATTCAAGCCTAGAACAACTTTACTCGTAGGTTTGCTTCAACAGGAATTCACAAATCAAACAAAACCCACAGTGATGGTGTCATAGAGAAAACCTTTGATCGACAAATATCAATGTTAATATGAAATAAATAATACACTCCTTGTTTTTCGAACGAGACTTAATTTTCCATATTTGTTTTTATTGACATGGGTCTATGGAATTTTATGTATTTTGAGCCGTTGTTTGGGTATTTAGCGCCGTAGACGTACAGCGGAATATGCATCTACGTTTTATAATTACCCACCTCATTCTCCAAATTATGTTAATTTCAAATTACTGTTTGGCAAAGTGTATGTAGCTTTTCTGAGAGGCCATTCTGTGATTATATAGAATATTTTATTCAACCTATATTTTCCACGAGACAGTCTACACCACACGTGACATTTCATGACACCATACGAATCTCTACAGTAAGTTGTATATTTACATAACATTACTACGAGGAAACGTTGATTAGTTAGCCCCGTGCCGTCAAAAATGAATTTTGATTGTAGTGTTTTCTATATAAAAAGTGTAAAAACCAAGTTTTTAGTTTAATAATTCTTTTATTAGTAACTATTTTGTTCATAAACTATCCGCAACTAACATAGACAACCAAGATAATATCTTGGTGTGCATATGTATAGATTTATATACATGAGTGTATAAAATATAACCACATATACACTAACACAAATATAAATATGTTAACACAAACACGCATATACTCACACTCATACACTCACACAAACTCTCACACAATAATAATAGTCAATTCGCTCCACTGATAATTTCACAAATGTAACGAATCTTAGAACGCCGGTCAATGTTTTCTATAATTTGTCACCATCTCCTTCCTTTTTCAGTCATCTCCCTTTCAGTTAGTAACATATATAAATAGACACATATTCACTATTATTATAGTTCATGCTTATAGAACTTTAATACTTATGGTTAAATATTGCACCTGTCTATTATCAGCGCCCTATGTAGCACCCTGGTTGGCCATAGTGATAGCGCCGGACATGTTTACATTTATATCAGTCACTGTTAGGTGATTGTTCAAACACTGTTGAATGTTAGACACATTAAAAGCCGTTGCATCGGATTCTGTTCCACAAACTAACAATTCAAAAAAGAATATTGGAAAATTGGCCTCTTGTGTATGTCTTATTTCAGTGACTCGTAAATACAGTGTAATTATTCAAATCCTTTTTTCATTGTATAATTATTGATTTTTCTGTGTTTCACTGATATATTTAAACTTCTACAAATGTGTACAACTTTGTATTGAAATCTAAACTATAATAAAGGAAGGTCTGCGGGACTGCGTACGGTTTTTTTTATCCCGTTAGTAAAATAAGTTGGATTACTTTGAATAAATAATGAATGAATATTACATAATTTATCTACTAAATTTCGTAAACAAACATAATTTCGTAAAAATAAATAATTTAAAATTGACTTCTTTTCAAAGTTGCACTTCCGGTATATCGTTGCCACCACCACCACTTCAACTACCATATATATAGAAAGAGAGAGTGGCGATCACTTAAATAAACATACTAATTTTTTGCCACTAATTTTCTCCTAATGCAGTTTATATATAATATATTTTTTGTTAATGTATCATGGATTACGTTACTGATTACATAAGGCAGTGTACCAACGTATTCGTTCAATTTCTGTTTATATTGTAAATTACGATTTTATTTAATGTATCATTTCTACATGTATATATACACACTACACATGCTAACAGAAAACCTCCCGAAGGGTGGTTTTCTGCTAGTAATTTATAATGTTACATTTTGGAACTTTGTCGACTCCTACGATGAGTTTTCCTTTTGTTCGAACAACAGAAATGTCTCCTCGTAAAATGAATGCGCAGGTGTCTGAACATTTCACTTACATTTGTACCATTAACTTCGTTCTCAGATATATTCTTCGAGACAGTGTGAGACAAAATTAGCTAAGTCGACCGGAACAACGAGACGCAATGTATCTTTCTTAGGGGCACATGCCTCAAAATCCAATTTTCGATGATGAGCAAGACAGTGCTATCTCTCTCAGACCCCCTCTCTCAATACATACATACATACATATATATATATATGAAAATATTCTACTACCTCAAGTATCGAGCGATTACTCTGGTGCGATATGGTCCACCTGGTATCTTACCACACCCTCTTTGTTTGTTATATATATAATTATGAAATAGACATCAATTTCACGAGTAGGTTGTTCCTTTGTTTGAAAAACTGTAGC
>OZ024743.1:59806512-59821512 GCA_964016885.1 Eledone cirrhosa
TGAAGCCATTCAATTTGCAGTAATTAAATTCTTTCAGAGAAAATGATTTGGAAAAGTTACTATTTTCCGCTGTGGTTAAAGTGTCTGCTATGCTGTTAACTCCATCTTTCTAAGAATTTATGCGTTATGTTCAAATACATTGTTTGGAAGGAATATTAAAATCTCTAGATTAGAAGAATATATCTGTTTTAATATATTACTTCAGGTGGATATAGTTAATGCTATGTCTCGTAATACCTGCAATATGAAGACACGTGGTTAAGTAGTTAACGTATATAGCTAACGACCTATGAGTTCGATTAACGGCACTGTGTTGTAGCCTTGAGAATAAACATTTGCTTTACGCTGCTGCAGTCCATTCAAATAGCAAAAATGTGTTTTGCCTGCAATTCAAATGCCTAGCTTTGTCAGACAAAATTTCCTTGGAAAGTATGTTATGAGTGCACGTGTCTCAGGCGTGCTCAACCATGTGCCAGTTCATCTCTTGAGCTGACTGCTTCGATGTTCCTTCGTTCAGTAAGGACACATCCATACCTCCTCCGTTCAATTTGTTGCTATCATCAAGAACAGTAAGCCAACTGTTTACACAAACACCATAAACAAAATACCCACGATACTTACGTATTCCTAAAGTAAAGACTTCCCTCTCAGCAAGGGCATTCTTACTTCTAGAATCTGCGGCATATAAAACTTCACTATTATGGTTACATGTGACTATGTAATATTCTGTCACGTTGTTCTAAAATGTAAAATACTCGCTCATTGTCGAGATCAACGGAGGTCCGAAAACATTGTCTGCAATCTTATTTCATTATTTTCTTCAAAGGGTGGTGGATTGCCAGTATGGGTAGATGGTCTGACGCCATGCTTGGCAGCACAGTTACGTCCCTTTACGAACTGAGTTCAAATCCCGCCGAGGTTAACTTTGCCTTTCATCCTTACAGGGTCGATAAAATAAAGTACCAGTAATGTACTGGTAATTTGCAGGCCTTGTGCCAAAAGTAGAAACAATTATTTTCTTCATAATGTGCGTACTTATACGCCACGAAGATTTCTTAATTTACCTGGAAGTATGACCAGTATCATACCACTTATCTTGCTTCACTACGATACATATCTATTTATACAATGTTTACTTCTGCCTTCCAGTACCGTAATCAACGTCGTTGTTTTTGTCTATCTCTACTAAGATCGCATGGCTATATTTAACGTTGATTTTTATGTAAGAGTGAAAGTTTAAGAAAACAAATTAAAAACGCCTAACTTGTTTTCACAAATGTTCTTAATATACTGATAAACTGTAGCTCCTGTAACCGATATCACCAATAATAATTACATTCTACAATATCACCATGGTATGAAAGCATCATATATATATATATATATATATATATATATATATATATATATATATATATATTAAAGGTGTATATTGAGTTAGAGATGCAAAAGAGTCTCTTACAATAAAATAGCTCTAGGGAAGAAATTTTTCTGACCCGTATATTATAATTAATATAAAAGAAAAACGAACACAGATATATACATATATGTGTTCAAATCGTAAACGACCAGATTCGCTGAGGTGAAAAGAATACTAACTATAAACAATAGGGTTTGCCAGGTTCAAATTAAGAATAAATCAAGAAAGTAAATATATATATATATATATATAATATAAGATCAAAAGATGGTTAAAGGAGTTCCATGTATTTTATTATGCGCATTTCAAAAACAAGCATCATCATGCAATAATATTTGTGTTTTCATCAGATAAAACAGGAGAACATGATATGAAGGCTAAAAAACACTTGTGGATAGTGCAGTTTTAAATCAACATATGAAAAGTGGTTTTAGATTGATGTGTGATATTGGGAAAAATATTTTATTTAGAGAGGGGGGGGAGATTGAAAAAGGGGAGGAGATGAGAGGGAGAGATGGGTGATAGAGAGAAAGAGATAGTTTTTATAACTGAGAGGAGATATATTGTTTTACATAGAGAGGTTGAAAACCGTTGGAAGATAATGTATAAATTAAAAAAAATTTGAAAATTAACGAAAGGAGGATATGTGCGAGGAAAAAGTATTTTATTTAGGGAGGGGGGGGGAGGATGAAAAAGGGGGAGGAGATGAGAGTGAAGGTGGAGAGGGAGAGATGGGTGATAGAGAGAAAGAGATAGTTTTTATAACTGAGAGAAAGATATATTGTTTTACATAGAGAGGTTGAGAACCGTTGGAAGATAATGTATAAATTAAAGGAATTTGAAAATTAACGAAGGGAATTTATGTATGAAGATAGAGAGAAGAAATAATAATTGTGGATGAATATTCTAACGTCAAAAAAGGGTATGTTGATAAGTATTGTGGCAATTTCAAAATTAAAGAAGAGAAAAATTATTAAGGTTTGTGTGTAGAAGGATTTGAGAAAAATAATGTGAAGTTAAAGTTTGTATATTGGAGGAATTGATAATATATGCGAATAAAGAGTTAATATGTATTAAGAATGAGTTCGTTGATGGGGAGAAAAAAATAATAAATTAAAGATGAAATTGAGATTAAAAAGATTTATGATAGAGAGAAAAAAATAATGATTGCGGATGAATATTCTAACGTCAAAAAACAAATGTATATGTTATGCAGGATTTTACAAGGTGAAGATAGAATGAGGGTAATGAGTAAACAAGTATTATAGAGTGCATAATGCCCTTTAAAGTATGGTAGGAAGATGGGTATATTTTAAAGAGGTGTATGTATATGTGCCTTTGAGAAAAGATTCTAAATTGATAAAGAATTGAATATTAACTGTATACTTTGTGAAAAGTTCTATGGAATTTATGCAGGCAGATAGAAAACAAATCTGTACGTTTATTTATTATAGACGGGTCACAGCGGGGGAGAAAATAAGTGTAAATATGAGAATAAATATATATGTGTGTGTATATATATATATATATATATATATATATATATATATATATATATATATATATATATATATATATATGAATAAAGTTAGTCCTTCATCAGTGATCTTCCAACCAACATTGGTATTTCATCGCTTTAAAGACCATATACCTCCGGTTGGTGCGAGCAACGGCTAAAAAAAGTCGTTAGGACACGTAAATAAAGGGGACACGAGAGTGTAAACAAACAAAGATGGTGAAGCAACGAAAAGTGAGGAAGAAGGAGTCAAGTCCGAAATTTCCATGAATATAAATTCGGTGAAATCGTGAACGAGAGAGAATAAACACCATTAAACCTGGTTGGCATGTGAGCAAGGAAGGAATTCCGTACAGGTCTAACGGGAAGGAGAAGGGATCTAGTCTGTGAATTCGGTGAACGTAAGTTATGTGAAATCGTATAGGAGAGAGAGAAAAAAGCGACCTGCCTGACCAAGGTTGCGAAAGAAAAGAATTACGCACAGGTCAAACGGGAAGAAGGAGGTGGAGGAGAGGTAGTAACAGAGAGTGAGTGAGTGAAGAGTGAGGAAGAGGCTAACAGAGAGAGTGACTGTTAGAGAGGGTAAAGATACAGAGAAAGAGGAAGCAGTAAGAACGACATAGACGGGTCACAGCGGGGGAGAAAATATGTGTAAATATGAGAATAAATATATATGTGTGTGTATACATATATATATATATATATATATATATATATATATATATATATATATATATATATATATATATATATATGGTGCTCTCCAGACTGGCGATCCATCACATATATAATGTTTATAGTCATCTGTGAGATGATGGATATATATATATATATATATATATATATATATATATATATATTGTTATGCTTTGGGAGGGTCATGTTGCCAATAAGAAACACACGCATCAGACGCTTTCACTCCAATTTATTATAAATTTAAGAATCTATGAATTTCCGGTTGGTTGGTTGGTTCCACAACCGGACGGTTGTTCATATATTGTCAAAGTTCTTTCATCACACATTCTGTGACCTCTTCAGTGACTGGCGATTATTTTCTTTGTGTTGTGCTTCTCCTTTGTTCCGTCCTACGCCATCTTGTTTTTGTGTGTATTGTGTGCTTAGTTTGCTCATGTGTTACATCCGGGTGTCTGTGTGTGTTTTTATTTGTTTATTTATTTGTTTATTTACATGTTACTGGTTCGTTGTTTGTTCTATGTCTGTGTGTGTTTTCATTTTGTCATTAATTGTAAGTTGTGATGTTGCTGTTCCATTCATGTTTTCTATTTAATTTTGGTTGGAGTTAATATGTGTTCATTGCCTCTGATTTGTCTAAATATTGCGTCTTTTCTGTGTGTAGGATTTTATTGTTATTTCTATGTTCTCTTATTGGCAACATGACCCTCCCAAAGTATAACAATATCGGTTTCAACACACGTTTTCAGATAAAAATCTTGCTAAACAAATTCAGAAACGAAATATATATATATATATATATATATATATATATATATATATATATATATATATATATATATATATAAAATCATCGGCCCTGATGTGCGTGTGGGAGTAAGTGGGTGTTGGGTTGCAATGGGAGGGCTACTTTCTGCGTATTTAAACACATATAGTAATGAGCTTGTGTGTGTGTGTCCGCACATGTGTCAGTATATGATTTGGACATTCAAAGACTAACGTTTATGTAAATAGAAAGCTGAATGGGAGGGTGACAAAATTGGCGTGGGGTTGTGGTGTGAGCAGGCAACGATGACCTAATATAAAGTCATCGCATCAGTAGTGACGATTCACATTTGACGTACTACAACCACCAAGTAAATGAATAAATTAATTCTTAAACTTCTTTTTTTCTTTTATGTACTTGGTGGCTGTAGTTCCTCAACTGTGAATCATCACTACTGATGCCATCACCATATACTGGGTCATCTTTGCGTGACACACCCCACATTCCCACGCTAATACGGTTACCTTCGTCTCGTCGCCAAGATAGCAGCGCCATCATTTGATTATTTTGCGTAGGACCAGCAACCTACCCAGACGAACCTTCAACCTGTTACCAATTCAAATAGAAGAAACGAAACTGCCCAACATCGGAACCGACGACATTATGCTCCTCACCAAAGAAAAATCGTCTTGCCATATCGAAAGTGCCGTTTCTCCTTTACCGCGGAGGAGCCACCCCCTCCCATTCTGGCTGCAATTAATTAATTACTGAGTGTGTATGATAGACTGAAACCCCTTTAAGTTGGTGCCCTAGCCTGATCAGAGTGTAATACATAACAACAGTAAATGACTAATATACTAAAATTCCTTTAAGTTGGTATCCCAGCCTGGCCACAGCATAGATATAACAACAGTAAAAGACTAATATACTAAAATCCTTATAATGCGGTGAACCAGTCTGACCCAAGCATAATACATAGCAAGAGTAAAAGACTAATATACTAAAATCCATTTAAAGTGGTGCCCCAGCCTGGGCACAGTGTAATACATAACAACAGTAAAAGACTAATATATCAAAATTCCTCAGAAAAGACTATACTTCGACGTTTCATTGGCTATATTTATTTTTTTTCTTTTAACATTGCAAATACACGTTTTAGGATGATGTTTGTGCTATTGGCTTCTGTTTGGCATCTCTCTTGTTTATAAAAATAAAACATGTCCTTGATAGAAAATAATTTCAAACAGATAATGTATTATATGCTGATGGGTTATATGTATGTATGTATGTATATATGTACGTGTGTATGTATGTATGTATGTATGTGTCTCTATATGTATGTGTGTATGTATGTATTTATATTCTTCTAGTTTCATTATTTCATATATGTTTACCAATAGAGAGAGGGGCGGTTTTTAACGTAGACACGAAACTCTTTCATTGGAATTTAGACAACATGAACTAGATAAATACGTATGTGTGTCTGCATGCGTGTGTGGACTTGTACAAGCACCAGGGAATGGAATGTTAGCACTCGACAACTGTCCTATTCGGTTCACCTTCTATATCTCTTCGATGTGCAGGAACAAATCTTATAATACATCATAATTGAAAAGGGGATATCCCGAAGGATGGCAAGGGAGAAGTGCAGAAAGTGCCATTCCAACACTTGTTATTTATACCTCTCCCGATCTCAGCAAATATTGAGATACTTTAGTGAATCAAGACTCCAAAATTTCAACTGTAATATGTTCAAAGATAAATACTATATGAAAGTGACCAATACTTCAACTGGTTGCAGAATTCAGCTAGTCGGATTCCTACATCATAGTCAATGTTTTAATTTGATGAGAACGTTTACGGCATAAGTAATCTTCCTTTATAGGCTAAAGTGCTACCCTAATTTAGTTTAGTATGCTGATATTGGTGTTGGCATCTGTTTTCGATATATCTATGTTGCCCAGGTGTGTGTTTTCTCGTTATTTACATTTTATCATTAAGGTTAATCACTAGGTATGTTTGTCGTTAGGACATAGAAAGATCTATCGATTTTACAACTTCATCTGTTTCCAACTTTTAGATTATTTGCAGATATAGAACTTTTCTAAACATTGATTTTTTTTCTCATATTCACTTATCTCAGAATTTCAAGAAATTTATTGAAACTGCATCAACATCAACAACGGTACAAACAACAACAAAAATATAACGATAATAGAAACTACTACAACTATAAAAGCAACATTAGATACGTAGCAGTAACAACAACACCAGCATCAAATACAACAAGAAGACCAACAACAGTAACAATAACAGCAACAACATCAACAATATTAGCAACAGCATAAAAATACAACAGTAGCAAAAACAATGTCGCAAGCATCAACAGCAACATCACTAGTACTAACAATATCAACAGCAGTATCAACATCAGAAACAATAACATTAACGTCAAAAAACCTCGAAGCCAGCATCAATAATTGTTTCTACTTTAGGCACAAGGCCAGCAATTACCCAGTGCATTACTGGTACTTTATTTGATCGTCCCCGTAAGGATGAAAGGCAAAGTTAACCTCGGCGGGATAATAATAATAATAATGGTTTCTCATATAGACACAAGGACAGCATTTTAGGGGGTGGGGAAAGTCGATTAAATCGACCCCAGTGCGTGACTGGTACGTTATTTTATTGACCCCGATAAGCATAAAAGGCAAAGTTTACCGCCGCGGAATTTGAACTCAGATCATAAAGGGCCGTAACTCTATGCTGCAAAGCATGGTGTCCGATACCTGTACCGATACTGCCAATCTACCGCCCTTCAATAGTAATAACAAACAATAATAATCATAACAAACAACATCTACAAATTAAACAACAAAACATGTAACAACGACAGCTGTAAATACATTAGCAGCAGCCCCAACAAAGAATATTCCCGGCTGTCGTGCCCCAGTTGAGGCATAGATCAGGCATGTCAAACTGCGGCTCCCTCGAGGGCCACATAGGTCTCATAGGTGTTGCCTGATGGCCACACACAAATAATTGCGCACATTATAACAAATTTTACGAAGATAAAACATGCTCGCGTTGTAAAAAAACCTTTCAGTGAGTCGCAGGTATGCTTGTAAAGGACCGCATGGGGCTCGCATGCCGCATGTATGACATGCCTGGAATAGATGACTACCAGTATAAAAGCACCACCTTCGCTATTGTTTACACGCAGGACACCAGCCTACTCTGCGCGCCCACGCGATCTACTTTCCCGAATAACACTACCACCACGCCCCTCACAATGGTTCAGTAAGCGATGCGTAGATCTCAAAGTCGTCTAAAATGTTGTTAGTGTGTGCATGCTACAAATTCTGGTATTGCTGATGACTACCACATCTATAGCTAGTGCGTTAATGCCCTTGAGCTTGAGCCTTGTTTCCATGACGACTCCAGGCCTACTACATTTATGCAACCTACTCTTAAAATGGCAATCTTAACCGGAAAGAGTGAAAACAAAAAAGGTGATTCAACTCCCATATTTGGTTATGGTACCTTTGGGAAACCCTTTAAGAGCATGCTCATGGCTTTTAGATTAGGCATTTCCACACCGTATGAGAAGTTCCCCCTAATAATTGTGTATGTTTCTAGAGAAAGGCACAGCACGTGAAGCATTTGGACACTTTAAAGGTGCTGGTTTCAAAAATCAAACCCACTCTCTCAATATCCTCGCTTCGCGTTACGTGGACCATCAATTCTTCGTTGGCATTCCTCATTAGCATGTGGCTAATTCTGGTTGTGTTAGTATTGCTGGTGCTGGTGGTGAAAGCGGTGGATGTGGGCTTGTTGGGTTTAGTTGGGTTCGTCTTTATTTGCTGGGTTGTGTGGGCGGGGTTCCCTGTGTTTTCTAACATTTGTGTTGTTATGAAGGAAGATGAATGTTGTGGGTTTTGTGCTTTGCCTGAAACTAATCTCCCTATCCCGCCTCTCCGCATCACTTCCGCATCCTAATTGTTCTCCAAACTTCTGTCACACCGTGAGAACCTTTAATTGAGCTCTTCTAATATATAAATGACGTCCTCAGTTTTATCTCTATTGTATTCTATTTTTATTTTCGGGGGAGTTCTGTGCGCTCCTAACCTAACAGTGCTGATATAAACCAGAAATAAATGTGCTGTATATTTGTATTTTGCGGTTCATGATCTTTGATATTTCTTGGTGTATTGTTATTCTAATACTTCCTTTCTGTGGCTTCCTTAACCACAGGGTTCATGTTGTTATTGGTCGTTCTGTTCCACTATGTCATACGACGTCACATTTTTCTGACTATCTTGCATGAACTTTTGATGCCAAGGTCCTGGTTTTGGTTTTGATAGTGATATCGGAGGGGATATTTATTATTGCTTACTCGTATATCATTGTTTTCGTGGATATGTTGCTATTTCCAAACATAGAACTAAACTTTTCTTCGGAGTAAAAGAACATTCTTCTCCATCTCCTCTTGACCTTTCATTATCTTTTGTGTTCACTCACACTGTTTCGTGTTAATCGTCTAATTGACGCCACTTTTTCTATCTTTATAATGTATTTGAGAAATGGTCAACAAAAATAAAAGTAGGAACAACTAGAGCAGTTAGTAAAAAATATTTTATCAAACTCATTCTGTTAGCTGTCATCTCGAAAATATAGCACATCATGAAATTTCTAGAAAAAGAATTCCCATTCGTATAAAAATAAATCAACAAGACTTGATCGTTACAGACAATTGAAATGACATTATCATGTCTTTAGTTTTGCCAGTCCCATATATTAAATGCATCGAGGTGTTTGTTACGCAGGAAGTTACAGAATATATATCACTGAGTTGACCATAAATACATCCTGGTTGTAAATGTCCATGGATATGTATATATATATATATATATATATATATATATATATATATATATATATATATATATATATATATATATGTAAAATATATATATATATATGTAAAATATATATATATATATATGTAATATATATATATATATAAAATATATATATATATATGTAAAATATATATATATATACATGTAAAATATATATATTATATATATGTAAAATATATGTATATATATGTAATATATATATATATATATATATATATATATATATATATATATATATATATATATATATATATATGTAATATATATATATATGTAAAATATATATATATATATACTATATCAGACATATATATATATAACACTATATCAGACAAAACGTTTGGCGCCCCTGATGTCTTAGCGGCAATAAACGAAATTAAACACAATTCTGCAGTAGGCCCCGACAGGTTCCATGCTTGTGTCCTGAAGGTGTGTCGACACCAACTTGCAACTCCTCTTGCTAATCTGTGGAGGAACTCACTGGACACTGGCTATATTCCTAAAAACCTTCTGTCCCAGTCCGTTGTCCAAGTCTTCAAAAAGGGAAATACGTCCCTTGCAGTGAACTACCGTCCGATCTCACCCACCTCTCATATTATCAAGGTATTTGAGACGGTGGTGAGATCACGAATAACCCACTTTCTTGAAAACAACGGCCCGCTGAACGCCAACCAACATGGGTTCCGTAATGGAAGGGACTGCCTAACGCAGCTCCTGCATCACTTTGAAGATGTTTTGAGAGCCTTGGGAGAGGGCTCCAACACTGATGTCATCTACCTTGATTTCAGCAAGGCCTTCGACAGGGTTGATCATAAGATTCTACTGAAAAAACTATCCAATGTTGGTGTCTCTGGAAGGTTACTACAGTGGATCAAATGTTTCCTGACAGGCAGAAACCAGCATGTTGTAGTCGAAGGAGTAGAATCAAGCCCTGCCAAAGTCCGCAGTTGTGTCCCATAAGGCACTGTGTTGGGCCCACTTCTTTTCCTCATCTACATTAATTACATTACTGACATCATCAAACACAGTAACATCAGAATCTTCGCAGAAGATTCCAAGCTCCAAAGGGTCATCAATGAGGTGGGTGATCGGACTTGCCTTCAGGCAGACTTACTGGCTGTTATCCACTGGGCAGAGATGAATAATATGCTGTTGAATGGGGATAAATTTGAACTAAACCACTTTGGAAAAAAGGAAGCTCTGAAACTACCATACTCTCTTCCTTCGGGTAAAACTCTGGTGGCTTCCAATAACATCAGAGACCTGGGAGTAATTGTGGACAACAATATAAGCCGGGCCACTCATATAAACAGCTAAGTTGATATGGCCCGCAGAATGTTTTCCTGGATTCTCAGAACTTTCCAGACGAGATATATCCACACTGTTGTCCTTCTCTTCTCCACTTTTGCCCGACCCCACCTTGAATACTGTTGTCCACTGTGGACACCCCTCACGAAACAAAGTATCATGAAAGTTGAAGCACCCAAAGGTCAATTACAAAAAAAAAAGTTGGTATGACAGGCCTTGACTATTGGGGTCGATTAGAAAAGCCCAAACTTTATTCTCTTCAACGTCGCCGTGAGCGCTACATTATCTGTATGATGTGGAAAATATTCCATCGCTTAGCCCAAATGGTGTTGGCATCACCTTTAGTGTACACGCAAGGCTTGGGCCCCGTGCTATCCGCCCAGGACAAAAATCCCACTCGCATCACATAACAACAATACGGCACAATTATTTCACCTCAATTGACCGTGCACTATTTAACATTACACCAAAACACATCAAAGCCGAGACAGACCCCATCAAGTTCAAGAAGTCTTTGGATAAATGCCTTCAAGAAATCCCGGATACGCCTCCTACACCCGGATATGCCACCGTAAACAATAACTCTCTGCTCGAGTGGGCCATGGTGCCCAAACACTGATTTGTAAGACTTCGCCAGGTGGTGCTATTAAGTTAGAGATGGCCTGGGCCAATACTGGCCGAAACCTATCAAAGTTATCAAAGTTATATATATATATATATATATATATATATATGTAAAAATAATATATATATATATATATATATATATATATATATATATATATATATATATAGTTATGTAATAAACAACATAAGGCAATTATTCCATTTACCTGTGGTTTCTTAAAAGCAAAAGATTTTGCTTTCAATCCTCAGAATGAAAAGGATTTTTTTCATTCTGAGGATTGAAAGCAAAATCTTTTGCTTTTAAGAAACCACTGGTAAATAGAATAATTGCCTTATGTTGTTTATTACATAATTATTAAGCTCTGTTACCTACATAGAGCACTCTTTTGTCCTGGACTTTCCGACGGAATTACTTCATTTATATATATATATATGTAATATATATATATATATATATATATATATATATATATATATATATATATATATATATATATATATATATATATATATACATATATATATATAGTATATATACATATAATATATATATATATATATTTATATATATATATATATATATATATATATATATATATATATATATATATATATATATATATATATATGTAATATATATATATATATATATATATATGTGTGTAATATACTTATATATATATATTTTTTTTCTATTCTGAGGCGGGTAAAATTCCCGAGATCCATGGACGAGTTTTCTCCAGCGGTTTCTGTCCCTCATTATCGCTGCCATGTCCTGCGTCTCCAACAGACCAGTGTCTGTCTTTAGGGCATCAACATACGTTAACCTTGGTCTTCCACTTCTAGTGTGTCCATGTAGGGGCTCCCACAGGAACATTGAGTGTAATGTAAACTCTGGATGTCGGTGAGCATGTCCAGCTAACCTCAGTCTCCTCTGTGTCACTTTTGACCTGACTTTTGGGATGCTCCCATACAGCTCTGAGTGTTTCATCCTCAGTGTATACTGATTAATGTTCAGAGCCATCCTCAGCATTCTCGTGTAGCACCCATCCACCATCTGAGTGAGTTTCTTGGTTAGTGTCCAAGTCTCAGACCCGTACAGCAGCACAGACTCCACTACAACAATGAAGAGGCGGATTTTCAGGTCTTCACGAAGGTCCGACTTCCACACCGATCTCAAGCTGTGGCACGCCGCCCAGGCTTTGCCCTTCCTCTCAACCACATTATCTTCCGTATTCCCAATCTTTGCTCCCAAATACAGGAAGGCCTCAACCAATTCTAGCGGCTTTCCGCCTACGTTAGTGATCCCCTTTGGCTTCTCAACATTCTCTACCATATATTTTGTTTTAGTCTCATTCATTCTCAGCCACACATTCATCGGCACAGTCTCAATCTCCCGCATCAAATCCTCTGCTTCCTTCACTGTATTTGTTACCAAAACTATGTCGTCGGCAAATTCAGCATCCGATACCTTTTTCGCCTTAACTCTCCTGCTCTGAGCCGGTGCTACAATAAAGCCAGAGTCCTGGTGTTTCTCCAGTACAAGGCGCATACAATAGTCCACTACGATGATAAAAAGGTAGGGAGCCAATGTATCTCCCTGGAGCACTCCAGCCAATATCTCTGCCATCCCATCAGATGTAATGACTTGGGCTTTGGTGTTGGTGTAGAGCAGTGATATCAGGTCCACTATCTTTTTGGAGATACCATAAGCCTGTAAGATCTTCATCAGGCAGTAACGGTCCACAGAATCAAAGAACTTCCTAAAGTCAATGAAAACCATGACCGCAGGAAGGCACTTTGCTCTAGCTCCCTCTAATATCCTCCTCAGCATCAGGATGTGACTGGTGGTTGATCTTCCCTCTCTGAAGCCGTTCTGTTTTTCTCTGAGCTTCTTCTCCATCTCAGGCTGGATCCTGTTAAGAATCATCTTGTTGAGGGTCTTTGCCACAAGTGACGTCAGTGAGATCCCCCTGTAGTTGTTGGTGTTAGAGAGATCTCGCTTCTTTGGCACTGGGACGATGTTACTGATCATCCACTGATTCGGGGCAACTCCTTTCTCCAGTGCCCGGTTACAGAACCCCAGGATGATATCATCAAAATCACACCTCTTCATCACCTCTGATGCCACTCCATCCTCTCCATGAGCCTTGCCCTCCTTGATCTTCTTCTTGGCTCTCTGAAGCTCCTCTCTGGTGAAGGGCTCTATCTCAACATCCAGTTCCCCAAACAGCCGCCTGATCTCCCCAGTGCTCTGGGCTGTGGAGGGTGGCTCTCCTAGTAGAGTCCTAAAATGGTCTAGCCATTTCCTCTTCCTATCCTCGGGCTCCTTTCCCTGGATCTGACTCGAACACATTCTCTTCCTCCCTGTGATCTCGTTGCTGATCATCCAGCTCTCCTTACATCCAGACCTGCCAACCATTCTCCCACACTTCTGTCTTCTCTATCAGTGCCTCCTCTCTGACCTCAGTGTAAGCGGTACAGAGTTCTTCCTCATCACCTCCAGAGTCTCCATCCTCTCCTCCGTAGGATCAGCATAGAATTGGTCCTTGGCAGCTTTCAGGTGTTCTCTGGCTGCACACACTTTTGGGTTTGCAGAGATGACGTGCTTCCTTTTGTTCTTTTTCCTCGGCACCAGGGTTTCACTTGCTTCCGCCACTGCATTGGCGAAGTGCCCGTACCTCCTCGTCACACTCTCCTCAGTCCATCCAATCTCTCTCTACTCTGACTCTCCACACAGAGCACTGAACCTGTTTCTCACTTCCACTGTGAACCTCTCCTGTAGCTTATCATCTTCCTTGAAAGCTCCCCATTCATAGATTGCTCTCCGGGGCCAAGCCTTGCTCTTTCTTAAGCTCACCCGGACCTCACTCATAACAAGCCGGTGGTCACTACCCAGTGTACTGAAATAGTTGTATGGTTCTGTGTTCAGAACACTATTCCGTCACTTTTTCCTCACCAGAATGAAATCAATCTGGGACTTGAACAGGTGCATATCTGAGATGTAGGTAAACATCTTCCCCAGATTCTTCCTAAACCTTAAGTTGGTCGCTATCACGTTCGCCTCCAGTAGGGTGTCTCTCAGTAGTCTTCCATTTCGGTTGGTGTTGTTATGGAAGTACCAGCAATGATCTTCACTGCCCTCCTTACTCAGATGTGCATTGAAGTCCCCCAAAACAAGCAGGATATTGTGTGCCTGTATGGTGTTGACAGCTCTACACACCTCCTCATGGAACTCTTCCGCACTCACATCACTGTCCCCATCGGTTGGATTATAGGCTGGGATGACTGTCAGTCTTGGGTTTCCATTGAAGGTCACCCTCAACACTCGCGGGGAGACAGGCATTATTTCCCTCACCAATAGATTGGTTTTTGCAATGAACACAAAACCCACTCCTCCTACTGCAGCATTTGTTGTGTTCTTCACTGCCGATGTAGTGATGAGCTGGCTCCTCTTCCCGATCATCACACTCCTCACGGGCTCATCGTGTATGATCCTGTGTTCTTGGATCGCAAGTATCTGTATACCACTCTCTTCGAACAGATGTCCCAACTCCTTTCTCTTCTCCAGCGTCCGAATAGTCCTCACATTCAAAGTGTCCATTTTGATGGCTCTTCTGCAGGACAAAACTGCATTCTTTATATTTGTCTCATTCTTTATATTTGTCTCATTCTTTAATTTGTCTCATTCTTTATATTCGTCCTGGGTATGACATTAAACTACATCCAGTGGCAAGGCTCCAGTTCG
>OZ024743.1:59826512-59829012 GCA_964016885.1 Eledone cirrhosa
ATACTCACACATACATATACACACACATACACCATCATGACCAAAATATATAACAATTCAACAACTATAACTTTAAATACGTACACATACACACATACAAAAAATATAACACAGGAACAAATGATAGACACGGACATACAGACAACATTTGCTCACCCACAACACATGCTTGACTATATACATTTCCTCTAGCCTGCCTTCATGATCCAGACCAATACAATAAATTATTCTTCATCAACTTTCCCGCCTAATTTTTTCCAACTATAGTCTTTCCTGCTGAAAGACTGAAGTCGGATAAGTTGAGGCATTCTGTTTCCGTCAGCAAATGTTCCTTGCATTTGTCATATTCCATTATAATGTATATATATATTTATATATATATATATATATATATATATATATATATATATATATATATATATATATATATATATATATATATATACATACATATGTGTGTGGGAGGGGGGGATATGTGTGTGTGTATATATATATATATATATATATATATATATATTATGAAGAGAGAAGAAACATTTAGATATAATTAGTAATAAGATGTATCATACCTAAACTGCTTCTAGATTCCTCGACTACGTAGTTTCGTGGCATAATCAAAAACAATACATCATAGAGATATAGAGCTTTTGTGAGGTCTGCCGACTTATCAAGAGGATACCTCATTTTACTAGCTTCAAAGAGCATGTCTATAAGATGTGAGATAGAATCCCAAAAGGCGGAGGGGGAATCAATCACGTGATACGACGGTCAAGAAACAGAGCTAAGCCCCTTATAACCCTGAAAATAATACCACGGAGGCGGAGGGGGTATTTATATCGAGCCCGTAGAAGAGGTGGTTAAGGGGGAAAGAAGTATGAGTAATGGCAGCTTTCCAGCAGTCACTACACTTCAAGGATTACTCGACCAGGGGAAGTTATAAACAATATATTGAGAAACACACAGATACATGCGGACACAAACATATACATGAATATATCCACATCCGTCCTTGAGTTAATGATGCCAACCTTAACCGATGTTGCTCTATGAATAACTGGGACAAACCAATCCGAATGGATTAGACTGAACCGGTATCAGAGCTAAAAGTACATTATGAAGAGAGAAGAAACATTTGGATATAATTAGTAATAAGATGTATCATACTTAAACTGCTGGTATTTTTTTCAGGGTTATAAGGGGCTTAGCTCTGTTTCTTGACCGTCGTATCACGTGATTGACTCCGCCTCCGCCTTTTGGGATTCTATCTCACATCTTATAGACGTGCTCTTTGAAGCTAGTAAAATGAGGTATCCTCTTGATAAGTCGGCACACCTCACAAAAGCTCTATATCTCTATGATGTATTGTTTTTGATTATGCCACGAAACTACGTAGTCGAGGAATCTAGAAGCAGTTCAGGTATGATACATCTTATCACTAATTATATCTAAATATTTCTTCTCTCTTCATAATGTACTTTTAGCTCTGATACTGGTTCAGTCTAATCCATTCGGATTGGTTTGTCCCAGTTATTCATAGAGCAACATCGGTTAAGTTTGGCACCATTAACTCAAGGATAGATGTGGATATATTCATGTATATGTATGTGTCCGCATGTATCTGTGTGTTTCTCAATATATTGTGTATATATATATATTTTTATATATACATATATTTATATGTATATAACCCATGGGTTCGTCGGATTCAGCTCAATTCACCGACTTAGTTGTAATTTTCATCTTGAATTCTTTAAACCGGAAAATTCACTAACTTCGCGGTGAGATTTATCGTGATGATGCTCTTTTTACTGTCTCTAATTCCAACAATGTAAACTTTAATATAATTAAGAAAAATATACTTCATATATTTAAGCTTCTTAACTTAAAAATTGAATTCGAGAATAATGTTAAACTAGAAAATGTCTTTGTTATATCCCTTAATCTAGATACCGGCCCATATTAGCCGTATCATAAGGATAACGAGAATTTAAATTACGTTAACTTTAAATCTAACCACACAAATAATGTTAAAACTGCTATAGTCAAAAGTGTAGAAAAAGGAATTTCTAATTTATCCTCTAATAAAATATCTTCGAATTTACTGCCAAATACTATAATAATGCCCTATTTAGGGCTGGATATCTAGACAAAATTAGGTATACTAAAGATCTTAACCTTGGCAAAGCTTATAATAACTCTAGTAATGTAGCTAGTAATAATCATACTGCTACACAAAAGGAGGAGACCTAGATATAAAACATATCCATTGGTACAACGCTCCCTTCTCTCTTTCCGTTATTAATAACATCCCCAAATTATTTTTAGGGCATTACATAACAGCTTCCCTTCTTCACATATATATATAGCAAGACTTTCAATAGGCATACTATTAAATTCTCGTATTCTACTACTTCGAACATTTCTAAAATTATCTCAAGATATAATTCTAAAATATTAAATAATAACTCATATGCATCCACCAAGGGAGTCATAATAATAA
>OZ024743.1:59836512-59839012 GCA_964016885.1 Eledone cirrhosa
ATATATATACATATATATATATACATATATATACATATACATATGTAGTGACCTACATTCCGCGGGTTCACATACATTCTATGTGCGTGAGTTGGCTCAGCTCAGCCAATCAGCGCCGGTAGAAGAGGATGTATCCCTACGCGTTCTGAGGGAGAAATAGGCCGCAAGGATTTGAGGACGCTATGACTCGCAGATAGACCGTGCTAAGGTAAACACCACTTGTTCTTTTGCTCCGCCAGCACAAACAATATGTAACGACACATACATTTTACTACGGAATTGGCTAAACGCCTCAGCCAGTCGACCGTATTTTATCTTGTAATCTTAATTGATTTTTTTTTTATTTCTCTTGGCATGCCAGCTCAACCTCTGTTAATAAATGATGTAAAACCAAGTTAAAGTCGTTGTCGATATTCTTATCATATCTTTCTACCAACCCTGGTTCCTCGTGGCAACATTACAACACTCTACCTACCAAATTGGTGACTAACTCTCGAAATATAAATACTGATAAACATATATATATATACATATACATATATATACATATATATACATATACATACATATACATATATATATATATATTTATATATACATATATATATATATATATATTTATACATATATATATATATATATATATATATATATATATATATATATATATATATATATATATATATATATATATATATATATATATATATATATATATAAATATATATATATATATATATATATATATATATATATATATATATATATATATATATATACATGGATATACATATATATATAACTTTGAATAACTTTGAAATGTTTTGGCCAGTATTGGCCCAGGCCATGTTTAACTTAATAGCACCAGCTAGCGAAGTCTTTCAATTCAGGATTTGGGCACCATGGCCCATTCGAGAAGAGAATTACTGTTTGCGGAGACATATCCGGGTGTGGGTGGTTTGTTCGGGATTACTTGGAGGAATTTGTCCAAAGACTTCTTGAATTTTGTGTGGTCAGTTTCTGTTTTGACGTGTCCTGGTGTGATGTTGAAGAGAGCAGGGCCGATTGAGGTGAAATAATTGTGCCGTATTGTTGTTATGAGTTGCGATTTAGATTTTTGAATGGGACGGATAGCACGGGGCCCAAGCCTTGGGTGTATCTTGAAGGCGATGCCAACATCATTTGGGCAGTGATGATGGAACATTTTCCACATCATGCAGATAATATAACGCTCACGGCGACGTTGGAGTGAGTAAAGTTTCAGGTTTTCTAGTCGACTCCAGTAGTCAAGGTCTGACATGCCATCTATCTTTTTCGTGATTGCCCTTTGAGGAGCTTCAAGTTTCATGATACTTTGTTTCGTGTGGGGAGACCACAGTGGACAACAGTATTCAAGGTGTGGTCGGGCAAAAGTAGAGAAGAGGAGGATAATGGTGTGGGAATCTCTCGACTGGAAGGTTCTGAGGATCCAGGAACACATTCTGCGGGCCATGTCAACTTTGCTGCTTATATGCGTGGCCCAGCTTATGTTGCTGTCCACGGTTACTCCCAAGTCTCTGATGTTGTTAGACGCCAGGAGAGTTTCCCCGGATGGAAGGGAGTACGGGAGTTTCAGAGCATCCTCTTTTCCAAAGTGGATCAGTTCGAATTTGTCTTCGTTCAGTAACATGTTGTTCTTTTCCGCCCATTGGGTAACAGCCAGTAGGTCTGACTGAAGGCTTATTCGGTCATCCACGCCATTGATGACCTTTTGGAGCTTGAAATCATCAGCGAAAATGTTAATGTTGCTGTGTTTGATGATGTCAGTGATGTCATTAATATAGATGATGAAGAGAAGTGGGCCCAACACAGTGCCTTGTGGGACCCCACTACTGACTTTGGCTGGGCTGGATTTGACTCCTTCAACTACAACATGTTGGGTTCTATTTGACAGGAAGCTCTTGATCCACTGCAGCAGCTTTCCAGTGACACCAATATTGGACAGCTTTCTCAGTAGAATGTTATGATCAACCCTGTCAAAGACCTTGCTGAAATCAAGGTAGATAACATCAGTGTTGGAACCCTCTCCCAAGGCTCTCAAAATGTCATCAAAGTGATGCAGTAGCTGCGTCAGGCAATCCCTTCCATTACGGAATCCATGCTGGTTGGAGTTCAGCATATTGTTACTCTCGAGGAAGTGGGTCATTCGCGATCTCACCACTCTCTCAAATACCTTAATGATATGAGAGGTGAGTGAGATTGGACGGTAATTCACGTCAAGGGATTTGTTTCCCTTTTTGAAAACTGGGACAACAGACTGGGATAGAAGGTTTTCTGGCACATATCCAGCATCCAGTGAGTTCCGCCACAGATTGGCAAGAGGAGATGCAAGTTGGTGTTGACACGCCTTCAAGACACAAGCAGGGAACCTATCGGGACCTACTGCTGAATTATGCTTGATTTCCTTTATTGCCGCTAAGACATCAGGGGCGCCAAACGTTATGTCCGATAAGGTGTAATG
>OZ024743.1:59849012-59861512 GCA_964016885.1 Eledone cirrhosa
TAAAGTTTAAGCAAAGAATCCCTGCTTTCACCCTTAACGGGAAAACGATACTTTTGTTCGTTAAGACGTTCCTGGCAATGAACGAAAAAAAAAAGCGAAGTTAATACGTTGTTATGTGGACCTTGAGAACAATTTACGCAAAGTAGAAAAACGAAATGGAGTCATTAGGCTAATATTCTATTTAGGAAACGGAATTGTTTTCAGCTCCGGAGTTAACAATAATGTAAATAAATGTGTTGAACAAATATGACAGGTTATTAACATCGTAAAAGTAATAATAGTTAAGATTTATACGATTATATATATACATACACATATCTATATAATTATATACACGTGCATACACGAAAACGCACGCCGTACATACATATACATGGATATAAACACGCGCACACACACTTATACCAGGCACGACACATATAGCCGCGCACATACGAACGTATACGCCAAATACACACACATATATATATATATATATATATATATATATGTGGGTATATATACAATTATATATGCATATATAAATATAAACAAATATATACATATAACACACACACATACCCACACATAAATACGCATATGTTCAACAAACGTACTTATACCAGTAAACATATGTAAACATATATATACATACATATATGTGTGTATATAAATAAATACAAACATATATATATACTCACACGGATATACATACATGCACCAACTCCAACTCATACGCATACGCAATAATAATCCATATATATAGATATATAGGAATATGTTCAAAACCCCGACGGCAGAGATAAAGCCGTTTCGACGGCTATTTCTGGACTAAAGAAATAGCCGTCGAAACGACTTGAGCTCTGCCGTCGTGGTCTTGAACATTTTCCTATTACCCACTGTAGTACCCTAAGTATTGAGTACTCTGGGGCGTTATGGTCCACCTGGTTCCTTACCACACTTCCTTCGTTATATATTATATATATATATATATATATATATATATATATATATATATATATATATATATATATATATATATATATATATATATATATATACACACACAGACACATAAATATAAACATATACATAATACACATACGTACACATACACACATACCCATACATCAACCACATGCACACACACATATATATGCATATATACTCATACACACATACCCATACATCAACCACATGCAAACACACATATATACACATATATACATATAGACTCATACACATATATACACACATATACGAATACATATATACGCACACACACGTAATACATATATATACACGCATATACGTATACATATATACGTACATACACGTAATACACATATACACACATATACGCACAGACACACGTAATACACATATACAGATAAACACATGCACGTATACACGTATATATATATATAACATACACCTATAACATATACAAGCATATATACGTACGAAAATGTATAAGTACCTGTACGAACATACGGATAAGGTATACTTACCTATACAAATATGTAATGGTATGAACATAAATTATACTTAGCGACCACATCAAGACGTAAACCATCCGCGCATTGTCCTTACTATCAGTTAGGGTAGAATATGGGCCTGTAATACAAGAAGGTTTTATGCAATTTGTATTTACAAACCGAAATTGCCTCAGATTTTTTGTTTAAGATGTGATCATTCGTGTAGAGTATTTCCAGGGTTTCAGCGGCGCAAAGATCGCACGGTCTTTTGTTTCCGTTATGCGTTCTAGCTTTACCTAGGTTCTCCCAGTGTAATCTATATTTGGTGTGGTTGTCTTTTAGACTCCAAATATGAGCTGAAAGTGACGCCATGTTCCTTCTTATAGGGTTAAGAAAAAAATGGCTGTGAATATTAAGACGCTACTTGAATCTATTGGCGGTTAACCCTATGTAGGCCTTACTAGACGTGGGTGTGTCGACCTTACATTTGTAGACAATATTACTGGAGAGGCATTTTCCAGATTGAGGGTAGTCTGACCGATTCCTACAATTACAGTTAATACTAGTTACCGGGTTGCTAGTGTTACTATGGCTAAGTAATTTGGCTAAATTTGAAACAGTGATGTTATGTGCAAAGTTAGGAGTCGTGGAGTAAGATATATTAACGGTATTTCTATTAAATATTTTATTATATTTATGTGTTATTATCGCTCCACATTACGACGTATTATCTTCTCATTTTTTCCGTATATATACGTGTGTGTGTGATTGTATATGTGTGTATGTGTGTGTTTATGTGTGTGTACAAGACCTGAAATACAAAATACTGGTTGGGATATTCTTGGAAGCAGTGCATCACCGTTATCTATACTTGTATGTATATGAAGGTTGATTGATTCATCTTTGCAGAATATGTCCATCTCCTTTCATACCACCATCACAACCATCACCACCAACCATCAGTTCGTTACCTATAAGATGGATTTTCAGTCCAGCTGCACACCTGCATGATCTGCAACAAAGAAGACACTGTTTTAATTGTGTCTATTTTAGAGTCGTCAGTTTTATATAATATCAAATGACTTTTAACCTGGTCTTTAATGGTGCCTGTTCCGTTTCTCTGGTATTTCATTTGATTTTAAATGAGTGAAATACCCAGAATTAGAGAACGTTACACGGCCACATAATTCATATGTCCTGTTGCATATCCTTTGATTAACGTTGATTTTGTAGCCCATATTAAGCCATCGCTCAAGCATTTCATGTTTAAAATATCTCTGATCAACCTTTCCTCACATGACAACTACATTCAGCTATCTACATCGCTAGCACTACCCAATTCAAAATGTCAACCTGTGGATCTTTAACTTTTTTCTTCGCAGTCCATATATATTTTCCTTGCTTTGTGATGAAGGGCATTTTACTTTAAAATAGTTGTTTGAGTCTATCATCTTTCATGCTGAAAATATGGCATGTCCAACGCACTTGAGAGGATCTGATGACAGATCCAATGTTTGAATATCCAGCAACTATAAGTATTTACTAGACAGGTATTTTATTTTATAATTTGATATTGAACATAAGTATCAAAACACCGTAGTTTAAACAGTTCATGCAAAGTTAGATGTCTATAGTATACTGTCCTCGTTTCTGAAGAGTCCAGATGAGCACATAGCATGGAAGCCTTGATCTTGTTAGTGATGCCACAATATTCTCATACTTTATTTTCGAATTTTTCAACTGCTGCAGAATGTTACTCAATGCGTGGATGTATTTCTGCATCTAGTAAAGCATCTCTCGGCAATTTTCTGCGCAGGTTAACAAAATGTGTGAACTGATCCCAATCGCCTTTACGATCGTGAGTCTAACACAACTGATCTACACGACATATTCTATTCATGTTGTTCTTTATGTTATTTAAATAAGACACCGGTGATTACATTACGTAACTCCATCATTTTTGCTTCCTTTTACTAAGTATTTTAGCAGTGATTTATATTATTCTAGAATTGTAGAAAGTAGATCATTGTATTTTCTTTTATATATTGTATTATATTTTTTAGTTTAATCTAAATTTGTCGTAGATAAATAAGTTTTCTTACACTATACTATTCATTACTATAGAATCTAACATCAAATAATTGTTTCTACTTTAGGCACAAGGCCAGCAATTACCCAGTGCATTACTGGTACTTTATTTTATCGACCCTGTAAGGCTGAAAGGCAAAGTCAACCTCGGCAGGATTTGAACTCAGATCAATCTAACATCAAATAATGAAATTATTTCTAATTAACTGTTTACCGAAGAAAGTTTAAAGTTTGAATCTAGAAGAGTCAAATATTGAATTATTTGATACTGATTGACTTCGCTTTCGCTTCTCGTTCAATTTACTTATCAAAAGCAATTCTGTATGATAAATTACTGTTTATCTACAGAAATTACCTGCCCAATACAGACTAGAATGAAATATACTATTCAATGAATAGTTGTTGGTTTCATTTCATATTAATGTTTGACAGAGTTAAAAATATTTCTTATGTAATGCTGTATGATCCACATATTTATTTACTTGTCCAACTAACATCCTCATATTATCCTGTCTTCCTGTACATATCAAACAGCTATTTTGTTATTTTTATAGTATTTCCCTGACCTATTCTCCTTGTTTCCGAATATCCATGTACTTGTTATATAGTAGAACCCCATCCACAACAACACCAGTTTAGTTTTCGATCAGTTCCCACTATGTTATTTT
The DNA here is from genome assembly GCA_964016885.1 of Eledone cirrhosa. Lineage (NCBI taxonomy): Eukaryota > Metazoa > Mollusca > Cephalopoda > Octopoda > Eledonidae > Eledone > Eledone cirrhosa. The sequence continues at coordinate 59,853,226 of OZ024743.1, forward strand.
TATTTTCACTTTCTTTCTTCATTATCCATGGATTCTACTTCCTTTCTAATCTCATAATTTGAAAGAAAATATTTATTTGTTCTGCTTATCTGACTTTCCCTCGTCTTTCACTGACTTTCCCTCGTCTTATCTCACTTTCCCTCGTCTATTACAGACGCCAACATTCATATCATTTAATAATTCATATTAAAACCATATATATAAAACTGGAATATTTTTACACAGCATTAACTGTATTTGTTTTCATTGGTTTTAGAAATAAATGAAGAAGCATTTGTACATTATGTACATTATAAAAGTGAAACTAGAGGAAACATAACATCAATGAATACGACACTTTATTGTTGATAGAAACATTTTCTCTCGGTGGTGAAGTAAATAGACTTTATAACATGGCCTCCTTGGATGAGTTACCTACAGCCTTGAAATAATACGTGAATAAATTATTATGAAAACTAAACATATCACTAGATTAAATGAATTGTAAGTTTGTATGATAATATTTTCCCTGAATAACTCTGGTGCATTTATATATTGTATTCAAAGGAGTCTTAATGGTCAAAACTAAATTCACAACTCCATTTTGAGTATAAGCATATATCTATTTCAATATGTCTGCAGAAAACAATAAAAAATGCATTCACACGATTCATATATTTTCATTAGTCTTGTGTTCAGTGATTTTTTTCTAATCAGATTTTTTTCTAAGAACTCGTGATAGGAAAAGATGTTATTTAATCTATATGCAACAAAATAATAATTCAATAATCCATAACACACGCTACAAGTTTTAAAAGTACAATCACAATTCCCATTGGAAACAAACACAAACACACTGCCACACTTATATGTAAGAGAGAGGGGAAGTGAGAGAAAGAGAGATGGTGGGTGAGTAGTGAAGGTTATCATAATCTTGTCGGAAAACAATGTTTATCGGCATCGGCTGAAAATGTGTCCGCAATGAAAAAGAAATAATTAACATCAATACAATTTACTCTGAAAATGCGCATGGGGACAGAGATTTTGAAATCTTAATTAACAGAAAAGTGGGCAGGTTAATTTAAGCTAATAATTGTTTCTTCTTTTTTGTAAAGCTAATATTATTCAATAGAGAGGAACATTCACATGGTTCTCCTTTTTCTGCAAATAAACATTAGACTGTTCTTTTTCTAAATATACAAATTATCTCTTATCGAACGTATGTTATCGAGCGACTAACATGTGGGACAAAATCACAAACTCAAACACACACACACACACACACACACATATATATATATACACACACACATACACACACACACACACACACACACACATATATATATAAATAATTACAACAGCGACAGGAACAGGTAAAATAAAGTTGTTAAGAAAACAACACCATACTTCAATACTGAGCATATAAAAAAAAAAAAAAAACAGGGGTAAAAATTACGCCATTATGTTTTTTCTGTTTTTTTCTGTTCAAATTCTATCTCTCTGATGAGCTCATATCTGTTGCATAATGGTTATCACCGAAATATAAATGACAGTGAATATGAATAAACCAAGTTAATTTTAACCTGTTGACTTACACAACTTTATATATATATACATATATAAAATTGAGTGTGTGAGTACTCAACGAATTGCTGTTTATTCCAAAATAATTTAACAAAATCTGTAAGTCAACAGATCAACAGGTCATAATTAACTTTGTTTATTCATATTCGCTGCCATATATGTTTCAGTGATAACCATTATTCAACAGCTATGACCCATCAGGCAGCTAGAACGTGAACAGAAAAATGGGAAAACATAATGGTGCAACAAAACTGAACTCGATATTTCGTTGATATTCCGGAGTGTGGTATTATTATTATTATTATTATTATTATTATTATGGTGGTGGATCGGCAGTGTCGGTAGAGGGTCGGATGCTATGCTTTGACGCATAGAGTTACGGCCCTTGCCATTCAGATTTCAAATCCCGCCGAGGTAAACTTTGCCTTTCATCCTTATGGGGTGGATAAAATAAAGTACCAGTAACACACTAGGTATTTGCTGGCCTTGTGACAAAAGTAGAAACAATTATTACAGTTGCATTTATCTTGCTTTATGTTCATACGAGTTATCACCAAGTCACAACCAGTGACCTCAAGAAACAACAAGGTCCGCCATGTTCAAGAAAGAACATACATACACACACATGCATATTTAGGTGTTTAGACTTGTGATGTACTTATATTGACAGAATCTTCTTTAGTATATGGGCAGTTCCCATTAGTACTATCTTTTGTATTTATCCTATACGCGGGTTTCCTGGGATTTGCGATAAGTAATCATTAGACCCCTTAGGTATCATTCCTAGAGCGCCTACAACCACCGATATTGTTTTAGTTCTCAATTTCCACATTTTTCTAATTTCTATCTCCAGGTCCTTATACTTGCTCAATTTTTCAAATGTTTTTATAGATACATTCTTGTCTATTGGAACAGACATATCAATTAGCAGGCATACCCTCTTTTTAAAGTCCTTTAGTTTTATATCAGGTCTATTTGCATCTATTTTTCGGTCTGTTTGGATGCTAAAGTTCCACAAGATTGAGATGTGATCCTTTTCAAGTATAGGAGGTGGTTGATGCTCCCACCAATTCTTTTGATGGAGCAGGTCAAAATGCTTACACATTATCCAATGTATGTATTGTGCAGCTCTGTCATGCCATTTTAGGTGTTCGGTTGGAGCTATAGGACTGCACATTGAAATTGAACTGCACATTGGCCTGGCAGTGCTACCGGGGAACGCTGCCGGTTCGAGATAAGCTCTACAGGCACGGAAGTGTTGTCAGCCGAGGCTGTCCGAGATGCGCTCAGAGCGACGAAACCGTCTTGCACTCACTCGTTCAGTGCCCGAGCATTGCTGACTTGTGGAGCTATGTCGAACAGTTGCTGTCGTGTGTAGGACTGATCCGGTTGTCGACTGAGTCCATTTGCAGATGGTCTCGCCGTCTTCCTTCGAGGAGGAAGGGCAGGCGGTTTTCATCTGTCTGGTGGCCATGGCGAAAGAGATTGTGTGGTGGACAAGGTTAAAAGGGTTAAAGACAGACACTTTCCTCTTTGGCGAATCCCTAATTAACTTTTTCAAGTTTCACTTGAAGAGGAAAATCAGGGTGGAGAAGCAAGTGCTGCCTTCTAGCAAGTTTGTTGAACGGTGGGTGAATGTAGCGAGAATGGTCCGAATATACGTCTGTAGTTTGAGAGATGGAAACATTGAGAGAGGGCGCTTGCCCTGTGGGTCAGGGTGGCCGTGGTCTTTTGTGTGGCTTTCACCACGTGTAACACTCGGAGGTTTACCCCCTATGGGGGAATTTTTCATTGTTTCAATTTTCATTTTTATTGTTTATATCTATATATGTTTCTATGTCCTTTTTTTTCTTTTCTTATATAAATAATAAAAATATTTACACGCACAAAACCCACATCTTACCTTACTATACCGTCGTGTGCCGTCTGTAATGTTTTTGCTGATGTCACCCCTTGTGGCCAATAAAGAAATCATTATTATCATTATTATTATTATTATTATTATTATTATTATTATTATTATTATTGTTTTTACTCTTTGAGTCTCAGTCATTGATGTTAGTTAACTGGAAAGTTTGTTGAAATGAATATGAAGCCACTACCTGCAGCCTCAGATATTCAGGACGTATCGGAGGGTTCTTGCTGTTCCCAGCAAGCATGCCTTTTGAAGCGTTCCAAAAAGCGTGAAGGGACCAATTTTCTTTAACCATCCCTGGAAACTTTTTGAGATAGTCCCTAGTGCGCCTATGACAATCGGGATCACTTTGACATCATGGCAGTTCCAAATCCTTTTTACCTCCAATTTTAAGTCCTGGTATCGGTTAATTTTCTCCTTCTCCTTCTCTTGCATTCTCGTGTCGAATGGGCAGGCCACATCCACAATCTTTTTTCTTTGTCCAAAACCACCAGGTCAGGTCTATTGTATTCCAGTTTCTTGTTCGTCTGTATCCTAAAATCCCACAGCACCTTCACCTGATCGTTTTCCATCACCGCCTGGCTTATGCTAATACCACTTTTCAGAATGTGGTAAATTGTTTACTTTGCATAGGTGCCAGTGGATCACCCTGCCCATCACATCATGTCTCCAGCCCTTATAGTGAGTCTGGGCTAGGTGTTTACACTCAGATACAATGTGAGCCACAGTCTCCTCTCTCTCTCCACAGATCCTGCACAGTGGGCTAGCCTCCCCCTTGTAAATGTGGTGTTTCAACCACTTCGTTTTGAGGGCCTGCTCCTGCGCAGCCATTAATATTCCTTCTGTAGCCTTTTTAAGGTCTCCTCTTTTCAACCAGTTCCATGTCTGTGGATCTCTAAATTCAGTTTTCTCAAAGAAGGTACTATGAAGGGATTTTTCCTGAAGGCTGCTCTTTCTCCTTGATGTTATTTCCTCCTTGGACATCCCTTGGCCTATTGTCTCCTCCTTCATTTCAGCTCTGAGCATTGGCTCCTTACTATCAGTCACGTATTTGTGTAGGTTGTTTTTCTCCATCTGAACACAGTCCTCTATGCTGATATACCTCTTCCACTCTAAGATCTCCTTAATAGAGTCTATCGACATCACTCCTCTGGTGGAATATATTGTAGATAGTCAATAGCTTCCTAGTCTTCCTATCCATTTCTTTTTGTTCAGCAACATTCCATCTCAGAATTCCCGCGCTGTACCTAATAATAGACACAGCTCTGGAATTTACTGCACTTATGGCATTCCTACTTTTCAGATGTGACTTTAATACACTCCTTACTCTCCGAAGGTATTCAGTTCTTATCAATTCCTTCATTTTTTTGTTCTTGATGTCATCTGCCTCCAGAACGCCCAAATACTTGTATCCTTCCTCAGAGTCAATTTCCTTGATCATCTCACCTGTTGGTATCTGGATTCCGTTACTTCTGCTCAGCTTACCCCACCTCATCACAATGACTCCACACTTACTAATACCAAATTTCATACATATATCATTGCTGAAAATACGGACAGTGTCAACAAGCACATCCAACTCCTTCTCACTGTTCCTGAAGAGCATAAGATCGTCCATGAAGTGGAGGTGATTGATGGTAAGCCCTCCCTTTCCCAACCTGTATCCTGCTCTCATTTTTCGCAGTACACTGGTCAGGGACATCTGGGCAAGGGCAAACAACACCTTGTTATTATTATTATTATTATTATTACAGTAGCATTTATCTTGCTTTATTTTCATACGAGTTATCACCAAGTCACAACCAGTGACCTTAAGAGACAACAAGGTCCGCCATGTTCAAGAAAGAACATACATACTCACACATGCATCTTTAGTGTTTAGACTTGTGATGGACTTATTTTGACAGAATCTTCCTTAGTATATGGGCAGTTCCCATTAGTACTATCTTTTGTATTTATCCTATAAGCGGGTTACCTGGGATTTGCGATAAGTAATCATTAGACCACTTAGGTATCATTCCCAGAGCGCCTACAACCACTGGTATTGTTTTAAGTCTCAATTTCCAAATTTTTCCAATTTCTATCTTAGATCCTTATACTTGCTCAATTTTTCAAATGTTTTTATAGATACATTCTTGTCTATTGGAACGGACATATCAGTTAGCAGGCATACCCTCTTTTTAAAGTCCTTCAATATTATATCAGGTCTATTTGCATCTATTTTTCGATCTGTTTGGATGCTAAAGTTCCACAAGATTGAGATGTGATCTTTTTCAAGTAAGGGAGGTGGTTGATGGTCCCACCAATTCTTTTGATGGGGCAGGTCAAAATGCTTACACATTATCCAATGTATGTATTGTGCAGCTCTGTCATGCCTGTTTAGGTATTCGGTTGGAGCTATAGGACTGCACATTGAAATTATATGGTCAATGGTCTCTGGTTGTTTTTTGTATACACGGGATAATGGGTTGCATCCATTTTTTATTATGTTGGCTTGGTAATTTTTTTGTTGGCAGACACTGATCTTGTGCTGATATAATCAGTCCTTCAGTCTCCGATTTCAGTCCAGAGGATGCCAATCACTGATGGGTTAAAGTTTTGTCAACATCAGGATTGTTAGCTCGTTCTGGGTATTTTCCATACAGAGGCTTTTCTTGCCATTTCTTAGCCAGTTTCTGTAGCAGTTCTTTCTTTGCAGTTACTTTTGCCTGCTTTGCTTTTTCTGTGTTTTCCATTTCAGCAGTAAATGGGACTTCTGAAATCTGTAGTCCATTACTGTATCTTTGTGCATCTTTTGTAATGGAATATGATCTTTTGATGCTTTCGTGTTTCAAAACGAGTTTGATCATCCAATCATGTGATTACCTTAGATATGTAGATCATCCAATTGTTGCAGTTTTCAACGCAATGTCTAACTGGATTAACCCACGTCCTCCTTCTTTTCTAGGGAGATATATTCTATCTGTATCTGCCTTAGGGTGAAGCATTCTGTGCATGGTTAAGAATTTTCTAATTTTTGTATCGTGCGTAGGGATCTCTCTGCTTGACCAGTTAATGACATTGCAAATGTAGGTTACTACTGGTATGGCAAGCGTGTTTATGGCATCGATCCAATTCCTTGCATTCAATTCCGTTCTTAAGATTGCTCTTACTCTGCGGTAACATTCCTTCCTTATCCTTTCCCTCATTGTCGAGTGCTTGATACCGTCTCCTTCACAAACACCTAGATTTTTGTAAGTTTCCTCTTGGTCAAGTTCTCTTATCACACTCCCCCGATCAAGATTAATGTCTGAACTTTTCAGCAGCTTTCCTCTGGTGAACGTTGCTTTGGCGCATTTATCTAGTCCAAACTCCATTTTAATGTCATCACTGAACTGCTCCACAGTGGATAATAGCCCTTGCAATTGTTCATCATTTTTTGCAAAAAGTTTCAGGTCATCCATGTAGAACAAGTGATTAATGGTTTTGTCATAGACTTTATATCCATGTTTTGTTTCATTGAGCATTTTACTTAATAGTATAAGTGCGATGCAGAATAAAAGCGGTGATAAAGAGTTACCCTGAAAAATTCCACAATTAATATTAACTTCTTCAGCTTCCAGTGATTTTGTGTCACTATTCAAAAGGAGTGTCGTTTTCCATGTCTTCATACTGAATAACAAAAACCTCCTAACAACGGGAGATATTTTGAAAATCTCTAAACATTTTTCAATCCAACTGTGTGGCAAACTATCGAATGCTTTTTTATAATCTATCCAAGCAATTGATAGATTTTTGTGTCTATTATGACAATCTTCCAGTATCATTTTGTTAACCAAAAGCTGATCCTTACAGCCATATGAGCCTCGTTTACACCCTTTCTGCTCAATGGGAAATAGGTCATTTGTTACCAGGTGGTCATATGTATATTCAGTTAGGACTGATGTTAACATTTTATACATTGTCGTCAAGCAAGTTATCGGTCTGTAATTTTGGGGATTGTTTGTTTCATCATTCTTCGGAAGCAGTAATGTAATGCCGTTAACTAGCCATGATGGTATCTTTTCTGGCTCCTTAACTATTTCATTGTAAAGTTGGGCTAACAGCTCATGTGACTCATGTGACTGTTATATTTTCCCATGTTTGTTCCTCAAGGTGAGCTGTATCTTTCATTTGTCTGTCTCTCCATGGGGCATGTATGCTATGAACTTTTTCTTCAGTCCAGATCTTTTCCCAGAATTCTTGCACTTCCACCTTGGGTGGTATTGATTTAGCAGTTATTGTTGACTTACCAATTTTTCTGTAGAAGTTTCTTTGGTTGTTTTTGAACATATTATTGTCCTTATAGAATCTAGATCGTTTTTCAAAGCGCCTTATACGAGCAGCTTTGGCCGACACTTTTTGCTTGATTATTTCTATCAGCATGTCTATGTCACTTGTTGATTTTATACTGTACTTTCTTTTCAATTTTCTAAGTTTAGTTTGTTTAACATGTTCACCTACTTTATAGTTTGTTAAAATTTCTATGTCAGATCGGAGAAGGTTTATTTGGCGATTGATGTTCTCCTGCCAATTAGATTTCTTGTGGGAATTCCTTTGTTTTTCCATCTTCACTCTACATAAGTGAGTGGGGACTTTAGCAGATGCATAATAGAGATGATTTAAATCAGTAATGTTTAGTTTGTTTGTGATGATAATGTATGTGAGAATTATGTTAGTCTTGTGTATTATATTTTGGTTCTGTTTGGAGTTCTGGATCTTAGGGAGGGTGTCTCGTTGCCCCATGTCAGATTCTTTCATTTTCATCCATTCGATCATAATTTCATC
>OZ024743.1:59869012-59879012 GCA_964016885.1 Eledone cirrhosa
TGTTCTTGAGGAACACACTTCATTTCACATCGTTCTTCATGAGAAGACTGGTGCCTCTATACGTAAAACACCCAGGAAATATCCTATGAGATGCAAACTCTTAGGAGGTTTACCTAACCTACATACGTGTGAGGAATAATATTTCTTGTTCTTTACATATCCTTCCAAACATCGCAAGAGTAGGGATTGGTAATGATGTACCATCGGGCGCTCTAGAGAGAAATCAGCATTGAAGTTGTCAACTATCTCGGGTACTGGTGGTAAGAAGGACAAGGTGATATCAACTCCTTTTTGCTGGCTATTATCGGGCTTCGAGGCAAAATGAGATGAACGCTAAAGTTTTGTAGTATCAGCTCGAAAAATAGCTGGGCATAGTGTGTCTGGGATTTGCCGCTGTTCTTGCTTGCCATCATATATTTATTCTATCTTATTTTCCTTCTTCTTGTTGCAAGCTGCCCTTTAATTTGCCAACAGTTTGTGTGATATAAACTCTTCTCCATTAATGATGTATAACTGTGGGATTGCCGTTTTATCTACGGGATTTACTACGACCTCTTGAATGTCGGTGTTTTTTTATGTTTTTTTTTTTCAAATACTGATATATCAATACAAATTAATGTTTCAGAACATACTTTCAACGTATCTTCCACTGTACATGTGTATAGGCGCGTATCTAAACAGAGTGTTCAGTTCACGATTTTAATGAGATATCAATTCCCAGCGGTGTGTTGGTAATTGAACAAGGCTCTTTCCTTCGTGTTTCTTCAATTCATTCATAGAAGTTCTAATAGTTCTAAAGGCAGGTATGTAACGCATTGTGTCACCATGAATCTCCAAAATTATTACCTTATTACATTAATGTAAACGTATGTGTGGAATGTTGAATCACGTGCATGTTACCTTCTCAAGAAGACTATTCCATTTTTCAAATCATTAGAAATCTCAACATTGGAACCGATGGAGGTTCAACAACAACGATGATACGTGTAGTTTTATATTAACATTTGAAGATTTCTGTATAATAAATAGTTCCATTGGATTTTCCGTAATCGTCTTTTCCTCATTTCAAAAGAAGGATAGTGCGTATGTTTTGACATTACTGAGCTTATTACCCCCCGCCCCCAAATATGTCGAATACCTACTCTTGCACATAATTCAGACTCCAGCATTCCATGCCCAGTGAACACGGCCGTGTGGTACTTAAACAGTTATACCTGCTTCAGAGGAACTCCATTCACATGCATAGTGCCCTGCGCGTGGTTGTGAGGATAAGTGTCTCAGTTCTCGCAGCACAGTTGTTCATTCCATCCATGCAGCACTCAGTATCAAATCTATCGAGTGCAAGTCGGAGATCCCCCTCTATCAAGTTAAGTAACACCATGTCGTTTGCAGATTCCAGTCGACTGTTTTTATAGCTGTCAGTCATGATACCACTTCCAACCCGGTGGTGTATGTCAATCCTCTCTATCTAAATAATTGTTCTGCATTTGGCACAAGGCCCGCAATTACCCAGTGCATTACTGGTACTTTATTTTATCGACCCCGTAAGTTAACCTCGGCGGGATTTTAATTCAGAATGGCAAGGGCCGTAACTCTATGCGTCAAAGAATGGCCTCCGACCATCTATCGGTACGGCCAATCCACAGCCATCAAAATGATGGTTTCTTATATAGGCACAAGGCCAGAAATTTGGAGAGAGTGGAAAGTCGATTAAATCGATCTCAGCACCTGCCTGGTACTTTATTTTATCGACACCTTAAGGATGAAAGGCAAAGTTAACCTCGGCGGGATTTAAACTCAGATCATAAAGGGCCGCAACTCTATACTGCAAAGCATGGCACCCGGTTCTCTACCCATACTGCTAATCCACCGCTCATACCGACTTCTAAATAATGAACAGGAGAAATGCCAGTACGCACCTTTGGCGGGTCCGATTCCAGATTGAATGGTTTCGATTTAGCAGATATTTCTCCGAACAGAAATGCTTGGGCCTTCTTAATTCGACACTAGGGCAGCAAGAACAGACCATCACATCCCATATTCCTGAAAAACATTCCACAGCAGGCCCAGAAGAGCGTTGACAAAATAAAAGAATATTCCTCTTGCCAATAATCCCTCTATTTTTCGAATAAATGCAGTATTGCAGTGTGAATATTTGGTTGTCTGTGTTGCCTCCGAGACGAGAACCGCACTTTACATCAGCTAGCTAGGACCGAGCAATTTCCCTGCATCTCTTTGCCAGACACTTATTATAGGCTTTACCAAATCAATGTTAATCGGGAATGATAATCCAAATTTTCAAAAAGAGAGACAAAAGAGATTGTTCCAATTACAGATGGGTCTCCTCGTCTGTCAGCATGAATATATAAATATAACAACAACAATTAAACAATAATAATGCCTAGTGCGACCGGTGGAAATTCCCCCGAACGAAAAACAATTAAAAGGAGCTATTTAAGAAAGAACGGATCATCTGCGTTTTTAAATTATATATATGTTATTGTTGCTTGTGCAATAACTGATACAAGAATATACAGTGACAATTTATACAACACTTAATATATATAGCATTCGTTAGATTTAATTGTATTGAAACTGCAAGATCAATATATAATTGCATATTCTTTATTACGCAATATTTTATCAGGATTAGTTTACATAATATACAATTATTTTAAACAAAACCTTATAGAGAATATGCAGAATATTTACATTCACCTGATTAGTGTCAATTCCTTTACAAATTACAACGCATTTACTATGCTCAGATATATCTTAATATCTCATTGCATGCGATATTTCTTTATTAGAGGTTTATTAGCTTGCCACCTTTGCATATCAGTGTTGAATACATTAATTTTTACATTTGGCTGTCTGTGTTCTCTTGAGACAGCTACATATAATTGTCCATGGCTGAATACTGGCTGAGGAAGGAACATACCCACTTTATCATATGTTTGAACCTGGCTCTTGTTGAAAGTCATAGAATACGACAGTCTTAATGGAAACTGGTTACCTTCCAAAGTAAAAGGGAAGCTGGGATCTCTGGGGACTAACTTTAGTCTTGGGATCAAAATACGTCGGCCCATCAAAGGACACTTGATATGAGAAGCATCGATGGAATGTTGATGCAATCCCATTACTTCCAATCTTGTACCGTTGTATAAGCCGTTCTGCATTGAAATATTCCGTAGAAGCATTAGTATTAATCCTGCTTTTAACTGGAGTTAGCGAGGCGGCATCACCGAAGGGGTGAATGAGTTTAGAAATTCAGTAGAATATCTGTCAGCTTCTGAAGGGTCATCCGTAATCACTCTATCAGTATTATGATAAGTATGGCTGTTACCACGTAGTTGTCTGAGAACCTATTCGTTGGTAAATAAGCAATCAGCATTATTTGGAGATAAAATTACTCGTGTTCTTTTCTGATGTTGCGTTGTATCGTTGAAAGTTTGTTTCATCAAAAAATAATTTACACATGAGAATCGAGTCACCTCAACATCATCTTCATTAATATTTAGTTCTTCAATTTGTGATGTTGGTTCATTGCCAAGATGTAGTAGCCTTTAGGTACGCAACTGGTCGGTAATTTGCAGCCTCATTTCCCTTCACTTTCTCCTACACTATAAAGACTGGCCGAATCTTGATCATCTAATTTGGGACTTCTCCTAGCCACAAGCCCTTGTTCAAGTGCTTGACTGTCCTATCATGCATGCTGCTCATTATCTTGTCCAAGAATCATTGGGGGCCGTCAGAACCAAGTGCCTCCCATATTGCCATTCCTGTAACAAATTGTTTGACATCATTAGAGTAAATGCTGATGTTATCTTCTTTCACATTCTTGTTTAGTTGTTCATCACTTTGAAGCGAATTTGTCTCATTATTATGAGAAGAAGGGGTGCGGTGGATTGGCAGTATCGCTAGAGCATCGAACACCATGCTTCGCAGCTACGTCCTTTTACCTTCTAAGTTCAAATATCGCCAAGGTTAGATTCGTCTATCATCGTTACGGGGTCGATAAAATAAAGCTCCAGTAAGGCATTGGCATCGATTTAATCGACCTTTCCTCTCCTCCAAAATTGCTGGCCTGATGCTTAAAAAAAACATTATTATGAGCAGACTGTATTCCCCAGATATTGTTTCAACCTTCAGTCACCTGATCTGAGTCACGAAGCACGTTCTCCGTTTTGCATTAACCATCAAGTTATTTATAAAACTGAGAAGGGTTTCAGCGGAAAATTTTATTTTGATAGAATTGCTGTTGTTGATTTTCCAGGTTACACATTTTCTGACTGCCACTTTACTTTTGTCTAAAATTGAGTTATCACGCCGATATAGCCTACAGCTTTAAGATCATATTTTTTTGTTCAATGCCACTATTTCCTTAGAGGGCAGATTGTGATTGCCCTCTATAAATTCTTCCAGGAGACTAAAATATTTTTTCCAGTCAATGATTTTTTTCTTATGTCTACGTTTCCAGAAGAGTGTTTCTATTTTTTCCCCATTTGCCAAATTTGGGGGCCTTAACTCTCAGTCTTTCGGCAACTAATAATGTTGCACATGTAAGCAGCTTATGTGTTTCAGGAATGTCATTGGCTTTTACAATACAAATGATATTGTTGACTCAACTTATCTCATTTGACGACTTTTATGAGCGGATTCCCCTGTGGTAAGTCGACCTGATAGACATCTCTTAACCCTGCAAATAAATTCCTCTCGTGTTCATTCAGCACTTTGATGCTATCATTTTCATTATCAATGTCTACGCTCTGCATTTTCCCCATAGGTTCGGCTGGATGACATGGCATGATAGCTCCTATTTCCTCAACTCCAATGATGTTTTCTTTAATAGTAGGATTTAGAGAGTCGTTAGCCGAGTCCCCCTCTTCCAGATATTTGTTCCCTTTATTATTCAAATCCTCAGCATCTGCTTCTTCGTGGAGTATGCGACGAATATCTACTAGTCTTACTTTGGGCTATATGTTCAGCCAGCCTTTGAGAAGAAAGTTCTCTCATCCATTTTCATCCACAATTAGTATTCTTTTTCCGAACATGTATTCTTTTTTTCCGATGGATTACTCCTAACATAACATTCCCATAATACCTTATTTTTATTGGTGTATACAAATGTGAGAAAAAGATACTGAAGACATGGTGCAGATTTTAGATGTGTGAATCAGATGATCTACGCATGTAAACTTTCAATAGAAAATATATACACACTGCAGCTAATATCTTCAATTATAATTCCACTCTGAATCAATGTACGATAGTCTCATTATTCGTATCTTATTTCAAAATTATTTTCTTGACAATAGACCATCTTTTATAGATGAGGTCTGACATCACTGAAACATGATCAAAGATATCACCGCACACACACAGATGAGGCTCACTTCACAATTCATTGCATATTCAATTAAATGTATTTCTAATTGCATCGTTGTCCGAATTTCTCACTTTCAAAACACTTTGTCCTGATCATGACTAATGATATGAATTGAAATATATTGAAAAAACGTCACTGACAGGCACCCATACACTAGCACGTATATTATTGAACAGCTTACACGAGGAGGATATTCTTGTGCATTTCTACATTCCTTATTAACAAAGTGTAATACATACATTTATCACGCTGTCATGAAATATATTATTATCTGTGAGCATTTGTTCGGTCCTGACTCGTATATATATCATGCATCAATGATTGATAACCCATGAATTTGACCCTGAGAGGAGCAAGACAGAGCAATCGACAATATATACACCTCTCTCTTCTCTCTGCCAAAGATTTTGTTGAAGGAAAGTAAAGGTTGATACACCTTGGCATTTGATTATTCACCGAAACTACTTTTTTCCACATGAACAGAAGCAGTATAAAATAATGTCCTGCCCTTGGATAAAATGCGCCATCTTATCCTGGAATCGAACTTATGATCATGATTGTAGCAAGTTCAAAAGAATGGCACACATCTCGCTTCGTCACTAAACATTAAAAAGGCAATGTAATACGGGTTTTTTCGATTTTCGAAAAAATATATTAATGTCGGCCTATGTCTAAAGTAATGTATTTAGATTAACCATAGTGATTACGTAATATTGTGCATATATATATATATATGTATATGTATATATCCCTAAAGTCAGCTCAATGTGACACAGAGGAGACTGAGGTTAGCTGGACATGCTCACCGACATCCAGAGTTGACATTGCATTCAGTGCTCCTGTGGGAGCCCCTATATGGACACACTGGAAGAGGAAGACTAGGAAAACTAGGTTGACGTATGTTGATGCCCTAAGGACAGACACTGGTCTGTTGGAGACGCAGGACATGGCAGCGATAATGAGGGACAGAGACCGCTGGAGAGAACTCGTCCATGGATCTCGGGAATTTTACCGCCCTAGAATATATATATATATATATATATATATGTGTGTGTGTGTGTGTGTGTGTGTGTGTGTGTGTGTGTGTGTGTGTGTGTGTGTCTATGCAGGATATCCGTAGAAAAAAAAGCTCTCGGAAAACAATACTTAATCTATTGAAAAAGTACTTATTTGTTATATACAGGTTCATACAGTTAACAACGATGCACGATTTTAAGTTTCGGGGTGCAGTTATGGCCACCACTGCGTAGTAGAGGAGCGTCTTCAAAACCACCCTCTCATGGGGCGGTCAGAAGAAAGTACGAACTGAAACCCCTTTAACCAACTATATTTTATTTTAAACATTGTAGGGAATGTCGCAATTCGAGATCACAGGAGTTAATTTCGGGATGTTTAATCTCTCAGTTTTAATTTAATTGTGTGTAAAATGCATGTGGATTATTTGCGGTCTAAGTATCTAAAATAACTTAACCCCTAAGAAATAGATTGTCACCAATAGAGATCGTAAAATGCTTACTTTGGGGGAATCAAGTGTGGCAAATTTGAATCGTGCAAAGACTCTTCTTAATCTGGCTTGTCAGATATATTTAAAATATTTAAAATATTCAAGCTACCTGATAAATTGCCAACTACAATATGAATATTCAATTTTTTCTTTTTTTAAATTGTTGATTGTATGTGTGATCTTTAGGGTGCAATATAATACTAAATCCTCTTACAATAGATATTTTTTAGTGCGGATGAGATGTTTTTCAAATTTTAGTGTGTGGTAGCTGGAAAAGACGAATAGGGTCCCGAAACTTAACGTCGCACCTACACGTTAAGTGTGTGAAACTTTGTTCATGTTATATCTTATTTATATAAAAGTGGATTCTTTAGGACTAGAAGTGTTTTATTCCTACGAAATCATCGGCAATGTATTAACAATTCCATACGAATGAAACTGTTCTGGTCCCCTAAAATTCATTTCTATGTAAAATAAAGATGTATGGTGTAGCATTTTTAATTGTGTTCACCTCCTGATTGTCTTCGACAAGGTACCAATATCTATATCTCTCTCCATTTATTTATTTATTTAAAACGCCAAACAGCCCGTCTGGAAATTCTCCCTTTTAACGTTGCAAAAATTGCTATATGTATTTCAATGGCCTGGTTACGTAAGACGCTGGCAACATCATCAGGTTTGGATTGCATAATTGTTTAATCAACAGAATAAACGGAATGACCAATTCTAGTCATTGTGAACGGCACAGCATAAATGTCCACACACACATATATATACACACACACACATATATATATATGTATATATATACATATAAATATATGTTGCAGGATATTTCCGTCATTTCCAATATGTTCAAACATTGTGCAATGACATATTTGTTGTATATATATGCATGAGTAGGAACACACAGACACAAACACACACCCAGACACACACGCACACGCACATATATATATATATATATATATATATATATATATATATATATATATATATATATATATACGGATTAACAAATAATAGTTAAATGCAGTCCACTTAGGTGAAGTCCAGTTATGGTATTCCAGGTAGTGGATGATACTAACGCTTGGCTTGGTTTGACTCAACAAGGCGTTTTCATAGGGACGCTGCGGGTATGCTGTAATTCCTATGTTGTAAACACTTGGAGTAATAATAAATCAGGAAAGAAGGTTTACATGGTTTGCTATACAAAAAAGTTTTTAATCACATAGCTTACATTTGTTTCACTGAACTGGTATGTCTAGAGATCGCTATCCGCTTAATTTTGCGTTACTCGATCGCCAATACAGAATTATAACCAGTCAGATCTTCGGAGCATGCGAGAATGAAGAAAATACACAGGCAAGAAAAGAAAAGAAAATATGGAGTAGTTATGGCATTCAATTAGAACAATAACAACAATTACAACAATGCTATCAATAAACTATTTAAGGAGACCCTGACATTACTTAGGTGGTGGGTATATAATGTATCTAATGTTACAGCGTGAAAACCAGCTGTCATAAGGCAAAAAGTATCGTAGTGTGTATCAATTTTAAATTATAAAGATAAGCTAGTTTTTACAGTCTTTCTCTTCATCTTCAACAGTATACATGAGTGGGACCACTGTCAAAGCTCCCTCGCCAGAAAAATATGGGAATTGAAGGACAGCAACACTAGCTACACTATCAACTGGTCGAAGTTGTCGGCTGCTAAAACCTATAGTACAGGGATGTCCTATTGCGGGCTGTGTGATCTTGAGCTATTGTATATCCTTAGAAATGTTAAAAGGCTACTTAATAATAAGTTAGAAAGATCTATCTTCTGCAGACATAGAATAGCCACTAAATTCATAAGATTCAAACCTCCGTGAATCGAACCAACATAACATAGCTTTAAATTAGGATACCTACTACCCACAGAAATATATTCATTAAGTATACTATTTCCTTCACAAATCTATACCACACAATTGTCTGTAAGTACCTCATCTACCAACAATCTTACTCCTTCTCAGCTGCTGCAATCATTTGATCCTAGATCCTAGTTTTTCTCATGTCACTACTACAATGTTACTTTACCCTCTTTTTGCCATAATTACAATTAGCACGCTTTTCTCTTTGCATGTATGTATATTTTTGTACGAATGTATATTGATGTGTATGTATGTGTCTATGTACACATATATGTGTATATATATTTATATATATATATGTGTGTGTGTGTGTGTGTGCGTAGATATATGCGTATATTAATTCGTTAACCTCTGTATTAACTCTACAACTATTGAGCTTTGACAGTGATCCCACTCATGTATACTGTTGAAGATGAAGAGAAAGACTGTAAAAACTAGCTTATCTTTATAATTTAAAATTGATACACACTACGATACTTTTTGCCTTATGACAGCTGGTTTTCACGCCGTAACATTAGATACATTATATACCCCCCACCTAAGTAATGTCAGGGTCTCCTTAAATAGTTTATTGATAGCATTGTTGTAATTGTTGTTATTGTTCTAATTGAATGCCATAACTACTCCATATTTTCTTTTCTTTTCTTGCCTGTGTATTTTCTTCATTCTCGCATGCTCCGAAGATCTGACTGGTTATAATTCTGTATTGGCGATCGAGTAACGCAAAATTAAGCGGATAGCGATCTCTAGACATACCAGTTCAGTGAAACAAATGTAAGCTATGTGATTAAAAACTTTTTTGTATAGCAAACCATGTAAACCTTCTTTCCTGATATATATTTATATATATGTGTGTGTGTGTGTCTGTGTACATATATACAAACACACCTGTATATATTTATATATATATATATATAAACATATATACATAAATACATACATATCTACATAAATATTTTTTTACATATTTATTACATAAAACATCCATAGGTATCTTATTAGATGTCTATATCTGAATTAACAACAATATACATAAAACATCCATTGGTATCTTATTAGATGTCTACTTCTGAGTTAACGACAATACGCATATATCCTTGAAAACCCTATTGACAGAACAAAAAGAAGGAAAGACAAAGAAAACTTTGCTTTGTAAAATACCTGCCAGTCACATACCACATCTATCGAT
>OZ024743.1:59884012-59911512 GCA_964016885.1 Eledone cirrhosa
CATCAATACTCGGGCATTCGTATAGAGACATCAAAGCCTCAAGAAGCTGATCATCTATCCCATGCTCCTGCACAACCTTCAACGGGATGTCCCCAGGGACGCGGTCATATGCCTTTTTGAGTTCTACAAAATAAGAATATGCTACGATTTCTCGAAATCATGCAGCAGTGTAAATATCTGGTCGGCTCTGCTGCGTCCATGGCGAAAACTGCACTGTTTCTCAATTAGTTTGGACTCGAGAATCTACCTGCATCACTTTGACAGAAACTTAGAATAGACTTTTTGGTAGGCTTAACAAGGATATGTAATTGGTATTATCTCTCCCGATTGACATTGTTAAGATGCCTTTCCAGTGATCCTTGCAACACGGGACACACTTGTCCGCCAGAGAATACCCACATGTAGGGCCTAATTTCATATCCACCAGCGGTCTTGCCACATTTAGCTCTTTACTTGCTCTTGTGACCTCAGCCTTTGATAGATTAGTCACTGCTACCAGACGCACCTCATGCATATCAGAAGATGCTACTTTGATAGGATTTAGGCGATCGACAACGTACTATTTCCATCTTGCAATAATGCATCTCTCTAAAGAGAGGAAAATCCTAGACGCGTTCTTGATAGCAGGTGTAAAGGAGGATTTTTTATTACGAAATCGGTGGATGGTCTGCCAGAACACTTCTTTCGCTTTAGGTAGTCTCCAGTTGGAAATATCTAGATGATGATCAGTTAACAGCTAAGGAACATCAAGCACAGGAATATCAAGCACAGAATCAAATAGTTCATTGAAAAAAAAAAAAAATCAATTATTTAACTCTGTCCCTGATTCCCCTTATACCATCTATATGTATGGATGTCTCTGTGCTAAAAGGTATTCATAATAGAGAGGCCATTGCTAGATCAGAGGTCTAATAATTATTTTATGCTAACTAATGAATTGGCAGTATCGGTAGAGGGTCGGACACCATGCTTTCCAGCATAGTTACGTCCCTTTACGGTCTGAGTTCAAATCCCGTCGAGGTTAACTTTGCCTTTCATCCTTATGGGGTCGATAACATAAAGTACCAGTAATGTACTGGATAATTGCTGGCCTTGTGCCAAAAAGTAGAAACAATTATTTTATTTTGTGGATTGGCAGTATCAGTAGAGGGTCCGATGCCATGCTTTGACGCATAGAATTACGGTCCTTGCCATTCTGAGTTCAAATCACGCCGAGGTTAACTTTTCCTTTCATCCTTATGGGGTCGATAAAATAAAATACCAGTCACGCACTGGGGTCGATTTAATCGACTTTCCCCGCCCCCGAAATTACTGGCATTGTGCCTATATAAGAAACCATTATTTTCTAGGTGAATTAAAGGGTGGTGGATTGGCAGTATCGTTAGAGGGTCGCACGCCATGGTTTGCAGCATGGAGTTACGGGCCTTTACGATCTGAGTTCAAATCCCGCCGAGGTTAAATTTTCCTTTCCTCCTTACGGGATCGATAGAATCAAGTACCAGTAATGCACTGGGATGATTGCTGGCCTTATGCCAAAAGTAGAAACAATTATTTTCTAGGTAAATTGGCAGTATCGGTAGAGGGTCGAACGCCATGCTTTCCAGCATAGTTATGTCCCTTTACGGTCTGAGTTCAAATCCCGTCGAGGTTAGATTTGCCTTTCATCCTTACCGGGTCGATAAAATAAAGTACCAGTAATGCACTGCGTAATTGCTGGCCTTGTACCAAAAGTAGAAACAATTATTTTCTATTTCTACTAAAACCCTCTGATGACAGGACTTTCTACCGTCATCAGAGTTTTGTCTTAATTTTTTGAGATCTACCCTTCCCTGTCTTATGTCGCCTAATAATCCTTGCACTTGCCCTCCTTTTCCTCTCATTTACAACACTTAGAGTCCCTTGCAATGCTACTAACTTTCTCTACATGTTAGTCTAAATAATACATTCTTTATTATTTTTATGCAATTTTATCCTAGAAATATGTTTGTTTATCTTGAAATAAAAATGATTATCGAGTAAAAAAGAAAGAAAGAAAATTAACATTCTAACTGAAGTTACAAACATGATGCAAGCGAAATACTCTTATGTTCTTCTTTATGGAGAATTTGGCATAAGTGCTGCTAATGGTACCACCACCAGTAATATATTTATATATCTGTGTGTGTCTGTGAATGTGTGTGAGTGTATTTGTGTGTATATGTGTGTGTCTGTATGTGTGTACGTATATGAGCATATATATATATATATATGTGTGTGTGTGTGTCTGTGTGGGTATATGTGTGTGTGTGTGTGTGGGTGTGCGTGTATGTGCGTGTGTGTGTATGAACAAGTCTACTTGAAATCTGCAGCTTTTGAAGATTTTAAATTGGAAATTATAGGCACCACAACGCAGCTAGCTATATTAAATATTCTAAAAGCTAGTGAATTAAGACCGAAATCAGATGAGGAGATGGAAACGCATTTCTATAGGTATTTCAGTAGGCTTCACAGCAATAGCAGTTAAAATCATTGTACGAACTATATTTTCATATAGGTATATGTATATATATATATATATATCGGAAAAGAGTCAGGACACCGACGGCAGAGCTTAAGACGTTTCGACGGCTGTTTTTGGACAGAAATATCCGGCGAAACGGCTTGAGGTCTGCTGTCGGGTTCCTGACTGTTTTCCTATTACCCACTCTACTACCCAAGGTATCGAGTACTCTGGAGCATTATGGTCTACCTGGTTCCATACCACACTTCCTTCATTATCTAGCTCCCACCTCCGTAGTGGAGCACTTTTCAACCCTCCCACGCCATATCCACGACTTTTCCACCAAGCTCCAGTTTCTTCTAACTAAGGTCCAGATATAGCCGCCGCAGCGGCTTGAGCTCTGCCGTCGGAGTCCTGACTATTTTCCTATTACCCACTCTACTACCCAAAGTATCGAGTACTCTGGTGCGTTATGGTGCACCTAATTCCTTACTACACTTCCTTCATCATATATATATATATATATATATATATATATATATATACATTATGAAGAGAGAATGTATCTGTGTGTTTCTAAATATATATATATATATATATATATATATATATATATATATATATATATATATATATATATATATATATACATATATATATATATATATATATATATAGCGAGAGAGAGACAGAGAGAGAGAGAGAAAGAAAGAGAGCAAGAGAGATAATAATAATTGTTTATACTTTTGGCAGCAATCTCCCAGTACATTACTGGTACTTTATTTTATTAACCTCGTAAGGATGAAAGGCAAAGTTAACCTCAGCGGGATTTTAACTCATACCACAAAGGGCCGTAACTCTTTGCTGCAAAGCATGGCGTCCGACCCTACCGATACTGCCAATTCACCACCACAGAGATAATAATAATAATAATAATTGTTTCTATTTTTGGCACAAGGCCAGCAATTACCCAGTACATTACTGGTGCTTTATTTTATCGACCCCGTAAGGATGAAAGGCAAAGTTAACCCCGGCGGGATTTGAACTCGGACCGTAAAGGGACGTAACTATGCTGGAAAGCATGGCGTCCGACTCTCTACTGATACTGCCAAAATAATAATAATAATAATAATAACAATAATAATAATACTTTCTTTATTAACCACAAGGGTTTACATAAAGTAGACATTAAGGACAGTGCAGGACAATACAGGACGGTACAAATGGGCATTTCTGCGTGTAAAAAACAAAAACATAGGATGTAACAAAAAACATAACAATGAAAAATTCCCCAATAGTGGGGAGACTTCGGAGGGTCATTTGTGGAGAAAGCCCATTAAAAAGGCCACAGGGACCCTGACCACGAAGGCAAGTGCCCTCTCCCAGTTTTTCACCTTTAATTTACAGACACATACTCAGAGCAGGCCCATTCACTAGGGCCATTCTTGCATCTCTCACCCATCTTTCAACAAAATGCTGGGAAGGGAGCACTTCCTTCTCTACTCTGATTTTCCTTTTCAAATGAAATTTGAAAAAGTCAATCAGGGCTTCACCGAATAGGTAAGTGCTCGTCTTCAGCCTTTTCAAACGTGTACACCATGCTATCTCTTTCGCCATGGCCTGCAGACAGATAAAAACTGCCTGCCCTTCTCGGCTAAAGGAAGAGGGTGGGGCACTCCTCACGATGAAGTCAGCTGATAGCTGGATCCTTCCTACACGCGACAGCAGGTGTTCGATATAAACCCACGAGTCAGCTTTGCTCGGGCACTGGACGAGTGTGTGCAGGACGGTTTCGTCGCCCTGCGCGCATCTCGGACATGCCCGGCTGACGGCACCTCCATGCCTGTAGAGTTTATCCCGAACTGGAAAAGCTCCTCGGTTGCACTGCCAGGCCAGCGATTTCTTGAAGTTGTCCATAGGCCCCGGCCCGAAAGTTCTTCCGAAGAGATTGGCGAGTTGATTTTCGTCGACGCCTAGAGTTTCCCCAAGTACGTCGTCGCTCTTCCCCTCCATTAATCCTCTGTAGAACGCCAAGGTGGAGTTTCCACCGATCACATTGCCCGATTGGTCGATGGCTGTGAGCGCCTGAAGACATTCCAGTCTCCAAGCCCTCCCTCTCCTTTTTCGATTGACCCAGGTCTGCAGCTCCGTCAAGGAGACGAGCTGGGGAAAGACGTGTCTAGCAAACGGCGACCACACCTGATCACCGTCGAGGAAGAGGTGGAGATGTCGTAGCCTGAGCGCGTGTCTGCGCATCATCAGCCACGGCATTCCCAGCCCTCCATGTAGCGGGTGTTGACAGCAGATGGAGCGCCTTACCATCGGTGCGCGTGCCTTCCACAAAAAGGCAAAAGAGCAAAAGCTCCAGCGCAGTCAGGCTGGGCTTAGGACAAGGTACGACGGTCAGGCGGTAGTAGATGACGGACGCCATATACGCGTTAGCCACCTCCGCTCGACATTTCAGGGATAGCTTCCTGTTGGCCCATATCTGGGTGAGAGAAGCCACTCTGCTCATCATCTCGTCCCAGTTTTTGTCCGTCTTGAGGTCCGGACCGAACCAGACCCCGAGAAATTTAACCAGTCCGTCCGTCCAGCGCCCGACGACGCTGTTGGACGGCATGGACCTGCCTCTCCGGGTGCCAAGCTGCAAGCCCACTGACTTTTCCTGGTTGATCATTGCTCCTGTCACCGCTTCGTATTCTCTTAGTGTAGTGCCGATCGCCTCCATGTGTTTGGCGTTCGACATCACTACGGTGAATTCGTCCGCATATGCTGACACGGATCTTCCGCATCCTAGTTCACGCGGGAGCCCCTTCAAAGTCTCCAGTTTGTGCAGAAATGGCTCGAGAGTCAATACGTACAAGAGGGACGAGAGGGGACATCCTTAGTTGACCGAGCGCATGATGTTGAACGGTTCCGAAAGGTGACCGTTCACTCTCACCACAGAGCAGATGTCACTGTGCATGGCAGCGATCCAGCCTCTGAAGACGGGCCCAAAGCCAGCCGCCCTCAGGACTGCCGCTAGGTAACGATGGTCGACCCTATCGAAAGCTTTCGACTGATCTAAATTGATCAAGGACCCACCCGTGCCAGGTTCCCTAGCTACCCTCTCTACGATGTATCGCATGAGGTGGAGGTTGTCGTGGATGGATATGTCGGGAATGGCGCATGTCTGCACCTCACCCACCGGACCACTAACGACAAGCGCCAACCTCTTTCGTAGCACCTTGGCCAAAGTCTTGAACTCTGTGTTTAGCAGAGTTATGGGCCTAAAATTATCTATGTTATCCCCCTTGTTCGGATCCTTTCTCAGCAGCGCCACAGCTCCTCGGCTCACAGAGCTGGGAATTCTCCCGTTCTGTTGCCAGTTGCAGTAGACGTCCGCCAAGAGGCCTCCGAACAAGTCTGGCATCTGTACGTAAAGTTCTTAGGGCAGACCATCCATACCAGGCGATTTACCCCTTGTGCAGCCAGTCATTACCTACCGTACTTCAGCGGTTATCGGCTTTTCGAAACACTCCGCCTCAGTGGCCGAGAGCCGCGGCAGTCCGTCGAGGTAGACACTAGAGTCCATCCCTCGATCCGGCCCGCCGCTGCTCCCGAACAGCTGAGCAAAGTGTCACTGAAAAGCTTCACATATTTGCCCGGGATCGAGTAGCATGCGCCCGTCGTGAGCCACCAAAGACCGGATCTTGGCTTTGTTGCCACGCCGCGTCTCCGCCACTCGGGGCCATTGAACGGCTTTCGTCCCCTCGTGTATGGGAACACGCAACCTAGCTCTGACAACGCAGCCTTCGTGCTTTGCATTGAAGAATTGGTCAAGGGCCAATTTCGCCGCAAGTACGTCGATCGCGATGCCTTTCTAAGCGCCTCGTCTAATTTTCTAACTAATTCTCCCACTGCTCTATTTTTCTCTATTGCTAAAGCCTTACTAAACCTAATGGACTCTATTCTAATTGCTCTTTTCAGAGCAAACCACCACTTGTTTTTGACGATGGCCCCCGTCAACGCCCGCTTAACTAGTTCGCTAATCCGGTCTCTGTAGGCCTTGCGCGCTGGTAAGGACGCGTTTAGCTTCCAGTAGCCGGGTCGTCGTCTATGAAGCCTATCTATGTCAAGCACACAGATCACGAATTTGTGGTCCGTGTAGCTGACTATCTTGAATTGTTGACAGCCTATGCTAGATCTATCCATTTCCCTACAAAATACCGATGCGGTTTCTCCAAGTCCATATTCGCACATTCGGGAAATCCATTCGGTACCTGTTAGACAGTTCAAAACGCAGGAGCAGGTTGGTGAGGCTCTTGCACATTCCTCCCCTATCCGCTAATCCCACACAGTCCCCGCGTGCAACTAAGATCCCGTTCCAGTCGCCCACTAACACTAAAGAGCTGGACGTTCCAAGAAAGGTCTCCAGACGCCGGAAGAAATCAGGCAGCCCTGCTCCTATCGGGGCATAGACGGCCACTAGCCTGAAAGCTTGCCCGTCTACGCTGGTCACGTCTAACAACACTAACTTACCTTCTGGGTCCAGGAAGATGGCTCGTATAGCGAGACCCAAACCTCTCCGAAAAAGCACAGCAACTCTTCCCCCCGTTCCCGGACGGCTGGGAGATGCGTACACATCGTAGCCGCCGAAGATCGGTTCGAAGGCCCGTGCTTCACAGTTTCTGGTCTCGCTGATGGCCAATACATCTATGTTTAGTGACCTGAGGTCGTCGAGCAGGTGGCCCTGCTTCCATGACGACCCCAAGCCACGCGCATTTATGCTGCCTATTCTGAGTGAGGTCATGTTGAAATGGAGTGGAAAAGATGGGAAAGACCACTTACCTTACTTCTTGTAGAGGAAGGATGGTTTCTCCATCCTTTTCACTGCTTGTGGCCTCCTGAGCAAGGATGTCCTTATAAATCCTCCCGGGTTAATGATGGTGATGGTATTGGTGTTTGTGATGATGGGGTTGGTGATGCTGGTGTGGATGGTGGCATAGCTGTCCTATCTTTTTTGTCTGATAGTTTATTTATTAACCTCTGTATTTTGTTTTTGGAGGGGGACGGAAAAGGAATGTTTCTTGTTTAGCTTCTTTTTCTTTTTTTTCTTTTTTCCTGAAACCGTTTCCCACTCCACGTCGTCTCAATTGCTCTCCAGTTGCGATAGGTCGGGGATTGTTGTGGCGTGGAGTCGGCTGTAGGCGCTGGTGCTAGTTCTGCGCGTTGAGGGTGGTGGAGGTGTTGGTTTTGTTACTGTTGCTGGGGTTGTTGCTGCTACAGTTGCTTCTGTTGGTGCTGCTACAGTTGTTGCTGCCATTTCTGCTGCTGGTGGTGTTGATGGTTGAGTCATTGGGTGGGTTAAACAGGTGACCTCAACTTTTTAGCCTGAGGGCAGAAAGCCCTTAGGTGTGTTCCTTCACCACAAACGACACACCTAGGCCTTCTACCCTCGACGATTACGTTGAGGTGGCTGCCGTCATGAGGTCTATTACCTCTGGGATCTCCTCAATGCTTTTCTGGTCCGCTTGGATCAGGAGCTCCAACCCAGATCCGGACCAGTTCCCCTGCTTTTCTTTTGGTATTTCGATTAGTTTGGTGTTGGCATCGATGCCGGCGAGGACGGCAGCCATTAGCCAGTGAATTTCGATGGCCGATGGAACGTGGGTGACCCTGATCTTTACGAGTCTCTGGTCACAATAGCTTGGGACGACTGTCACGTCATCGCTTATTAGTGGGGCCATGGAGTGCTCTCTGGCCTCCTGTGGTGTTCCAAAGAACACGTCCACGGTTCCATATTTCTGTCCACGTTCGATGTTGGATTTTTTTGCCCACACATGACCAAAAGCTTTTTTGGATTTGGGACTTGGATGCCCGTTCCACTCGGCGCGATTTTATGTTAATCGTCCGATAAAACACGGTGCATAGGCGCCTATGCTCTATTTTATTATGTGGCGCCGGGGTGGGGGTGGGGGTGACCTTGTACCCATCTTTCTTTTCCATTCTCTTAGCTTCATCTAATTCCTCCTGAGTTTCCCAGATTGTTTCGCATATTTTGGCTCCTTTGGCAACAAGGTGTTCTTATCCGCATTGTTGTTGTTGCTGTTGTTGTTATTGTTATTTTTGTTATTGTTATTTTTAGTTTCAGTTGCGGTGGTAGTGGCGTCAGTGGTGTTCGGTGTGGCTGTGTCGATTTTGGGTGAATCCATTTCGATGTCACAAGATATTAATTTTTTTTTTCTTATGTTTCTGTTATCGCTGTGGTGATGGCGGGGGTGGCGGCTTCAACACCTGCAGTCATTGGTAATTGCGGGAAATAAATGTCTGCATGAGACAAATTTAAATTATTGCTACTGCTTATATTTTTAGTGTTGGCAAACGTAGTAATATTTACAATGGTGGTGTTGGTGTGAGGTGTTAGTTTGTGAGGAAGGCTCTCAGCTACTTGGTGTAGCTGTGAGTCGTCCATGATTTGTTCAAAGAAATGTTTTGTTTGATAATTATAAAAGTTTAAATTTTGGGCTCAAAGCCCCAATATTTTTGAGTGTCCTTTTCAGAAATCAATGTAT
This sequence comes from Eledone cirrhosa, assembly GCA_964016885.1. Lineage (NCBI taxonomy): Eukaryota > Metazoa > Mollusca > Cephalopoda > Octopoda > Eledonidae > Eledone > Eledone cirrhosa. The sequence continues at coordinate 59,893,046 of OZ024743.1, forward strand.
GTGCACCTAGAAACAATTAACAACAAAATTCTTCCATAAATGGTAATTTTAAACAAATGAAAACATCAAACCTTTGCTGAGTTCACGATGATACGATTTCCTAGATAGGTCGGCAATAATAATAATAATAATAATAATAATAATAATAATAATAATGTTTTCTTTATTAACCACAAGGGTTCACATAAAGTAGACATTAAGGACAGTACAGGACAATACAGGAGGGTACAAATGGGCATTTCTGCGTGTAAAAGAACAGAGGTTGAAATAAAATGACAAAGAAAAAAAAAAAAAAAAAAAAAAAAAAAATTCCCCAATAGGGGGGAGACTTCCAAGGGACATTTGTGGAGAAAGCCCATTAAAAGACCACAGTGGCCCTGACCACCAGGGCAAGTGCCCTCTCCCAGTTTTCCACCTTTAATTTACAGACACATACTCAGAGAAGGCCCATTCATTCGGGCCATACTTGCTTCTCTCACCCATCTTTCAACAAAATGCTGGGAAGAGAGCACTTCCCTCTCTACCCTGATTTTCCTTTTCAAATGAAATTTGAAAAAGTTAATCAGGGCATCACCGAAGAGGTAAGTGCTCGTCTTCAGCCCTTTCAAACGTGTGCACCATACTATCTCTTTCGCCATGGCCACCAGACAGATAAAAACTGCCTGCCCTTCCAGGCTAAAGGAAGGGGGCGGGGCAATCCTCACGATGGACTCAGCTGATAGCCGGATCCGTCCTACACGTGACAGCAGGTGTTCGACATAAACCCACAAGTCAGCAATGCTCGGACACTGGACGAGTGCGTGCAGGACGGTTTCGTCGCCCTGCGCGCATCTCGGACAAGCCCGGCTGACGGCACCTCCATGCCTGTAGAGTTTATCCCGAACTGGCAAAGCTCCTCGGTAGCACTGCCAGGCCAGGGATTTCTGGAAGTTGTCCATAGGCCCCGGCCCGAAAGTCCTTCCGAAGAGATTGGCTAGTTGATTTTCGTCGACGCCTAGAGTTTCTCCAAGTACGTCGTCGCTCTTCCTCTCCACTAATCCCCTATAGAACGCCAAGGTGGAGTTTCCACCGATCACATTGCCCGATTGGTCGAGGGCTGTGAGCGCCTGAAGACATTCCAGTCTCCAAGCGCTCCCTCTCGGTCTTCGCTTGACCCAGGACTGCAGCTCCGTCAAGGAGACGAGCTGGGGAAAAACGTGTCTTGCAAACGGCGACCACACCTGATCACCGTCGAGGAAGAGGTGGAGATATCGTAGCCTGAGCGCGGGTCTGCGCATCATCAGCCACGGCATGCCCAGCCCTCCACGTAGCGGGTGTTGACAGCAGATGGACCGCCTGACCATCGGAGCGCGTCCCTTCCACAAGAAGCGAAAGAGCAAACGCTCCAGCGCAGTCAGGCGGGGCTTAGGACAAGGTACGACGGTCAGGCGGTAGTAGATGACGGATGCGATGTACGCATTCGCCACCTCCGCTCGACCTTTCAGGGATAGCTTCCTCTCGGCCCATTTCTGGGTGAGAGAAGCCACCCTGCTCGTCACCTCGTCCCAGTTTTTGTCTGTCTGGAGGTCTGGACCGAACCAGACCCCTAGCAATTTAACCGGTCCGTCCGTCCAGCGCCCGACGACGCTGTTGGACGGCATGGACCTGCCTCTCCAGGTGCCGAGCTGCAGACCCACTGACTTTTCCTGGTTGATCATTGCTCCTGTCACCGCTTCGTATTCTCTTAGTGTAGTGCCGATCGCCTCGATATGTTTGGCGTTCGACACCACTACGGTGACATCGTCGGTATATGCTGACACGGATCTTCCGCATCCTAGTTCGCGCGGGACCCCCCTCAACGTCTCCAGTTTGTGCAGTAATGGCTCGAGAGTCAATACGTACAATAGGGACGAGAGGGGACATCCTTGGCGGACCGAGCGCATGATGTTGAACGGTTCCGAAAGGTGACCGTTCACTCTCACTACAGAGCAGATGTCGCTGTGCATGGCAGCGATCCAGCCTCTGAAGACGGGCGCAAAGCCAGCCGCCCTCAGGACTGCCGCTAGGTAACGATGGTCGACCCTATCGAAGGCTTTCGACTGATCTAAATTGATCAAAGACCCACCCGTGCCAGGTTCCCTAGCTACCCTCTCTACGATGTATCGCATGAGGTGGAGGTTGTCGTGGATAGATCTGTCGGGAATGGCGCATGTCTGTGCCTCTCCCACCAGACCACCAACGACAAGCGCCAACCTCTTTGCTAGCACCTTGGCCAAAATCTTGAACTCTGTGTTTAGCAGAGTTATGGGCCTAAAATTATCTATGTTATCCCCCTTGTTCGGATCCTTTCTCAGCAGCGCCACCGCTCCTCGGCTCACAGAGCTGGGAATTCTCCCGTTCTGTTGCCAGTTGCAGTAGACGTCCGCCAAGAGGCCTCCGAACAAGTTTGGCATTTGTACGTAAAGTTCATAGGGCAGACCATCCAAACCAGGCGATTTACCCCTTGTGCAACTAGTCATTGCATCCCGTACTTCAGCGGTTGTTATCGGCTTTTCGCAACACTCCGCCTCAGTGGCCGAAAGCCGCGGCAGTCCGTCGAGGTAGACACTAAAGTCCATCCCTCGATCCGGCCCGCCACTGCCCCCGAACAGTTGAGCGAAGTGTCGCTGAAAAGCTTCACACATTTGCCCGGGATCGAGTAGCATGCGCCCGTCGTGGTCCACCAAAGACCGGATCGTGGCTTTGTTGCCACGACGCGCCTCCGCCACTCGGGCCCATTGAACGGCTTTCGTCCCCTCGTGTCTGAGAGCACGCACCCTAGCTCTGACAACGCAGCCTTCGTGCTTTGCATTGAAGAATTGGTCAAGGGCCAATTTCGCCGCAAGTACGTCGGTCGCGATGCCTTTGCTAAGCGCCTCATCTAATTTTCTAACTAATTCTCCCTCTGCTCTATTTTTCTCTATTGCTAAAGTCTTACTAAACCTAATGGACTCTATTCTAATTGCTCTTTTCAGAGCAAACCACCACTTGTTGTTGACAATGGCCCCCGTCAACGCCCGCTTAACTAGTTCGCTAATCCGGTCTCTGTAGGCCTTGCGCGCTGGTAAGGACGCGTTTAGCTTCCAGTAGCCGGGTCCTCGTCTATGAAGCCTATCTAAGTCAAGCACACAGATCACGAATTTGTGGTCCGTGTAGCTGACTATCTTGAATTGTGGACAGCCTATGCTAGACCTATCTATTTCCCTACAAAATACTCTATCTAGATATGATCTGGATGACCCTATGCGATTTGTCCAAGTCCACATTGGTACATTCGGGAAATCCATTCGGTACCTGTCAGACAGTTCAAAACGTCTGAGCAGGTTGGTGAGACTCTTGCACCCTCCTTCCCTATCCACTAATCCCACACAATCCCAGCGTGCATCTAAGATCCCGTTCCAGTCGCCCACTAACACTAAAGAGCGGGACGTTCCAAGAAAGGTCTCCAGACGCCGGAAGAAATCAGGTCGCCCTGCTCCTGTCGGGGAATAGACGGCCACTAACCTGAAAGCTTGCCCGTCTCCGCTGGTCACGTCCAGCACCACCAACTTACCTTCTGGGTCCAGGAAGATGGCCCGTATGGCAAGATCCAAACCTCTCCGAAAAAGCACAGCAACTCCTCCCCCCGATCCCGGACGGCTGGGAGATGCGTACACATCGTAGCCGCCGAAGATCGGTGCGAAAGCCTGTGCTTCGGAGATTCTGGTCTCGCTGATGGCCACTACATCTATGTTTAGTGACCTGAGGTCGTTGAGCAGGTGGCCCTGCTTCCATGACGACCCCAAGCCACGCGCATTTATGCTGCCTATTCTGAGTGAGGTCATGTTGAAAAGGAGTGGAAAAGATGGGAAAGACCACTTACCTTACTTCTCGTAGGGGAAGGACGGCTTTTCCATCCTTTTCACTGCTTGTGGCCTCCTCAGGAAGGATGTCCTTATAAATCCTCCTGGAGAGTGCTTGTCGGAAGTCTCCGATGTCTTTGGGGAATTTTTGTTTTAGTGTCATGTACGTTTTCTGTGTGATGCAAGTGATTTGTATGTGTGGAGGTGGTGTGAATTTTGGGGTTGTTGTGTAGTCTTTTTCTGTGATGCTGGTGTTGTGTTGGATGTAGTGTAATAATTGCTTGTTGTTCAAATTTAATGCTGTGTAGTGTGTATCGTTTTGGTTGTTTTGTTTTGTTTGCGTTTTTTGTGGGTTTGTTTCTGTTTCGAATTTTGGAGACTTTTGTGGTGTAGGTGATGGTGGTGATGGAGTTAATGATGGTGATGGTGTTGGTGTTTGGGTTGATGGGGTTGGTGATGCTGGTGTGGATGGTGGCATATCTGTCCTAACTTTTTTGTTTCTTAGTTTATTTGTTTCCCTCTGTATTTTGTTTTTGGAGGGGGAAGGAAGAGAATTTTTTCTTTTTTGGTTTCTTCTTTTTTTTCCGGATATCGTTTCCCACTCCTCGTCGTCACAATCTGTCTCCAGTTGTGATAGGCCGGGGAGTGGAAAATCCTCCACAGCCGTTAGTTTTGGTTGTGGTGTGGTGGATGGTGTAGGCGCTGGTGCTAGTTCTGAAGCGTTGGGTGGTGGTGGTGTTGGTTTTGCTGGTGGTGGTAGTGGTGTTGGTTTTGCTACTGTTGCTGGGGTTGTTGCTGTTATAGTTGCTTCTGTTGTTGCTGCTACAGTTGTTGCTGGCATCTCTGCTACTGGTGGTGTTGATGGTTGTGTCACTGGGGTGGGTAGGAGAGGTGGCCTCAACCTTTTAGTCTGAGGGCAGAAATCCCTTAGGTGGGTTCCTTCACCACAAACGACACACCTAGGTCTTCTGCCCTCGACAATTACCGTGAGGTGGCTGCCGTCAGTGAGGTCTATTACCTCTGGGATCTCCTCAATGCTTTTTTGGTCCGCTTGGATCAGGAGCTCCATCCCAGATCCGGACCAGTTTTCCTGCTTTTCTTTTGCTATTGTTATTATTTTCGTGTTGGCCTCGATGCCGGCGATGACAGCCGCTATTAGCCAGGGAATTTCGATGGCCGGTGGAACGTGGGTCACCCTGATCTTTACGAGTCTCTGGCCACAATAGCTTGGGACGAGTGTGAAGTCGTCACTTTTTAATGGGGCCATTGAGTGTTCTCTAGCCTCCTCTGGTGTTTCAAAGAACACATCCACGGTTCCATACTTTTGCCCACGTCTGATGTGGGTTTTTCTTGCCCACACATGTCCCAAAGCTTTTTGGATTTGGGACTCGGATGCCCGTTCCACTCGGCGCGATTTTACATTTATTGTTCTATACGACACGGTGCACAGGCGCCGATGCTCCATTTTATTAGGTGGGGGGGTGAGGCTGACCCTGTACCCATCTTTCTTTACCATTTGTTTGGCATTTTCTAAATCTTCTTGAGTTACCGTGAACGCTTCGAATTGTTTTGCTACGATGGCGAAACTGAGGGTCGGTTTTATAATGTCATTGTTGTTGTTGTTGCTATCGTTAATATTAATTTTATTTTCAGTTGTGGTGGTGGTGACGTCAGTCGTCTTTGGTGGGGAAGAGTCCATTTTGCTTGATTTCATTTCGACGTCACGAGTTAATTTATTTTTTTCTTCTTTTGTTTCTGTTGTCGCGGTGGTGGTGGTGGTGGTGGTTGTCGCGGTGGTGGTGGTGGTGGAGGGTTTAACACCTGCAGTCATTGGTAATGGCGGGAAATGAATGTCTGCCTGAGTAAAATTTAAAATATTGCTACTGCTTATATTTTTTTTTGTGTTGGCAAACGTGGTAACATTTACAATGGTGGTGTCGGTGTGAGGTGTTATTTTGTGAGGAAGGCTTTCAGCTGCTTCGTGCAGAGGGGAATTAGCCATTTTTTTTCAAAGAAATTTTTGGATAATAATAAAAGTTAAAATTTTGGGCACAAGGCCCCAGTCTTTTTGGGTGTCCTTTTCGGAAAACAATGTATGTGTGCTTATAAACAGTTTACAATAAAATTTTCCATAAATGGCAATTTTTAAACAAACGGAAATAACAAACCTTTGCGGAGCTCACGATAATACGATTTCCTACGTAGGTCGCCAATAATAATAATAATAATAATAATAATAATAATAATAATAATAATCAAACACTACATTACAAAGAAACTTATGCTTATTCATTTTTGGGGTTTTTTCTGCCTGTTTGTTTGTTTGTGTTCGTCTACAGCGTGATAATGCCGCACAAAAGTCACGTGGAGTGACGAAACTACCGGAGACAAGTAATTCACCGGTGGTTATGTAACCATACATTCGCCAATCCTCGATAAGAGTGTTTAAATGTCGAACCTAAGCAGTTCGAATAACGGTGAAATGGAGACTAGAATGTCATGTGACAGACTCTCACCCAACAGGTGCTCCCTGGCTCAGCAGCAGGGACCTGGCTGTCAACCAAATACTGCTGGTGTCGGAGGAAGAAGAAGAAGGAAAGGGACCAGAACCAACTAGACGAAAGAATTGAATAGAACTGTTATGCAATGTTACCTGAAGAGTAACCCCAAGAAGAAAGGCTATAGGAAAAGGATGCATAACATCTGGAACGAGATTGGTCCATTTAAATTAGATGAACAAAAACTGGCCGGGCAGGCTCGGGTAATAAGAACTAATGGGTGGATAAGCGAGCTGGAACTGGAGGAACTGAGCAGAGAGATTAGCTTGGAGATGGAGGGTGGAGTATGCCAGGCAAACGAGCCAGTGGGAAATGAAGGTGAAGAGGTCGAGAGAACGGAGGAACCACCCGAAACAGACAATGATCTGAATGCTGAGATAAATAATACCTGGAACAGAGATACGGCCACTGAGGAGATGAATGCTGACGGGCTAGGACAAGATTTGGTAGATATCCTAAACTTAGTGGTAGATGAATTGAACAATGATAGTGGGAGACCTATTAACCTAAGATTTGTAGACAGGAACAAGTTAAAAGAAACAACAGCTAAGGTAAACAAAGTCATCCCATACCTTGAGGCGAGCAGCCTTCACCAGTGCAACAATATCCTCAAAGCAACAGCAAATACGGTGAGGAAACTACTTGGTATAAAAGCGAGAGGAAACAACAGACAAGAAAGAGCAGAGCATTGGTGGAAGAAACGACTGAGTGGTCAAATCAGGGAAATGAGAAATGACATTGGAAAGCTTGAGTCCCTACTGAATGGGACACTAAACAACATAGACACTAAAAATAGACTGGAAATAAAGTACAAAACTAGGAGGAAAAAGCTAAATATTATCATAGAGGAACTGAAGCAATGCATTGTAGCAAAGAGTGCAAAAATCAGGCGAAACGAGAACAGAGTCAGTCAGTATAGACAGAATCGTATGTTCGACAACAGCCAGAAGATGCTGTTTGAACAGCTTGAAGGGAAAATAAGAGGCAACGACTTGATCCCTGAGGTGGAACAAACTAAAACATTCTGGAGAGGAATATGGGAGCAGGATGTTAAACATAATGACCAGGCAGTGTGGATTGAGACAGTACAGAAGGAGATCAGTGAACAGGCACGCCAACAAACTGATTTGAGTATCACAGTTGAAACTCTTAAGGGGCAGGCCAAAAAACTAACCAACTGGAAATCACCTAGCCCAGATGGTGTGCAGGGGTATTGGATTAAAAACATAACATCCCTCCACCCGAAACTGACAACCATGTTCAATGACTGCTTGATGGCAGGTGAGGTACCAGAGTGGTTGACAAAAGGTACCACAGTTCTGATAATGAAAGACCGAATCAAGGGTAATGATGTTACCAACTATAGACCTATCACATGTTTGTCCGTAATGTGGAAACTGTTGACAAGCATTATGTCTGAGGAAATCTACCATCACCTCCACACAAACAACTTGTTACCGGACGAACAGAAAGGATGCCGAAAGAAGTCACGTGGTACAAAGGACAAGTTACTTATTGATAAGATGGTAATGAGGAATTGCAAGAGGAGACACACTGGTCATGCCATGGGATGGATAGACTACAAAAAGGCATTTGACATGGTGCCTCATTCTTGGATCACCAACAGCCTGGAGATCTTCAAGGTGGCAGATAACATCAGGCAGTTGTTGGGCAAAAGTATGAAGTCCTGGGAAACAGAGTTAACATCAACTGGAGAATCCTTGGGAAGCGTGAAGATCAAGAGTGGTATCTTCCAGGGAGATTGTCTGTCCCCTCTGTTGTTTGTCCTTGCCCTGATGCACTGACCAGTGTACTGCGAAAAGTGAGAGCAGGATACAGGTTGGGAAAGGGAGGCCTTACCATCAATCACCTCCTCTTCATGGACGATCTTAAGCTCTTCGGGAAGAGTGAGAAGGAGTTGGATTTGCTTGTTGACAATGTCCGTATTTTCAGCAATGATATATGTATGCAATTTGGTATTAGTAAGTGTGGAGTCATTGAGATAAGGAGGGGTAAGTTGAGCAGAAATAACGGAATCCAGATACCAACAGGTGAGATGATTAAAGAAATTGACTCTGAAGAAGGATACAAGTATTTGGGCATTCTGGAGGCTGATGACATCAAGAACCAAAAAAATGAAGGAATTGATAAGAACTGAATACTTTCGGAGAGTAAGGAGCGTATTAAAGTCACATCTGAACAGTAGGAATGCCATAGTGCAGTAAATTCCCGAGCTGTGTCTATTATTAGGTACAGTGCGGGAATTCTGAGATGGTATGTTGCTGAACAAAAAGAAATGGATAGGAAGACTAGGAAGCTATTGACTATCTACAACATGTTCCACAAGAGGCATGATGTCGATAGACGCTACTTAAGGAGATCTGAAGGTGGAAGAGGTCTTATCAGCATAGAGGACTGTGTTCAGAGTGAGAAAAATAACCTACACAAATACGTGACTGATAGTAAGGAGCCAATGCTCAGAACTGTACTGAAGGAGGGGACAATAGGCCAGGGGATGTCCAAGGAGGAAATAACATCAAGGTGAAAGAGCAGCCTTCAGGAAAAATCCCTTCGTAGTACCTTCTTTGAGAAAACTGAACTTAGAGATCCACAGACATGGAACTGGTTGAAAAGAGGAGACCTTAAAGACGCTGGAGACATGATGTGATGGGCAGGGTGATCAACTGGCACCTATGCAAAGTAAACAATTTACCACATTCTGAGAAATGGTATGAGCATAAGCTAGAGGCGGTGATAGAAAACGATCAGGTGAAGGTGCTGTGGGATTTTAGGATACATACGGACAAGAAACTGGAACACAATAGACCTGACCTGGTGGTTGTGGACAAAGAAAAAAGAACGTGCCTGATTGTGGATGTGGCCTGCCCATTCCACACGAGAGTGCAAGAGAAGGAGAGGGAGAAAATTAACCGATACCAGGACTTAAAGAGGGAGGTAAAAAGGATTTGGAACTGCCATGAAGTCAAAGTGATCCCGATTGTCATAGGCGCACTAGGGACTATCTCAAAAAGTTTCCAGGGATGGTTAAAGAAAATTGGCCCCTTCACGCTTTTTGGAACGCTTCAAAAGGCATGCTTGCTGGGAACAGCAAAACCCTCCGATACGTACTAAATATCTGAGGCTGCAGGTAGTGGCTTGATATTCATTTCAACAAACTTTCCAGTTAACTAACATCAATGACTGAGACTCAAAGAGTAATACTTGAACACTTCTCTATCCAAGATTTTTAATCTCTGTCTAAATGAAAAATTTACCATTATATCTAATTTAGATTCTATAATAAATAGACGCACTGACTTGTTTTCTATCTGCTTGCATAAATTCCACAAAACATTCCACAAAGTATACAGCTAATATCCAAATCTTTATCAATTTAGAATCTTTTTCTGAAAGGCACATATATATATATACACTTCTTTAAAAATATATCCATCTTTCTTCCTTATTTCAAAGGTTTTATTATACATTATACAATACTTGTTACTCATTCTATATCGCTCCTATTTATCACTTCCCTTTCTTCTCTTTTTCTTTTAATGTCTAACCCCTAATCTGTACCTTTTCTCACTGTTGTCTGACATAGAATCAATTATTACATAATACAATACATTCTTACTCTATATCACCTTGTAAAAATCCTTCGTAAACATAAACATTTTTTTTACTTTAGAATATTCATCCTCAATTCATTATTCTTTTCTCCCTTTCATCTAACTCATTCATGCTCATCTCACGATATATCCTTACTTAAATTATCTGTTGTTCTTTTTAACAATACATATCAACATTTTCTTTCCATCGCACATATTATTAAACCCTTAAATATCATTCTTAATACATATTAACTTTTTCTTTCGATCGCACATATTATTAAACCCTTAAATATTATTCTTAATACATATTAACATTTTCTTTTCATCGCACATATTATTAAACCACTCAATATACAAACCTTAACTTTACATTATTTTTCTCTTCGTTAATTTTCAAATTCTTTTAATTCATACATTATCTTCCAACGGTTTTCAACCTCTCTATGTAAAACAATGTATCTTTCTCAGTTATAAAAGCTATCTCTCTCTCTCTCTATCACCCATCTCTCCTCCTATCTCATCCTTCCTCATTATACTCCTCCCTCTCCACTTTTTACTCTCATCTCCTCCTCTTTTTTCATCCCCCCCCCCCAACCCCCCTCAAAATAAAATATGTTTCCCAATATCACACATCAATCTAAAACTATTTCTCATATGTTGATTTAAAGCTGCACTATCCACAAGTGTTTTTTTAACCTTTATATCATGTTTTCCTGTTTTATGTGATGAAAACACAAATATTGCATGATGATATTTGTTTTTGAAATGTGCATAATAAAATACATGGAACTCTTTTAACCATCTTTTGTTCTTATATATTATATATATATACATATATATATATATATATATATATATGTGTGTGTGTGTGTGTGTGTGTATGTATGTATCGTGCGAAGCTATTTTGCTGGTTTGAGAGCCTGATGAGTCATGAGTGTGTGTGTGTGTGTGTGTGTGTGTGAGTAAACTTATGTTAAGCATTGCCTTTTATCCTGTCCTCCTCCTCTTTCAAAGTTTTCTATATTTTATCAGCCTGTTACCCCCCCCCCCCCCCACACTTATGCAATGTCTCTCTGTTGACCACTCGCCACTGGTCTCTATCGTCTGACGCATTTACTCCATCACTGTCTTTTGGCAGCATTTAACTGTTTTCACGGTTGTTCAAGCGATATATTTTATCATATATCTATCTTTCTCCACCCGCCTCCACCTCTACTCACCCCGCACCCTTCCACCACCTGTTTACCCCCCTTTTAATTTCAGTTTATTTTGATCATGCCTTTATTTTTAAATGTTCTCATTCCTTGTATTTTGATCATGCTTTATTTTTATTTATTATTTATTATATTTTTGTCTTTATTTGTTAATTTTTCATTCGCACCGTTTCCTTTCGCTATATGTCTCTCCACCACTCCCCTACACACCTTTTGAACTCTTACCTGAAGAAGGGCTTATGCCCGAAACGTCGTCCTCCACCTACCCCCCACTCTCCTGAGCGTGAATCTAATAAACATTTGTCGTACTGCCTCTCTGTTCTGTCCCTGTTCAATTTTTTTATTATATATATATATATATATATATATATATATATACATATATATATATATAATATTATAATGAAATAACAGGTGGCTGGATTTGTGTAAATCCTTGAAAGGTTTATTATACTATGATCATTTCAATGACCGGGTTCCGTATGAATCCGGTGATATCATCAGGTATTCGAAATATAATAAGTGAATGTAATAGATAAAATCCATGGGGCTGAAAATCAAAGACCCGAGGGCCAGTGCCATCCAGCATCTTCTACCTTTGCCGGTCGCCCACAAATGACGTGGCTAAAGCTTACAGTGTGCTACTACCGGTCAAATAAAGGAAAATAGAAAGGGATAGGAACCTAAGTTAGCGTTAATATCATGCCACAAGAAAAAGGAAAGAAAGAAAGAAAGAAGAGAGAAGAAGGGGGAAGGAATAAGAAGAGAAGCCAGGATTAATGTCAGCTATAAGAAGAAAGACAGAAAGAAAGACGAGAAAAGATCGGTTTTACAGTCAGGCCAGGAATGTCGCGAAAACATTTTTTTTATTCTAAGGGACCCGTATCTTAACTACTACTACCGGTCAAATATAGGCAAACAAAAAGGGGAAGGAAGATAAGTCAGCGGGAGGAAGACAGAAAGAATGGAGAAGATAAGGGAGAAAAGGAAGAAGAAGAAAAGTCAGGGTTGATGGCTACAAGAAGAAAGATAGAAAGAAAGAGGAAGAAAGGTCGATATTAATGACAGACTACAGTCAGGCCAGGAATGGAGCGAATAAAATGTTCAAAGGGGCCCGTATCTTAGCAGAGGTAAATATAGTAGGGGTCAGTGTGTTATAATGTGTGAGCAGGAGATTGGAACATTACATTTTTGTTTAGACTTGTAGGATGAAGTTAAAAAATTTATATTTAATATTAACATTATAAAATTAAAGAAATTAGAAAATTTAAAGTTAAAGAGTTTAACATTTTTACGGTTGCGAGGTTTAAGCAAAGAAAGAGTCTATTATGAAGATACTTAAATTTCATTATAGAGTAAAGATTATGTCTTTGTTTAGCCGTCAAACAGCATGCGGCGACTACAAGCTCGGGCAGCCCATCACTCCGAGTGATATCGCCTAGCGAAAGATATGGAAATCGATTTTTCCGAGCACTCTAGGAATGTATAACAGGCTTCAGTTGCGCCAGCAGGAAGTCAGTCCGCATCGTTAGGCCATTCTTGTAAAAAACCAGTAATATTCCTTTATCCACGGAGGCGTGATATATCTAATAGTTCGGATTTGATCTGTAATTTAAAGGTGCTATATGGCGGTTAAAAAACCGGCTGCGCGCCGGGCCCCTGGGACGAATCAAGCCACTCCGAGCAGTTTCATTACCGAAAGAAGGTGAAATTTATATTTCCAAGCACTCAAGGTAGGCCTATGCGCCAGGGGGGCTGCTCCCGCCGCCAGGAAAACCAACCCAACAGTCCGACAGAAAGTTGGAACGTTAAAATATTGTTTAAATTTATAGGATGAAGTTGAAAGAATTCAGAATAACATTATAAAGTTAAAGAGTAAGAAGATTGAGAATTGAACAAACAGAAAATTGAAAATTAAACATTTAAACATTTTTTTTTAAGGTTTTGGGTTGGGGGGTTTAGTTAAAGAGAGTTTTTTATGAAGAAACGTTAATTGTATTATGTAGATCTACTATAAGTTATCCTAGTGGGATGTAGAGTAAGGGATATAGTCGGCTAATATTTATTTTGTTCTCAGGGGGAGACATTCTAGTGTCGTGTGCTAATGGGTACAAGTGAGCAAAAGTTCCAATAAGAGGAGTAGAAATACATGGATACATAGAAGTGGAATACGTGGAAAAGCACATTAATAAAGCAAAGGTATAAATATATAAATATATAAATAAACCAACAAGAGTGGTGGTGGAGAAAGATGGAAAAAATCAAGACATAGGAGGAACACAATATAGTTCAGGTTGCAGTATTTATGTTCCCAGGGGGAGACATTCCAGTGAGTAAAAGTCCGAATAAGAGAAGTAAAAGGTACATGGCTGTATAGAAGTAGAATACGTGGAAAAAGCATTAATACAGCAAAGGTATAAAGATATAAAGATATAAATAAACAAACAAGAGTGGTGGTGGAGTAAATAGAGAGATCAAGACACAGGAGAAATACAATATAGTTCAAGTTGCAGTCAAATAATGCATATAGATGTGGAAATGGAATCAGTGTGTGTTCGAGTCTGAGAATTCAGTGTGAGTTATACATGCCCTGAAGTATAGGGTAGCGAATTTAGTCAATACAGTGCAGTACAATACATGTTAAGGTATAATCCGTAGAATTTGGTCGAAGTCTAAATATTCTGAGAGGGAAGTAGCAATGGGCCAGATGGCCGGTAGGCAAAAACACTTGCTTAAACCATTTTGTTTGTTTACCCTAGCGTCCCTCTTATTTACGTGTCCCAACGACTTTTTTTAGCCGTTGCTCGCACCAACCTGAGATATATGGCCTTTAATGCGACGAAATGCCTACGACGGTTGGAAGGCCACTGATGAGAACAAACTTTTTCATATGTAACCCATTTGCAGCGCCGTAGCTCCATTATTATCATATATATATATATATGATAATAAATAAAGACGGTAATATGTATATATCCTGTTTATTATGTTATAAATAGAGGATGTATACATATTACCGTCTCTATTCTTTTTTATAATATTGTCACTCTTGTCTGATACCTTCTAATGAATACTCCAAGCTGCACACGTCGGGGAGTGATTAACACTGTTTACACTAACATAGATCTACTACATGACCAAACACTTGGAATAATATATTTATATATACCTACACGCATATCACATATTTACACATTCTTATATACATTCATATTAATGTGTAGGTGTGTGTATCCTTTCCTTTGAGAAGTACTTCGAACTTAGTGTATCTTACGGCAATTAGTATGTCCTTAGGACTGTTGGGAGGCGCGTTGCCTTGTAGTAATGGTGTTGAACTTAAGATCATAATGTCGTTGGTTCGAATCCTGGGCTGGGCTGCGTGTTGTGTTCTTGAGCAAAACACTCCATATTACCTTGCTACTGTATACTCAGCTGTAAATGAGTACCGGCAATGGCTCGGGTCTAAAGATGTGCTGGACTGATGTCCAGGGGTGAGTCTTGTACTCTCAGTCACTTCATGTCATGAAACCAGGATAAGCACCGGCCTAACGAACCTTCATGCTTAAGACAGCTTCAGATTAGATCATGAATGTCGGGACATATTTCCAAAACTTACCATTTGGTTTACTACATGTAAATCTGCTTCTTTCAAACTTCAGCTCTCGCCTATTTAGTTTAATTATTCAGTTTAATTTAGGTAAATCCAGACCCTTTCATCTACAATTTTCAAGCCCTTATATCAGCTATGTTCGAAGCCGAATTTGACCGGTGCTAATTCGGGGTAGACCTCGGGGAGTAGACATTACATTCCTACGTCAAGCATACTAACCATTAGGTCATGCGTCTTCTCTATAAAATACTTGTTTAAATTTGATAATTTAGTCCTTTCGCTTTAAATAGTTAGTTACACATATACACTCATATTTACGCCCCACCCTGTCTCTATGGATCATCCAGCGATTTTGGGTGCAGTTACATCCAATCTTGCTAAACCTCTAGCCACAATATTCAACCTATCATTTGCTACCGGAGTTATTCCTGCCGACTCGAATGTAGCTACAATTTGCCCTATCTTTAAATAAGGCGACAGAGAAGACCCGGGGAACGACAGACCCGTGAGCCTCACCTCAATTGTCTGTAAGGACTTGGAATCTCTAATCAAGCGGGAAATGATGGCTCATCTTGCGTCTTTTACTGCCATCTCACCATCTCAGCACGGTTTCATCCCGAAACGTTCCTGTATCACAAACCTACTCGTCATAGAAGAATGGGTGACGAGGATAGTGGACGATGGAGATGCGGCCGATATTATCTTTCTCGACTTCGCCAAAGCCTTTAACTCTGTCAACCACCGCCTGCTCCTGTATAAGCTCAGCAACTACGGTCTCCATGACTCGATTATAAAGTGGATTGGATCATTTCTTGAGGGTCGTACTTGCAGACTTCGGATCAATGGCAGTCTGTCATCGGGGGTGGGTGTAGGCAGTGGCGTTCCCCAGGGCTCTGTTTTGGGCCCAATTCTCTTCCTTCTATACATCAACGACATGCCGGGCGTGATTGGTGGAAACGTGCTCCTATTTGCAGATGATGTGAAAATGGTAGCCCGAAGGCTACCATTTGCCAAACTCACTCCAGAAATGTTCAGACCTCTCTATGTCGCCCTCGTGAGACCGCACCTAGAATATGACATCCAAGCATCAAACCCATATCTCATCCGGGATATCCATCACTTGGAGAGATTCAACGACTAGCGACTCGGATGGTACTTCATGAGCTGCCCTACGAAAGCCGGCTGCAGAAGTTGAACCTCTTATTCTTAAAGCGTCGACGGCTAAGAGGTGATCTCATTTTGGCTTACAATCTCTTCAATGGCCATTACGATCTCCCTCAATATCTCCTATTCGCTCCGGCACTTGAGAGGGGTCTACGTGGATATGACAAAAAGCTATTTCACCGCCGCTTTCGCATAAACAGATGGAAAGCTGCTTTCTCGATCCGCATCTCTGGATCCTGGAATCGGTTTCCAGAAGAGGAGTCAGCGCGCCAACCCCGCAACAATTCAAGGCGAAATTGGACCGGTGTTGGAACACTGTGTTTCCGACTGTGTAAATGTTGCCCCTCTCCCCTCCTTACATAGCATCTGAAGCATCTATGTTTTCTGCCAAATATATTGTATTGAATTGAAAAAATCTAACTGATCTATATGTACTTCGTCACAAGTAGTTCGGCTTAAATATCGCAATTATTTTTATTTATTTTCTCATTGCCCTCTAATTTCATTCTGTTTTGTTTTGATTACGTTATCGTTCATATCTACGCTCTGTACTATGTTTTCGTCTCGGTTGTCGTCTTTCAAAATACTCTAGGTCATTAGAAAATGATCAAAATCTGAAACGCAATTATAGGCGACGGAGAGAGTCATGTTAACTTTTTAAATATCTTAATACACTCTCGTCACCTATTCGTACGTCGATTACGTATATCATCGTTTTATTGGATCGTTTGCCTTTTCGAAGATTATCGTCCTACCCCCTCATTTTCTCTCCCTATCCTACATGTGATACACATTTATATGTTTATATATATATCCATATATATATATATACATATATTTACATATACACATATACATGTAATTATATATATATACACGCCCACACACACATACATATATATATATATATATATATATATATATTGTTTAAGGAAACGATTTGTTTCACACTTTATAGGGGAAAGAGGAAATAAAGTTCGACGTGACCGGATTTATTCCTTCTTCAGGAGTATATAAATAGAGAGAGGTTCATAAAGGATTGATACATAAATTAGGAGGGCCGTATTCTTAGTCGTGCGGTTCAGTAACTTCTCTCGTTATTATAGTGTTAGTATTAGCAGAGGTATCGATGTTTACAGGATTCAGAGATTATATGGGATCTAGTATAATTTCCGTGCTAGTTCTTCAAGTATGCACCTGTTCCAAATTATTTTTACGCATCAAGATGTTAAATGCGTCTCTTCTGATTTGTAAGTTCAGTGTAATGGAGTATGGTGATTTAAGTGTAAAACTGTTGAAGATTTGATGGTATCTGCGTGTGAGTGGGAAGTGTTTCTTTAAGATGGAGAAGAATTTTGACGGTATATGACCTCTGGTCACGGCGTTATATGGGGCGTTATACCAATAAATATGTCTTTTGTGATTTATGTTTTTACCGTGAGATATAGGGTATGTTGTTTGGATCTTGTCATTTTCTTGATTAGTGTTGATGTGACTTTTAGTATTTAAAATTTTGTTTTTTCTTTATTGGGGGGGGGGGGGGGTTATTACGGCTGTTGTTGCGCCTAATAGCTACAAGTTTATTATTTGTTGTCTTGGCGCTGGATTAACAGAATCGATAGAGCGTTGGACAACATACTTAGCTCCATAGAGTTATGGACCTTTACGTACTGAGTTCAAAACCCGCCGAAGCTAGCTTTGTCTTTTATCCTTACAGGGTCGAGAATGTAATGCACTGGGGTCCACTTAATTGACTTTCCTTTTGCCCAAAAATTGTTGGCTTTGCGCCTAAATCAGAAACCCTTATTTGTTGTTCTCTTATTGTTTGTGGGTGTGTTTGTTCTAGAATGTACGGAGTTTTCGGGTGTATAGACTGCTGTGTAATTCGTGTTGTTCGTTAATTTAGAGTTGTTAAATTCCTTATTATGCGGTTGTTTCATGTAGAGGCATTAATTTTGTGAAGTGTTGTTCTAGAAATAGTGTAGATTCTACATACGGTATTACTTTTATAATCGAGATTGTGTCTGATACTATATATGTATATAGTAAATTCTACATCAACTTCTAGGTTTAAACGACGAGCAATCAGTTAATCATTTGAACCTAGAGCTCGTAAAATTAATATAATATATAAGCTGGTAATTATCCTACAGTGACGCTTAAAGTAGTTTTTAGTTCGATTGTATAACTCAATAGGACCAGACAGCTCTTTTGAGTTCCCGGTAATTTCCATTTAATTGGTTTCCTTACAGTTTCTCACTACTTAAATTGATTTAAAATGCTGGGTTGATTAGAGGCCATAGTAAAACCTATCTGCTCAAGAAGCCAATCGAAATTTTGAAACAATCTGAAACCCTCTGTGTTTGCATCTCTCTCTCTCTCTCTCTTTATATATATATATATATATATATATATATATATATATATATATAATTCAATGATATTAA
>OZ024743.1:59924012-60084012 GCA_964016885.1 Eledone cirrhosa
AGCAACCAGTGAAAGACTTGTTACATCTACATATGTATACGTGTGTGTATTCATATGCACACTAGTATTTCAGTATGCATATGTAGATGTACATTTTTAACTTAATTGTTTAAGCGTCAGTCATACAAAAGTGAGTTACAAACGAAACGAAATTTAATTTCGTTTCGTTATTTGTTTTTATCGTCTCCGCTGAACCGGTGCGTACTCACACTCTATGCAAATTAGTCTGCCCACTACTAATTTTCATAGAAAAAGCATATAACGATATGTGCTTTTACAATTCTCCAGAAAGGCCGGTAGATAGGTAAATATTGCTGATGAGTTGTAACAACAACGAAACTAGTTCAATATTCCTTGTCTGGCTTTCTAGGGAATAGAGGGAAGGTGTTTCCTCGAAAACCAGTATGACTCTAAAAACCGGTTTGTCTGTGTGTTTACATACAGAATAGCTGGGTTGCTCACAGTAAAGCAACCAGTGAAAGACTTGTTACATCTACATATGTATACGTGTGTGTATTCATATGCACACTAGTATTTCAGTATGCATATGTAGATGTACATTTTTAACTTAATTGTTTAAGCGTCAGTCATACAAAAGTGAGTTACAAACGAAACGAAATTTAATTTCGTTTCGTTATTTGTTTTTATATATATATATATATATATATGTATTTAACTGTAACACGTCGAACTTTATTATATAAAATCATAACCGTTATCATTTACCTAAAGTATACTGTATCACTAATACCTAATATATATCCATATATACCTCCCTGTATCTTTCTATACATAATTTTTAGCTAACTTATAAATTTCTTGATTATTATTCCTTTTGAACTATGAATAATTAATGCATTTACACCCTGTTATATATAGGCATATATTTAACTTGAGCATGCCTCAATCTATTATTTTATTTTTATTTTCCTTATCATTTACCTAAAATATACTGGCTCATTAATATATATATATATATATATATATATATATATATATATATATATATATATATATATATATATATATATACACACATAATCGTTATTTAAATATTTCTAACAATAAGTACTTCATAAGCTTTACATACCAAATATATTGACATTGATTATCTTCGTTAAAGTTTACATTTAGGAGAATATTCAGCAGTGTAAACTTTCCTTTCGGCTGGCCAGCTAAATCCTTTAAATGTTATCCTCATAAAATTCAGAAGTTTAGAAATGTTAACACACTTATAGAATTTACAAAACTAATAAATATAAATAACCAGCAATTTAAAAAAAAACTAAAATCTTGATTATTCACCCTAAAATAGCATAAATTAAATATTTTCAAACTTTCTGAAAAAAATCTCCTTTGCATATATTAGCCCCTTATCTTTCCCTCTCTATATATCCTATTCCAGTGGCTCTCATTAACTGTTATAATTCATGAGATGTTTTCCTAGATAAACATAAATTGTGGTATCATACATTTTAAAATCTCTATAACTGTTACATTAAGCAACGTTTTTCTTACTCACACAGTCTCTATTGAATTTATTACGTTTTCGCATTTTCTCATTATTAGGGTATAAATGTTAAATTTTCTCTTAGGTTAATCACTACTTTGATTAAATCTTAACCATTTAACATCTCGGGGTATGTCATGTATCATTATATTTTGTCTGATAAGGACGTCCGAAATATGTATAATACCATGTAATTGATCAAAAGAACATCTATTTTATTAATATATGTATTTTAATATATGTATTTTAATATATATATATATATATATATATATATATATATATATATATATATATATATATATATATATATATATATATATATATATATACATATGTATATATTATATATATATATAGATATTTATCTATGGAATAGAATGAAACGAAATTTCATTTATCCCTCTTGGTACGGCAGTTACTTAAAGGTAAGTATGTATGTATACGTACATACATATATGTATACATACGTACATACATATATGTATACATACGTACATCAGTATGTATATATATACATACATGCACACACATATATATATATATATATATATATATATATATATATATATATATATATATATATGCACGTATCGGTTTACCGAACACTTATTATAATGCTCGGTTGGTTTGTAAACAAACAAACAGCCCGAATTACGCCGTACAGTGTTTAGGCAACCACGTCACCTTTTTGTTCAACACTGACACAGGAACGATGTACTAGTTTCAAGCTTATTAGCTATCGTCAGCATCGTATACCTTCCTGCCAGATGGTTAAACGTCTGAAAGTATATACTTTCCTTATGCATATTAACGGCTAAGTAGCCTAATTTGCATATCGAGTGAATTTAGTCGACCGGGCGCACCGAAAACAATAAGTGGAATAGAATGAAACGAAATTCCATTTATCACTCTTAGTACGGCAGTTACTTAAATGTAAGTATGTATGTATGTATACGTACATACATATATGTATACAGACGTACAGTAGTATCTATATATATACATACATGCACACATATATATATATGAACGTATCGATTTACCGAACATTTATTATAATACTCGGTTTGTTTATAAACAAACAAACAGCCCGAATTACGCCGTACAGTGTTTAGGCAACCTCGTCACCTTTTTGTTCAACACTGACACAGGAACGATATACTAGTTTCAAGCTTATTAGCTATCGTCAGCATCGTATACCTTCCTGCTAGATGGTTGAATGTCTGAAAGTATATACTTTCATTATGCATATTAACGGCTGAGCAGCCTAATTTGCATATCGAGTGAGTTTAGTCGGTAGAAGCGCAATTGTAAAATAGGGCATTTAAGCCCATCAAACACCTAGGCCTTCAGGATTTAACACAGCTCATGTTATCCTTCTCCTCCTCCACCTCCTTTTCTTGCTCCCCTCCTCATCTTCCACCTCCTCAGCATACTCACTTCTTCTTCTTCTTCTTCTTCTTCTTCTTCTTCTTTTTCGCGAGGTTCACAACAGACATATAGCCGTGGAATGTCTTCTTGTGAAAGTACACAATAAAATTAACATTGCAATAAAATACTGATAAAATCATGTAGAAAATAAAATATAATTAGAAGTATGAAAAAATTAAAAGTAAATAAAAGATTTTAAAAATTGTTACTTGAAAAGAAAATGTTTGTCAACAGAAATGATATTTAATAAGGATGTTTACTTTTTGAAAAATATGACTTGTCTCTTCAGTACAATCTTTGATATAGCCCACAGGACACTGAGAAAAACTACATCATATATGTTGGACCTCCGACTGTTCCATACACGAATGGTCCACCTGTGCGTAGAGCAGAATGCGTGTTAGTGAGATTAGCGATGGAACAGCAGAATGGTTAATTAGTTAGCTTCACTATCGTATGGTTCTAGTGTCATTCATTATAGCTTCGGGCAGTATGAAGTCTTGTGAGTGAAATTGGATAGAGAGAAGCAGTTTTTAATCCGTCACAGGGAATGTACTTGTAAATCAACGGGCAAAATTTGTCACAATTTATCACGCAGATTATTCCTGAGATTTACGTATCTGTGTCCGAGGAATGCACAGGCACTTGCATGTATATTTATTGAGCAGACTGTTCCGCTTATCGAACAATTCGAACACTCGTTGTCGAAGCTGATAGAAGTTTATTCCAGTCCACTTTAACTCATTGATTTCATGGTGCCTACTCTCGGGTCTCAAGTAATCGTTCCTCCAACCACTTATTAATTTTTCAGAGGTTTTCCTGCCCCACCCACGATTATCAAATTTTGCAAATCTGTCTCCAGCGAATTTGATTTTAATTGGTAGCATTCCTGCGGCATTTAATTTTTTTTATACTTTAAAAAACATTAAATATGGCAAAACGAGTACATCAATAGAAATCAGCTACATTATAAGATAAATAGGGTTGGTTGTTGGTCTCAATATGTAAACAGAATAACTAATTCTGTTGTTTTTTACATTAACGGAGACAACCAAGAACCATTATCGGTTGCACCCCCCCCCCCCCCCCCTCCCCTGAACTTATTCCACCTTCGATTTATTTCAACTACTCCGCTTATTCCAACACCACACTTATTCCACCCGCCTATTATTTGGGACCCGAGTGTACCTCACCTTTGGGAACCCCAGCAATTAGTTGAATTGGTGTGTTTGTTTTTTGTTCTTACATTACTAGTATAGCAAAACTAAGTTAATAGAATGTTATATATATTCCAAATAAATTTCTTCACGATAGAACTAACACAGAATCATTGGGACTTAAGATGTATATGGAATCAGATTCTATATGAAATAAAAATAGATTTAGATTTAATATCACTGAGTGTATTTTCAGCCATTATAAGTTCCCAGCTTCCTCAGTATAAATGTACGAGAGCCCAGTACCTACATTTCACATTTGCACCGCGAGTTATATATGAAAACAACACACTAACGAGATTTAACACTAAATTGATAGAAAATCTTAACGAGGTACATTTTTCTGATGGGTTACTAAGTCAATATAACAACACAAGCGTAGAAATGTCATATACATTTATCTGAGACGAATACATAGTGGTTATAAAATCCTTTTTGATTGCAAATGCATCTCATTGAAAAGGCAAATTATTGAACTTGTGATGGGATATTTTAAGAGGCACTCGATTAATCTTAACCGAATATAAAATATAAAACGGGGTTTCGTCAGTTACCAGATTTAAAGGAAGCAGTCGGTCAAAACCTGGTTTGTTGTTAGAAGTAACTTTACTCAACACATCTTAAACAAACATAACCAGATTCTCCCAGTTAACAATAAGAGTGAAGTGAATAACTACCAGTGCAAACAGGGATTAATGATTGTAGTGTCTTAGGAAGAACAATAAAAAAAGAACAATTTTGAAGAAATGAATACAAATTCAAAACAGTAAAATAGCAAAGTAAAATATGACGCATTTTTACGAAACTGATACCCGAATGTCAATGATACACACGACTCAGCTGTAAATCATTTTTACTACACAAACCACATACAACAAGCTATGCATAATCATAATCATATATTGATACAACTGCCAATGTTCATACTTTAGACAACATAAGTATGCCTAAAAGGACACCAGAAACTTCAGGTCATAACATACAAAACCTGATTTACGATACTAACATGGGTTTATGTCTAAAAACCATAAACCTGCTCAGGTGTTAATAACATGAAGAGGTGTTGAGATGAAAGAAAGTGTTATTCTTTAAAGTTATGTATTTCTATTTGGTTTGTAGTATCTCCCATCACGCTCATCGTTTCTGATTCTGGTCTTTGTGTTGTTTATATTGGTACTGCTACTTTTGTTGGTGTTATTGATGTCGGTGCGATTCCAGGTTTTGCGTTCCTCTCAACGGTGGATGTTTTGCTTCACCTTACTTGGACTGGTGATGCTGTCTTTGTTGGTATTGTGACTTTGGTGTTGGCAGCATGAAGTCGTGTGGACCTATGAGCTTTGATGAAAACAGCTTCACTCCATTCAGTAGGATAATGAAATCAGGGATCTACTCCAGTGTTTTCCGGTTTGATGTGGTGCACAAACTCCAATTAGATTTTACAGGCTAGGTCTCTCCCCACACCCATGTTCAGTTTGACGTCCAGGCGATGTAATTCTCTTCTAGAAAAACACAGACCAAGATCAACCTGATGTCTAGCTCATGAACGGCACCCGAAATCCTCGCCATTATCTTTCATCTTCATAAATACAAAATTAGATGAAAGTAGTCCTCCCGGCGATAGGGAACTATATAACGTTTTATGGCAATACTTTCGATGTTGAAGAACGCGTTTACACCCTAAATTTGCTTTGCTCTTACAACGAATGCAAGGTAGGGCGGTATTTATAAGGTCTTCTCAATCTAAGCGCTAGCGCTGTTTCTGCTCGTAGAGATATTACTGGCATGTCTTAGTCTTAGATTCTTCCACGCCGTTCGGCGCATAGAGCAGTATGTACTCGCCAACGGTCACGATCAGCGGCAACTTTTTCGAGACCGTGCCATGTGATGTTGGCTGCCATCAGGTCCTTCCGGAACGTTCGTCGCCTGGTGATCCTTGGGCAACCCCGCCTCCGTTTACCGCCAGGTGGAGTCCAGTTCATCGCTGTTTTCGAATGCCGTTCATTTGGCAGACGCAGAATATGGCCAGCCAGACGGCACCGACGCTCCGTGACCACTCTCTGAAGCGTCCATGACTCGGCTCTCCGCAGGATCTCTTCGTTTCGCAATATTTTATGGTAGTTGTTGAGAACACCTCGGATGGGACGGATAATTAGGATGCTTTTATCTATAATTATTGCGAATGTTGTTGCTGTTGTTGCTGCTGTGGCCGCTGTGTTGTTGATGTTGTTGCTTCTGTCATTGTTATTAATTCTGTTGTTTCTGTCACCGCTATTATTTTTTGTT
This sequence comes from Eledone cirrhosa, assembly GCA_964016885.1. Classification (NCBI taxonomy): domain Eukaryota; kingdom Metazoa; phylum Mollusca; class Cephalopoda; order Octopoda; family Eledonidae; genus Eledone; species Eledone cirrhosa. The sequence goes on from OZ024743.1 coordinate 59,930,457, forward strand.
GTTGCTTTCAGTGATATGTTCTTCTGTTGTAATGATTGTGCCGGCCGTGGTGCTATTGTTCTGACTGTTATTCAAATAAAATAACATGTCTTCTTGTTTTATGATATAAATATTGTTAATTATTGCTTCTGTTACAGTTGATAGTGTGGTTGCTGTTGGTAGTGTTAGCTGTAGCTTTATAGTTGCTGTGATTGACGTGGTGGTGGAGATGATACTGTCTTGGGTGGTTGTCTGTAAGACAACAAATTATACTGTTATTTTGCTTTGTTTGTTGGTGTTTTGTTGTTTTTGCTTTGTTGTCTTGTGTCTTGTAGATAGTGACGTGTACTCCAGTGTATAGTCGGATATTGTGTTTTATGGAAGACAGTTTTTAAAATAAAAATATATTGTAATTATGATGATAATTTTGTCATTAAGGGCTGCAATACATCAGAAATTCAAACTGCTATCTAGAATTACGGTTGGTTTGGCCACAAATTATGATAAAGGATTTTAAAAAATAAGTTTTTTGCAAATATGTAGAAAAGCCACAAAATTATATGGCGGAACAATTCATTGAGAATAGTTCAGAAACAAAGTCAATGAATGGAAATCCCCTGGCATTGATAACGTCCCAAACCTCTGGTTATCTCCTCTAACTGCTACTCATTATAGTTAGGTGGATTGGCAGTATCGGTAGAGGGTCGGACGCCATGCTTTCCAGCATAGTTACGTCCCTTTACGATCTGAGTTCAAATCCCGCCGAGGTTGACTTTGCCTTTCATCCTTACGGGGTCGATAAAATAAAAGTACCAGTAATGCACTGGGTAATTACTGGCCTTGTGCCTAAAGTAGAAACAATTATAATTAGGTAAAATGTTGTAAGGAAATTATGTACAATCCTGTGAAAACCTCTGATTGTTTTGCACACGGTATAATATAAATCTTGCCACATCATATCAGATTTTCACCCCAACCTTGACTGTGATAAACTAGAAATTTATGGATGAAAATCATCTTTTCTCTATTCAGCAGAAATATTGTTGTCGTGGGTCTTGCGGGTGCAAAGACCAACTTCACATTAACTGTATGATTGTGGAAACAGTCAAAGATGGTCTGGAAATCTGAATACTGCTTGGATTGAGTAACAGAAAGCATTAGATAGTGTTCTCCAATCATGGAGTTTGAAAACTTTGGATGTTCTCAAGATTTCCTCTGTAATACAACATATATATCACTGTACACAGTGATGGAACTAGAAATTCCAGCAGCATCATTACTGACTGGCATTTTTTGAGGTGAACAGTTTTCTATGTACTTTGCATTACACTCACGCCGCTGTCTTTAACACCCTGCAAAATAAATTATGGAAACTGTATAAACAGCCAAACCATGAATCATCCGTTTTATATGATGACTCGAAGTTGTATGAAAAACTGATAATGAATTGGAAGGACTGCTGAAAATAGTTAAGATTTTCAGCACTGACGCATGAATGGATTTTAAATTTGAAAACAGCGCAAAAGCAACACCCGAGAAAGTCAGAATGACCAGCGCAAACTCAATAGAAATAGATGTGAATACAGTAAATAGGGAACTAGAAAAGGAACAAGCCTTCGGATATCTAAGGATCAATGAAGGCCAAGGTATCATCATGCTAGCATGAAAGAGAGAATCAGGATGGAATGCTACCGGGAATACGTATTGTCTAGAAAACTGAGCTTAACTCAAGAAATAAATTATCTGCCATAAATGAGCTTGCAATCACGGATGTCACCTAGACCTTCTTCTTCTTCTTCTTCTTCTCAGAGATCCAGACTACGCAGCACACATGAGTCAGCCAGAGAATACCTTCTGTATATAAGGCTGCTAAGATCTCGAGTCGGATGTTCTCTTCCACAGGGGCATTCCCACATTTGACCACTTTAACTGATCTTATTACCTCAGCCTCGGAGAGATTAGTCACTGTTCCAATATTAATCTCGTGTACATCAGACGATGCTGTTGTGATCGGGTTTAGATCAGAAAATTATTCACTACTCCTCGCGAGAATTCACCTTTTTAATGAGACGAGAATCACAGGCGCCTTTTTGATGGTGGATGGTCTTCCAGAACACTTTATTTGCTGATCTCAAGTCAGATTCCAGCTTACCCTTAACGTCTTAACATATTTCAACTTACTTTGTATGACTTTATTGACACTGTGCGATTCTTCCTGCCGGCTTGTGCCGCAATTGCAAGAAGGACAACTTATTTCGAGGCGTAGCTTTGTAAGCCTTCTTCTTTGCTCGGAGGGTATATTTGACCTTTTGCTTAAGCGAAGAGTTACTACTGTTATCCGGCGCCCGACCAAGCTACATTCGACTGCAGCATTTAGTAGCCAAAAAAACAAACCACTGCGCTGAACAATCTTCACTCTTTCTCAGCGTCCTTAGTTTGCGCAGCGAGTTCTCTGAATTTGGGTGCAATGGTATCTGCAAGCCTGGTCCTGACTTTCTTATCCATTAATGCTTCCCATTTTTTTTCCTGTAGTTCACCCTGGACCTTCCAGAATTGTAGATTTGTGGGCTTCCTTGGCTTTAGTTACTCGCAGATAACTAGATGGGGCTCATTTGACAGAACAGTCTATTATTTAAACGAACATCCAGCACAGAATCAAATAGATCAGGCACAATAGAAAAATCCATTATTGATCTCTGTCCCTGATTACCTTTGTGCCCTTGTTCTAAATGTCCAAATTGAACATTAGGATCGTTTAAAAATGTGTGCATTTCATTATATTTGATAGTATTTTTGTCTACTAGTGTTATATTTGTTGTTGCTGTGAAGGTGATGTCACTGTTGAATATTTTAGTTGCGAGACATTCATTTCATACTTTTCCCGTGTTGTGTTGTTGTTGTTGAAAAATAAACAGCCAGTAATACATTGGGATCGATTTAATCGACTTTCCCCTCCCTCAAAATTGCTGGGATTATGCCTATAGTAGAAAGCAATATTACTGTTATGATCATAACAATAGGGCGGTGGATTGGCAGTATCGGTAGAGGGTCGGACGCCATGCTTTCCATCATAGAGTTACAACCCTTTATTGTCTGAGTTCAAATCCCGCCGAGGTTAACTTTGCCTTTCATCCTTACGGGGTCGATAAAATAAAGTACCAGTAATACACTGCAATAATTGCTGGCCTTGTGCCAAAAGTAGAAAAAATTATTGTTATTATCATAACAATAATAAATAAGATGACGATGACGACGACGAAGATAGTGATGGTAAATGTGACAACAATAATACAAGGCCACAGCAACAACAAGGTAAAGATAGGATAAAAATAAAAATATAACGAAAGGTCCTGTATTTTTTCGCGTAATAAACATATGCATATATCAAAGAAAACTGTTTATCTAGACACATTACAATGAAACAACAATGTCAATAACTTCTTGTTTTATCATATGAATGTGAATATATCGACTATAAACATCTTCTGTAAGTGTAAATTCTTCTACTACTAATGTATGAATGAAAAGTCGAGTTATGTAAACACATAAAACTGATATAGAATACATCTGATTTGACATTATGTATACCTATACAAATACGAAAATAACCACATTCGACAGTAAACTGTCGTTTATATCTGTAGGTTGAATCATATACAAGCAAACTTTGGAGTACAACCATCTACACTAAAAATAAAATTATGCGTATATTAAGGGAACTAGTGGTCATCAAACAAATAGTTGGCGATGAAAAAATATTATAGCAAATAAAACTATTTTAAAATATCGCTCGCTTAATATACATCAATATTATCTCTAATATCTGACTTAAGATGACAGAAGACTATATAACATGAATACCTCAAGGGTAGGAAACATTAGATGAGAATTTATGAAAATATAAGTAGATATATTCTAGCTCGAATTCTGTTAATTACTTTACTTACAAAAATGGAGATCTGAAAGTTAATCCAATATATTTGAAATCAGGAAGAAACACTATACGCGAAAACCCGAATACTCCGAGGTTATATTTGAATTAGATTCAACTTTTGATTAAACAGTTTAGAAACCAATAAACATCGATAACGTTTCACATACCAGAAAAAGCCTTAATCTATAACGTATGAAAATTTCAACAATTCCTTCGACATTGAAAGGAATCCTAATAAGTCTGAAGAAGCTATAATTGTTTTTTTAAGTTTTGTCAGAGGAAACTGTAGTGCACCTGTACGCCTCGAAGACTGGTAGCAACAAAGTACGAGTTTATCCAAGTATACTCTGCTAAAGACACCATGTCGTGGTCTTAAAATTTCAGCTCAGTGCGCAAAGTCTTCGAATAATTACCGTAATACAATTTGTCCTAAACTTTAAATATGTTCTTAATCTAATTGTCGAATGCAAAACGCTGAAAGGCAATTTTGACTTAAGTAGAATTTGAACACTGACTACAGACTGCTGGAAACATTTCACCCAATATTTCTTCTTTTGCTTTAACAACTCTGCAGATTTACCGCCTACAAATTATTGAGGCTAGACAGACAGTAGTAACAACCTCCGAATAAATAATATTGAGCAAATTATGCCTCTACATAAAAAAACTTCAAGAGGCGTTCCTCTTCTTAGAAACCAATGTCAGTTACACATAGCATATAACTGTTACAGATAGCATATAACTGTTGGATTGAAATAATGAACCAATTTAGTTTCTAAGTTTTTCTAAGAAGATAGAGAAGAATATCTTGATAGTGTATGTACATGTTTCCAGAAGGTACAAATAGTGAGGAAAACAACATATAAGACGGGAAAGAGCAATGCTGACATTTATAGGCGAAATAAAGTAAAATATTTGAATAATAGATATTTCGGTAATATAACCTTTCAGACATAAAAGTAGTGAGAGATGCGTTACGTATTACGTGATTGTAGATTTCTAAATAAGTTTGTATTTAATCATAATCAATCTTTTCAAAGAGACTTCTAGAAACTTTCTACAGATGATTGTATGAAGTAGACATAGTGATAATTATGATCAGTTTTGATATTACAAATAGAGAGATATTGGAAAGAGATTGAGGATAGCTGTATTTCAAACCAAATTCGACTCATTTTAAATTTTCGTGTAGTTATAGATTATAAATAGAAACATGAACCAAGCACTGTGAATCATAAATGATAGTCTGATAAGCGAAGATCTGGAAATATCGTATCTCTAAGAACTCAAACTTAACCAAACATGAAAATAATAAATTGATCATCTATCACTGTAATTTGACATCCATACACTCCATAATATCTACTAACCATTATAAAGTCTAGAACAATCAAACACGTATATGCAGATCAAAGAAACATATATTGTTATAATGAGTCAATTAGCATTAACAAGTATAACAGAATATCTATGACTAAGTATGAAATAATCGACTGTAGAGCAGATTTTAATTGCCTCCCGTAATTTTACATCTTTGGAGCTCTGGAATGAATAGAACGTAATTGAAGAAGAGGTACTATGCCATTATAATTAACATTATAAGTAACAAGTACATAGTTAGAGGAAAATGCGCAATTCTAGAGAGGAATCTTGTTATACCAATACCATGTATTAAAATATGCTCCATCTAAGCTCAAAAGGTAACAACAAACACCAAGGAGGCATATAGTGCATTAATCCACCGCTTTGACAGCAATAATTTGCCCTCACACTTAGAAGCATATGATTATGGTATCTTTATGCAAAAGTGTCTGAACGGTTTAGAACATGTATGCCCATCATGCTACATAGATTGTGCCTATTTAAGTATCATTCGTTTTAAAAATATCATGACAGTTAAATACTGTACTGGAATATACTTAAAACTTCATCTGAAACTGCATTTATCTAAAACAGATTTCAGAATGTGGCAAAGGCAATATTCTGAAATAGATACACATAATTGTCCGTGATGTTATAACTAGATAATGATCAGTGAAATAGGAGCAATCACTTAACCACAACTTTTCTGTCATAATTTTCGTGGGCAAAAATTAATAATTTAAATATATTAGAAATAAAAGAAACATCTTAAAGATTATATTATATTCCATCACATTTACTCTGAGATCGTCCCAGTCAGGTGGAAGTAACCATTGTGAGTCTGGGCTACGTTAACAGTTATATGGTTGATCCGTCCTCTAGTGGTTATGTTATAGTTTCGGTTTCGCTGATCATCATGTGGCATAGTAGTAGGAAATGTACTTGCAATTTTAACTAGTAAGGCATTTTTTATACTCTATCTGTGTGGCTATAATCTGTCTCGTCGTCTTAGTATAGTGTGTATGCAATATTTCAGAATACAGCAGATATAAGGTTTGATCCTACAGGCAGTTCTGTCATATTGCGTGTACAAATGCTGAAACAAAATCAGTGAAACAGTGAAAATTGTGACGCTGTAAACAGATTTATATTCCCAAATGTTATATATTTTCAAGATACACAATTGAAAATGAATAATTTAGAATTTTACTTTACAAGAACTTTAAATGCGATACATAATTTTAATGTATATATCCGTTCGTGACTAATGCTATAAAGAGAATATTGTGGTGAGAAGTATTTGATTTTGTTTTCTTCTGGTGTTAGATTGGTTCAATTAAACTTTAATGATTTTTTTCAGAAAGTCGGTACAACACAAATTAGAAATCTGAGAGAAAAACCAATAATATGGTAAGGCAGGGATCGGTGTATACATTAGCGTACATTTAAAGAAGTGGACCTATTTTTTATAAAACGGAAAATATGAGTTAAATTATTGTTTTGGTTTTGTTGCATACTCACATATTTTTAAGCTGCGTTAAACCGACTCTCCCAAAACTACATTATGACCACACATATAATGTTTAGTATAAACTAATCGTAAATAATTTAGAGGGAAGAAATGAATATATTTGAAACATGTTATCATGCTTTAGGAAAATGAGTATACTATAATCGAGATGTCTCTTAAATAATGAATACGTTAATTTTCGATAGAAAGCAGCAATCAATTCAACTAGTACAATGAAACGGATGTAATTACGCGTTAGAACTTGTGTAAAATGATAGGGAAATATTCGCATACGTCTCCTGCTTAATTAAAATCTATGGCCCCCGATACACATCTAAAATACCGCAAACCTTTCTAAGATGGGCAATCTAATTGAAATTGCCTGGAATTTTTCATGGTGGAAGCAAGATGATTATTGGTTATGTTTGTTTTGAGAAATAGATTGGTAATGCAAGAGTAAAGTTTAGAATAAAAACAAAACCAAATAATTTACACCTGAGGATCTGAATTTAAGAAAAAGGGGGAAATTCTCTGTTGAATATTCTGATTTTTAATCTTCTAATTACAGTTTACATATTACTGGCATACAGGAAAATAACCATAACCGCATATGAAACAAATATGAAACGTTTAAATTGTCTATGGAAGTGATTGTAATATGTACGTTTGTAATATGTAGTTTCAAATAAGATAACGTAAAATATTTTGACTGACAATATAAGGATTTTACAGATATAATATAGATAATATCGATATGAAATATATGCGTGGTTGTGTGCATATATCTCTCTGTGTTGTGTGCCAGTGTAAGTGTGGATGTGAGTAGGCATATGTCTGTGTGTGTAAAATAAAACTGCATATATATTTATATATATTTATAATTCGCTGATATAAAATTATATATGGACATTTATTGAATTATAATATTAAGAGTGGGGCGATATGTATATATCTTTGATAAATAAGATTTTAAATTAGAACCTTCAAAATAAAATTAAAATATTACAATCTATGGCTATGGTGTCTGCAAATATATCAAAATAATGTCTACCAAATACGCCTTGAATACACACACACACACAGGCACACAGGCACACACGCACACACACACACACCCACTCACACACACACACACACACACACACACACACACACACACACACACACACACACACACACACACACACACACACACACACACACACACACACACACACACACATATATATATATTTTGGGAGTATCATGCTGCCAATAAAAACACACGCACTTCCTGGCTGGTTTTCACTGTAATTTGTTATAAATTTCAGATTTGTTGGTTGGGTGGTTGGTTCGATAACCGGAAGGTTATTTATATATTGTCAAAGATCTTTCGTCACACATTCTGTGACGTCCGCAGTGACTAGGTTTTTAATGTCTATCTCTCCTACCCCATCTTGTCTGTGTGTGTTGTGTGTTGTCTGCTTAGTTTGCGCATGCTTTATATCTGGGTGAGTTTGGGTGTTCATATTTATTTATTTATGTGTTTATTTACCTGTAACTCGTTGGTTGTATGTTCTATCTGTGTGTGTCTGAATTGTTTTCGTAGTTTAGTTTTTGTGTGTGTCTGTATGTCTTCATTTTGTCCTTAATTACTAGTTGTGATAAAACAATGTGCCTCGTCCAGAGTTTACACCTACACTATCTACAACAAATTAAGAAGACTCAACTAACCAAAGGACTAGCTGATATACGCAAACGAACACTCATTCTAAACATTAAAAAAAAAATTACATAGAATTAAGCAAATAAAAAAATTTGTTTTGAAAGATAATATATATATGATATATATTAATTAATATATATATATATATAACATTTTCTATACCTTTCATTTAAAAGAACCGAAAAGTGAAGAAATAATGTGTCTGCCAAATTAAGATAATTGTTTCTACGTTAAGCACAAGGCCAGCAATTAACCAGTGTATTACTAGTACTTTATTTTATCGACCACGTAAGGATGAAAGACAAAGTCAACCTCGGCGCGATTTGAACTCAGATCGTAAAGGGACGCAACTATGCTGGAAAGCATGGCGTCCGACACACCACCGATACTGCCAATCCACCGCCTTAAGATAATGGCAGCCAACATATATTATAATGGAAGAGATACCAGACGTGTAATTTTCCCGATAAGATACTAGGGAAATTAGAAAAGTTTAACCCTTTCGTCAGCATTTTCCTAATGATACACACAATGCCTAATATCTCCAAATTATTTGTAAAATAATGAATTGTTTACAGTGATATAGTTACATAATTTATTTTCTCATTGTTAAGTTGCTGTTTAGAAATATAATTTACCATATTTTTTTTATATAGAAATGTGTTGCAATCTTTTTAGATAAAAATTAACTTTTTAAAATAAACAATCCTTTACTCTAAATTATGGGCTGTTTTCAGGAGTTTATGTATCAATGGTTTTGTAGAGTAGCATATATACATTTTTAAAGCAATCGACTTACACATAAATATCTCTGATAGCTAAAAATATAACTTTCTTATCCACTTCTTTGTAGTCAAGATGTTCTGTAAACAATATATTACTATAGAAAATCCTCTCAACGAGTGCCAATCCTAAACCCCGATGGCAACACGCCATCTCAAACTTCGCATTCTCTTCTTCGGCCCCAGTAACAGAAGAACAATGTCTTCCCTAGCTTCATGTCTATGAATAATTAATAATTGTTTCTACTTTAGGCACAAGGCCAGCAATATTCCAGTGTATTACTGGTACTTTATTTTATCGACCCCGTAAGAAGAAAGGCAAAGTTAACCTCGGCGGGATTTGAACTCAAACCATAAAGGGCCGTAACTCTTTCCTGCAAAGCATGGCCTCCGACCCTCTACCGATACTGCCAAATGAATAATTAATAATAAAGATGTTAATACGATTCAGACAGGATATTTTTACTCATATCAACAGGAAGAAAATATATTATATTAGCAACAATCGATGAGATATACCACATATATCGTACATAGTCACTGGTATATCCACTAATATACATGACATATAATCACATATAGGGTAGGAGAATCAAAATGCATTACATTAGCAAAATCGTATGAGGGAGACAAATTTACTCCTCAACATGCAAGAAACAGTAGTGAAACATTCTCTGAACACCTACACCGATCGTCTCATATAGCAACCTCCCTTAAATCTCTCTTATATATATATATATATTTGAAAAAAGGAAAAGAATGACTTCACTTGTAGTTCTAAACAATTTGATTTAATTTCATAATATTATAATATTATGAGATGGTAGATCTAGAGAGTTCTTTGTTAACTTCGGTGAGAAGATTTTTAAAGATTCCTGGTTAACTTTCCTGGAAAACTTTCTCGCATTCGTCGGTGGCGATTGTCAAACTGAGATCAGGTTGTGTTTCGATTTGTGACTCTATATATAAGAGAGATTTGGATGTGTCTGGGAGTTGGGGTGCGGTGTTAATGAGTGGGGAGTGAAGGAGTGTTGATGAAGATTTAAAGGAATTAAAGCATATACACACACACACACCCACACCCACCTACACACAGACACATACACACACACACATATATATATATATATAATTTGAGGAAGCGGAAAACACATGCCATTCCTTCTATTCTTTATGTGCTTCAAACTGAACTTTCAGGAGTCTAGATTATCTCTCTTTATTAACACATTACATTATAGTGAACTTAAATATATTTTCTCTTCTATTTCTATTGTGTGCATCAGAAGAGAATTAGCCACATGAACAGGAGTTAATTAGGAATTAATGGTTAAAATTGTAAATGTCATATTCTCTTCACTATAAACAACATGATTCATTGGATTATATTTGGCTATTTTAGTTTATCTATATATACTATCGAATAGGTGATGAAATATATGGCAATTATAGAGACAATTCTTGACATTCTGCAATCGGATGTATTTGGAAATCACAGTCGTTTATTTATTTATTTATTTATTTTTCTTCATTCTGTTGACATAGGAAGTTGAGGAAGTGTAGTTTTTATACCTAAGGTCAGGGCCACGAGAAGTGTCGAAATTAAAACAATGAATCAAAGTTATTCCCAGAAATATGCCGTCTCACAAATGATTGCACCTAATGGAAAATTGTGGAATTAAACTGGTTAACTGATTAAGTACATCATTTCCTTTTTCAGGGTATTGGGGCTAATTACTACAGTTTTTTTTTTATTCTGAGATTAGGTTAAATAGAGCTGAGCTAAATGAGATAGACTTATTATTTAGCACAAGATTAACATCCATTGAAGATACCTATGAATAGAGATATTCCAACTGTGACTATCCACTATCTTTGTCATAATATCTACTTACAACGTTTGCGGGGATATTTTCTTCATTTACTACAACTGTGTATGTACGGATTGACGACAAGTAGAAAATGCGAGAGATGAAAAGCCATCTTTCCATATCACTCGACCTGAAGTGTGATGCGATTCTGTAGATATACATACATACGTATTTGCATTGAAGCTCGATCATTAAACATCGCTGGTTACTTTAGAGGTTAAATCAATAGATCAGACAACATTTCCAATTCTAGGTACGATAGAATGTTGTCATTAGCTCGAGAAGAATGTCCCTTGATTCATGTAGATGCAGGATCCGGCTCTAAACTGAAGCATTTTGTTAAATCAGTTTTCTTTGATTGAAATCGTTACCGAGAAATACGTAATTTCAATGGATTTATGTTCTATATGTAAATAAGCTATCAAAAAATAACTTGTACACGAAATGTATAAAACTTACAGGTCGTTCCCACGTCAGTATCTCGGAAAGCATCAGCTGGAGTTGGATGCTAATCTTTATATACAACGCTCTAACACCGGCTACTGTGGTATTTGTAATACGGTAAAAATACACAGAGGGTGACTTATGTATGTTTATCATACATAAAAATAATACATTTTGGTCCATACATTATTCTGAAACACGTCATGATAGAGAAATTGCTATTTATCTATATATTACTAAAGTTCTGCGATTGCTTGCTTGCTTGCTTGTCTGTAATGTAATATACCCAAAAAGGTGCATAATGGGAAAATACTTTGAAAGGAAGTTGACGCTGAAATGCAAATACAAATGGAATAGAACGTTTTGCGTAAATTGGTGCACGGGTTCCCGAGATGCGGGGCTTTTCCGGGTAGCTTCATAAACAGAGAGAGAGAAAAATAAAAGAAAGAGATAATGCTTTAGAGAGAGTAGATTGAAAGAGAGAGATAGAGAGAGTGAGAATGAGACAGGAGGAGAATGGAAAAGTGAGCTGGTGGTGGTGTGCATATATATATAAGTGAGTGTGTGTATATATATATATATATATATATATATATATATATATGTGTGTGTGTGTATATGCGTGTGTGTGTCTATAACTAGTATATATGGAACATAGACACCCACACATATATATATATATATATATATATATATATATATATATATATATATATATACATACACACAAAAATACATCTATATGTAGAGAATTAGGATTTAGCTTCAGGCATAGGTGTATACAGACATGTATATAAATGTTGTTGGGCGTTAGCCCCGGTGTTTTTCGCATAGCTACGGCTTTCTAAATGTTTAGCGGTAAACATACCATGTTTCTTTAGAAATACGAAATTTCGATACATATCTGTATACAGCTATGCCTGAAGCTAAATCCTCATTCGATTCTATAATAAGGTGAGCCAAATTATGCAGCTTCATAGACAAATGGTATTAATCATCTCCTTCAAACAAACAAGAAAACTATATATTCTCGACTATTTTCAAGTCCAGCAGTCGAAAGCGTAGGAGGGATCGTCGTGACAAAAACCAGTTAACTCTGAAGTTCGTAAACGATTAACCGCCTTGATCCTGATGGACACCACCAGAGGGCGTAAACCCCGGCTTTTTGCATAGCTTCAGCTTCCTAAATGTTTACCCCTACACATACCATGTTTCTTTAGAAATACGAAATTTATATACATATCTCTCTCTATATTTATATGTATACACCCACCCACATTTATATATTTCCATACAGAGACGTGTATATACATGGGCCTTCCAGTCTCATTTCGCGTTATATAGATGTCTGTGTATATTTTAATTATTTAAAAATTATTTTTAAGTGAACATGATTTTAAAAAGAATATTTTGATGTGAACGGAGCCAACGACTCACGGGTGGTCTAGTAACATTTAAATTCGAATATTTTTAATAATTCTACAAGGAGTGAGATGAAGAGTTCACACTTAGCTTCGTTGCAGTTTGAAATTTATGTGAAGCGGTAACATATCATACTTAACATCATATATTGATATTATCATTTCAAACATCAGCCATATCAAATATAAAAAAATGAAGCTATTTCTCTGATGGTTTGGGGAAAATGAGGTAATTATATTATGATTAGTACCTAATATGCATCTGGGAAGTTTTAGCCTCAGATCTGGCTTGATTTATAAGGCCTATGAGTGATCAGACCTATGTCTTCTAGGCATCGCTATCGCATTTGTATATATCTAGTCAACAATAGTTATTTTTTTTCCCACGACAGAAGGTGGTAGAAATTAAGCAGGTGTTAAATCGGTAGAGAGGAGATTTCATGTCAGAATGAGCAGTATGGGTACAAATACAGCAAGTAATTTTGTTCGACTGTATAGTTATACATTCAACCATTTGACACTGCTTTAGTTTCTAAAATATCTACAAATCACTTCAAAAAAGCTGCAAATATAGGATAATTATTTTTATACGCAGCAAATGGTATGTTATGTTTCAAATGATCTGATATATATATGTGTGTGTGTGTGTGTGTGTGTGTGTGTGTCCGCGCGTGTGTGTGTGTGTGTGTGTGTGTGCGTTTGTGTGTGTGCTTGTGTGTTTATATAAATATATATACATATATACATACTCACATAAATATTAATATATATATATATACATATACATATATATATATATATATATATATATATATATATATATATATATATATACATACATATATATATATACACAAACACTCATCTAAATCTACTTTTGAAAAGCAGAAGAACTGCGAAACCGGTAAAGGAACCGAATAAATATATATTTTTTGTAAAAAAAGAGTCCAGTTGCATTTTCGATTTCATCTTTTTCTTATACTTTCACTCGTGTAGGACACCTATTTTTTTTTTCATTTAAAAAAAACCTCACTTTCTATTATATATATATATATATATATATATATATATATATATATATATATATATAAATATATATGTGTGTGTGTGTGTGTGTGTGTGTGTGTGTGTGTGTGTGTGTGTGTGTGTGTGTGTGTGTGTGTGTGTGTCTGTGTGTGTGTATGTGTGTCTTTAGCGTATTTCGTTTTTTAGGCTACGGTGGCTGATGGCTTCACAACCACTGTTTTCATTTTATCTGGCCTTTAAAACGCATGTTAATTGCTCTGGTTTCTTCTTAGTCCATTGAGCGCTTGCCGGCATATCTCGAAGATTTAGTTTCATTTTGTTTTTGCCACCACCGAAATATGGTCTCACTGAAATTATATTTGAATTAATCTCCCGGGCCTAGCAATTAATTAGTTAATTCAATTCGACAGCTAATTCAGAACTAGCTGTCGAAACGGTCGGAGCCCTTCCGTGGGCTCCTGACTCTTTTCATATATATATTTATATACTAGCAGAGGTACCCGGCATTGCACGGTATAATTCTCAATGGAGTAGTCGTTCAAATGAACCGAAAGAGTTCGCGACTATAGAAGTAACAATTTATAGGTGTTGACCCTAAAGCTGGCCTTTGAACGTTCACTGCAAAGGCAAATATGTTATGTCGTTCCCCACTCGAGAGCACCCAATATGTAGTTGCACGGTTCTTCTAAATTAAGCCCTCCGACCGTCAACGTCTGACCCTGTGAATTGTTAATCGACATGGCGAATCTGAGTCGGAGAGGGAATTGCAGCCTTCTAAATGTGAAAGGAATGTCTTACCGGATGGAATGAGAGGTAACCTTGGTATGAAGACAGTATCCCCCTTACCACATCCTGTAATTATTGTTGCCTCAATAACATGAGGCATCGCCTTTTGGATGACCAGACGCGTGCCATTGGAAAGCCTTCGGGGTTCCAAATTTCTGAGGAGCATGATAGGGGCACCTTTCTTTAGTCGCAATAAGGGTGGTGGCAATCCGGGAGGGTCTAGGGAGTTAAGAAATGTTGTGGGGTAATTAACAACTTCGTCCGGATCAGCCATAGAGTCAAGGGACTTGTAGATGTGCAGGTTTCCAGGCAAGCACAGCATGAGCTGTTCATTGATGCTTCCAACTATGTGGTTTTTCGAAGCCAATATTGCGCGTTCACACAACCACTCTTGATTTGTGTAGTTCTCCTCAAGATTAGGAAAAACAGACGTCCGTAACTCAGCAATTGACTTAACGCATCTGCAAATCCCTATGATCTCCACTGTACCATCTCCGTCGAGTGGGAGTTTGCCATCTGCCAACAACAAAATGACAGCAGCAAAACGCGCTGATATCTCATCACCTTGCAGTTGTACACTCATGTTTTTTGTAAGCATCAGCCTTCTTACATAACGCCAAAGTGGGGAGGCCTTAAGGCATGCACCAACCTCATCAGCCCGTGTACCTTTTGGGATTACAGGCAGAGTCTGTCAGAAGTCCCCAGATAACAGGAAAGTGACATCTTCCATTGGTTCTTGACAGTCCCTGACGTCTCTGAGTGACCGGTCTAACGCCTCGAAAGCCGCCCTGTGGGCCATTGTGCATTCGTCCAAAACAATTAGTAGGTAGGGCTTTAAAACCAGTGCTTTTCCGGAAGACTTGCTGATATTGCACGTGGATGTCTCAGATGATGCCACGTTGAGAAGAAGACTGAAAGCAGAATGGGCCGTCATTCCACCAGGCAGCAAATTGTTGCAATGCCGGAAGAGGCCACGGCCAATGCGATGTTTCCGTGTTGCCACACTGCAGCGAGTAAAAGTTTAATTACAAATGTTTTGCCCGTGACTCCAGGTGCGTCCAGGAAGAATATACCCCCTCCCCGATTACTGATTGAATCAACGACAATGTTGTAGGCTTGTTTTTGATCCATTAGAAGTTTTGGTTCATTCTCTTCAACATAACTTTTGAGTTTGTCGACATCATATGATGTTACACGTATAATGTCGTTAGGAATGTCAGAAGCCCGTATTTCTCCAAGACATCTTCGACCATTGAAGCCACTCTGTCTTCAATATCGATCATAGCTCTGTTATATATGGCGTCTGAAAAGCCGACATCAAGTTTTAAGATTGCAATTGAGCGAGACGACTATATTCGTCTGAGAAATCATCTTTAAACTTTTGCAATATAGAGTTATGATCCCTCCATTCACAGACGTGCAAGAGGATAGCAAAAAGTTCTCTTAGACTACGGGATGATTGTGAGATGGCAGCTTCCGTCAAGGTTGCATCCCATTGTGCGTCATCTTCTAAAGGTCCGCGCCTCAAGCAGGCTTCCCTGTACGTTCCGCAGGCGTATCCATCGACGGTTCTCAGATGAGTGAAGCTAGTCTGCCCTCTTACCTCATGAAACAGAAGTCGCAGGTAGAAGCATTCGTGTTGGGTAGGGTTGACCGTATAAACTCGCCCAAGGCAATTGTCGAATTTGATGACTGGATGTCCTATCTTCCTTCGTAGCCATTTTGTCCGTTTTCATGTATGGTAAGACGGTATTTCAGAATACAGCAGAGTTCGAGCGAAGTCATCGTGTTGACAAAGTTTGAAAAAAGCGGTGGGTGTAGTTTCTTTGGTGAGATCGCTAGCTGAGCAGCTGTTGCATCATTGAAATACACCCGTTGACCGTTTTCAAGGTGAACGGCAAGTTGTTTAATGACGGGGTGTCGTTGGTACAGTGGGAAGCTAAAAACGCGCTAAAAGGCTTCATTGCTGCTAATGTATCGGCCTGCTTGGTAGTCAGATACCTCGTCTCTATTGTCTTCATGGCGAAGACCAGAGACGGTAGCATCCGATCCCTTGTTTACGTACTTACAAACGTATTTAACTGACTTCACTGAGTTGCAAAATTCGACGTTTATATGGGCGTTGAACGATTTCAAAAGGAGGGGGCAAAATGGCACTATCCGGCTGTTGTCGATTTCGCGTTCATCAACTTTTGCTGTGAACCACCGTCTTCAGATCTCCTGCGCCTATACAACGGATATCAGTCACCGCCAGTCTGTGTTTCTTGTAAAAATAGCCTGGAATATCGTTTTGTACACTTTCCGTCGTGTATGCACGGGGACTTCATATTCAGTCAAAATTTCCGCAAGGACCGTGAACCATGTTTGATGTGACTATAGAGAAGAGCTCCTTGTCAATCGACAGATCAGGTAGTTCGACAGAAATGAATTTGTCTATGTAATTTGAACTGATTTTTGTAACCAACCAAATCAAGATATGGGCATGCGGCAGCACTCGTTTCTGCCATTCAACCGTGTACATATCGCACCTGACATGCCCCAAAACCTGTCCTTTCTTTAATAAATCCATTAATTGGGATAATTTCAGGCGAAACACTCTAGCTATGAGATCGTGCCTGAGTCTTTGCGCTTGACCGTGGAACAGTTCGTTTGCAATCTCCGTCCACTTGGGATTGCATGTAAACGTTATGAAAATGTGGGGCGCCCATAATGTCGTACGTGGGCCGTTGCGTCCTGAGTCCTCTCGTCCATGTATCGGAGTCCCCCTGTGAACGTTGAAGGCAAAATACACACTTGCCCTAAATTGCCTGGGGATACTTCGTTGTTAATTCCATCGCGTAGAGGTATGTAGCATTCAGATCGAAGTTTCTTTTGATTTAATTTAATGAACGATAATCTCTCGGACTCCATTTTAACGGCCATATCAACAGCAAATTGTTGGAAAAGGTCCCGAGAACGGTGTAGATGTTGAATGAATTTTCCCTTACCATAAATCGGAAAGCGTAGAAATCCATGCAGGTGACAGTTTTCCTAAGATGTGCCTCACCATTGCCTGCCAAATGTTGAGGAATGCCGAAATGGTATCCGTCCTCGCCGTTGACAAATAGTAATGGATACTGGAGTGCATCTTAGGACCTGTGTGTCTCATTGATACGCTGCAATGTGCTGTCTCGGTGCTTTAGAATGAGATCTCTCTTGTCCTGTTCACCACAAATAACCGCAACAATTTCATTACATGTTGGTGCGTTGAACCGACCAGCGTGTTCTCCAGATGGCCTTCGGTCAGTATGTATGACCACACTAAAGCTTTGGTCGGTAGCTGTTTCCAAAGCATACTTGAAACTGCGAACATAGCTGTTTTTTACGTGAAGCATTTCATGAAGTTTTATTATGGTTCCAATGTTTAGTTTCGGACGAAATAGAGTTTCTCATCTCTGCCTGCTCCTGATAGTTTCCAACGAAGTATAACTGTAGAAATTGAGGAACCTTTTCTGCCAGAGGCTGAATAGAACCAATCAAATGGTAGATCTGCCCCTGGACCTTGAAAGTTGGCATGAACCCACGTACCGAGCAAGCTTTGCTCCGAAGGATGTCATCTGAAACGCGGAATTGTAGGGGCGGATATTACGCAGAAACTTTGATGATTCCTCCGTCGTGTCTGTCAAAAGGAGTTGCAATGTGTCTGGAGGGTCGTGAATAGGAGGTAGTCAACATTTACCGTTTGGACAGCACATTCCATCTCCCTCCCCTGGCCACTTTTCTTACGACAAAACTGGCAAGTAGATATCATTTCCCCAATTTTAATATCTGCATGGACGGCGTAGTCGGAGGAGTGGTCGTAGTTAAAGGCCTTAAACAACGATCGTGAATTGCAAGTCCTAGAAATGCCATGTAACGATGACCGCCGCTGTTCATTTTGCAGAAGTCGGCCACGTCGTTGCTCTATGGTTTCGGTATTTCGTGCAGCAGCAGTGGCAGTGGCGTCCCTGCTTGGAAATGCAAAGTAAGTACTACTAATGAAAGGATACAGGCAAAAATGGCCGAAAAATCACAGCATGATAAACTGGAACCTTATGACCATAATCACATTAACTAAACCACCTTTAAACCTTTAGTGTTCAAACCGGCCGAAATTATTTCCCATTCATTTGTTGAAACCGCCCCAAACCACCGTAACTCCCACACTTAAATATCGTTCTAAAAATACCGTAATCAAAATATCTTCAATTCGAGATTACTGCGAGATTAGGCCCTTACCACGAAAATTAACACTTAATATAGTTAAACAATTTAAAACAACACGTCTTTTTTTAACGTTGAAAGTAGAACAGATTTTTTGTTTGTATCAACATGGCTTATGACAGTAGCGATACCGACTTTCAAGTATTTACACACGACGACATTCAAAATGAACAAGAAACAAAAGATAATATTAGTGAATTTACTTCAAATGAATCAGATGTTTACATTTCTGAAATTTCATCCGACGATGGTTGTTGTTTTGAAAGTGAAATCGAAGATCGAACGTAAACTTCAAAAGTTATCAGGTACTAATACAGTGTTAATGTGAACCTCAATAGATAAGTCGAAGGGAGAGGCTTAAGGGGGCTCCCACAATCGATGTACGGAAAAATAAAAAAGCCTACGACGCGTAATCGAACTTCAGAAACCTATGTATGAAAGTAGGTGCAAATCGGTTGTAAAATGGAGAAATGCATACGGTTACACAAACAGACAGACATCTTATTTATGTATATAGATATAGCATATATGTAATTCTGTATATATATATATATATATATATATGTATATAATTTATATATATATATATATATATATATATATATATATATATATATATATATATATATATATATATATATATATATATATATATATATATATATATATATGTATATAATTTACACAATGAACGTAAAAGTACTATACCCTACCTGTTTACCTGTTTTGCATCAGTTTTAAGCGGAATCTGATGGGCTAATATTTATATGCCAGTATCCGAGTAACATGATTCTAATTGCGTAACATTATAGTTGAACATAAATATATGTTTTATTGCTTTGGAGGTAATAACAAACAGAAACATTCGCTACTCACATTCTAAATATGAAAACATTTTTTTTTTATATCGTTGCCGGTGAATACACAAATATCTCAGCCATTAAATAAATGCAGTTATGGTTGTATCGTTTCAAATGCTCTTCATAACCACGTAGTTGATGTTTCCAGCCAACTGTCTCCAGTCTTCCACTACAGTTATAGTTTCACAATGATTTTGCGTCGGATTTGAGTATTAAAAGAATTACTAAATTTGTCATATATATATTTTATTTTCACTCTACTAATGTATCGAAATACTTTTCTTTTCGTGCGGTTACGCCTCCTCCCCTCTCTCTCTCTCTCTCTCTCTCTCTCTCTTTCTCTCTCTCTCTCTCTCTCTCTCTATATATATATATATATATATATATATATATATATGAATTATAAGAATCAAAGAACTGTTCAAAACATTTTTATGCTTACAACTGTTTCCTCCAAACCGAGGTTTGGATACCTCGGAGCAATTTTTTATTGAATGAACACTTATATGACCTCCTTTTCACCCAAGAGACATACAGATACATATGCAAATATTGTGGGTCAACATTCATTACAGCATTTAGAGTGGCAGTACACACTTAGAGATTACATTCATATTAAAAGATACAATCAAAAATACAGGTTAAAATACAACATGAAAATAAGCGGTTATATAGTGCAAAGTTTATATGTGTGGCAAACACGTGCGTCTTGTTTATATAGTGTGGCAGAGAGGTACGTGTAGTAGAAGCACTTAAGCAGGTAATCAAGAGTGTTAGGTTGGTTGATCTGGTGACGAATTATTTATATGATTGTTATAGTCTGTGTGTGGAGAAATAATATAAGTATTAAAAATAGTGTAAGCATTAAAAATATTGGAAATGCGTAGCGAAGCGATGATATGGACTTCATGCACTTCGACATTTTCATAGTCTGGGTAGCGTATTTTTCAGATTATATGCCCCTCACATAATCCACGACTATTCGATATTGGGCGTTTGACAATCCAGTTAGAGAATCGTAGTCTGATGTTCTTTAGTTCAATACAGGAGGATGTTACGTTTCGAGAATCGACATCGAAATACTACCCGGAAGTGTGGTGTGTCTAAGGGGAGTTTAATGCATGAGGGGAGGTAACTCCGTGGTTTCTATTACTAACTATTAAAACGTGTCTCAAAATAGACCCTAACTTATAACGTTATGCGCAATTTCTAAAATATTTCTAAAATTTAAAGTGTTCTAACTATAAAATAGTCTATTAAGTTCTGCTGAAGATGTTCTTATTATTATGGTGATTAACCCCAATCGTAGAGTGCCACAAATGAATATTATACACGACGAGCGAGGATTCTAAATGAATGATCTCTGAGGTTGCAGTCTACTCAAAGGACCAGGCGCGGTGATTGCAGAATCACTTCAACACACAATGATCTCTGGTAAGTTCTGGGTCATCGCTTGCTACATTGGATGTCGAAAGATAATCATCACCAGGGCCGACCAGAGGTCAATCCACAGTCCTCATGACTCCAATTTTACCATCAAATCATCCATATATGTACAACCCATACGCCACTTGCAATACATTCATTCACTGCACTCAGCGTACCGGTCATACTGCTCATCAGCGTTACTAGATCAATTGGTTTTTCATTTGTCCAACGATGGTACTTCCTCCGCACAGCACCAACAAGACAATCAATTCAATGCTTAAATTAACTATAGAGTGGTGTAGTGCTGTTCAAGCGAGTGGATGTTGTCACACCTAAAGTAGAGGTACAAATGGGTATTCCCCCTGTGAAGGGTTCTAGAGGGATGTCGCTGTTTGTGTTATATTAGATCAGTGAGTGTTGGGTATGTGGTATAAGGTGTGCTCCTGGTGTTTGATGCTAGAGGTGGTGTTTGGTTCAAGTCCGACATTGTTATATATTAGGCTTAAAGTTTTGGAAGGAATGTCTGAAGCGGTGCTGGCAAGTTGCAAACACTCAGATTTTTTGTTAAGTAGGTTACGGTTAGAGAAGATAATATTGTGGGTCTCTAGTATACAGAGGTTACAAAATGTATTAGGTGGTTTGTACGAAGTCGCGCTACCTATCACTTCCCATTTGAGTGTGTAAGGTTTATTTTTAGTTTTTAGATAGTGTATGTAGCTAGATAGTGAGGTGGAGTTGGCTAGACCGTGCTTTTTGAACGAGTGGATGTGCGAATTATATCTGATTTTGAAGCAGTTAGAAGTGGAGCCTACATAGGTTTCTGAAGAGTTGCTAGTTGTGACGGTGCATGAGTATATGATATCCTTGGTTCGGCATTTTTTATCTAAAGGGAAGTTTCTATTAGGTCTACAGTTACAATTATCCTGTGTGTTAGTCTGCTGGTTAAAATGCAGTGCAGAAGTCTGGGTGGTAGCTATAGGATTTTATGGTGTTATTTCTTATACTAGTGTTATTTCTATTATTACTGCCGTTACTATGGTAGCTTGCTACAGAGGTATTTAGAAGGTTTACCTGATGTTGTGATTTCGTTTGTTGGAAGTAAGAATTAATTTTACTTTTATTGCTGCTAGCTTTGTGGTATGCTAAGTTAGGCGTCGTAGAGTATGAGATTTTAATAGTGTTTTTGTTTAAAAGGTTGTGGTACTTGTGTCCTAGAGGGAAGTTTTTATCTAGTAGTGAGAAGAAAGCCCTAGGTATGTTGGTGGAGACATTTAGGTTGAAAGGAGGGTTGAAAAATGTATTATTTCTTCTTCTATTTTTGTTTTTAGTGTCTGGTGTGTTGTTTCTTCCTAAGGTACTACGGTAGTTTCCGTGGTAATGGTTACTTCCGGTGGCACGCTCCGCTTTGGTTTACGTGTGGTTGCTATTCCTATTATTAGGTTTCCTCGTGGACATGTTGTGCGAGATGATGTTGTAGCTATGCGTTTTCTTAGGTAGGAACTCAATTTCTATATTATGGCCGGATCTAGCTAATGCTTGATTATAATATTGTGAGTTTTTGCTAAATATGTTTGCGTCATAGGATAGATTAGAGATTCTATTGGATACCCCCTTAGAGATAGAGTTTAATATTGATCTAGGGTGATTAGACTTGGTATCTACGTAAATGAGTTTTTCGTTAGGCTTATGGAAAGGTGTATATATTTTTGAGTCTAGGTATAGTGTGGCGTCTAGGAAGTTAACAGTTTTAGTGTTTTTGTCCATGGTGATACTAAGGTTAAAGTTTTTGAATGTCTTGTGCAATAGTTTTCTAGTTCTTTCTATATTAAATTTTCTATATTCTATAAGTAGAAGTGCATCATCGCGGTACAAACCACCGTTGAGGTAAGGGAGGCCCTTATGGATTTCATTAAGGAGGTATAGGCCGACCAAATCAGTGATCTGCGCCGAGTCACTAGATCCCATGGTTATGTCGAAGTTGTTGTGCGTATCCTTGCGCGTCCATAGCTGGTTCTCGAAGGTGATTATGGTTTTACGTGCCGCAAGGATGACATCAATCTGGGTTCTAGTCAGGTCGCTATTGTTCATGGCCATGATTATTGCCTTATTTAATAGGATAGGGGAAATAGAGGTGTAGTATGAATTGATATCAAATTGAATACATTTGTTGTCCTTATTATTCTTGATATCTTTGAACCATTCAATAACTTCACGCGTATTTCCCCATTGTTTAAGGTGTATCTTGTGTTTAATTTGTGGGATGATTTTATCTAAAATTTTCTTGCTGATAATACCAATGTCGGACTTGGAAGGGCAGATAAGTCTTATCGAGGGGTTGCTAATGAAGTCCTCATTATGATCCTTCAGAGAGAATCTAGGGGGGTTTGGGGTGTATGGTTGTGTATGCCTCTGAAATCCTAGTTTAAACACTATATTATATCCCTCTATATTAATATCCTCTACGTTTTTCAAAGTGGTCTTCTTGTAGCTTTTATGTAGTTCATTATATATAAACTTTCTATAAGTATTATAATATAGGCTGTATATGTTATTAGTTTTATCTGCGTGTACAATAATTTTATTACTAGTTTTGAATCCATTAATAGAGGTGTTAAGTTTGTTTAAGAAGGTGTTGCTTCTATTATGGTGTTTATTGTATTTAATGTTCTTAACTAGTTTAACTAGGTCATTTTCAAAGGAGTTAAGTAGTGCGTTATGAGGGGGTCTTTTAAAGGTTTTAAAGCCGAAGGAGTCAAATTTGTTAGTATTATTAACATTGTTAGATCTGTTTCTATCATAATGGAATGTCCTCCATCTCACTCTATTGATAAATGAATTTACACTATTGATCAGCAATTTCTCATATCTATTCTTGGATGGTATTGGTATGTTCTTGGTTGACATGGGGAGTTGGTCTTTGATTAGCATATTGGTAATTTATTGTATGTCAGCTCAGCAATATGGAGAGTTAATAGTATTAATTATACTATTTATGGTTATGTAAATACAAAAACCTTTTGCAGTTATATATATTTTTATACAAACCCTAAATAGTGGTAGGCAGTAATATATTACTACCTTATTACCAGTAAGTTCAGTAGCTCAATGTAAACATATCAGATGATTTACAGAGCAGTTATATGAATTATAAGAATCAAAGAACTGTTCAAAACATTTTTATGCTTACAACTGTTTCATCCAAATCGAGGTTTGGATTTCTTCGGAGCAATTTATTATTGAATGAACACTTATATGACCTCCTTTTCACCCAAGAAACATACAGACACATATGCAATGACCCAAGAGACATACAGATACATATGCGATGACCCAGAACTTACCAGAGATCATTGTGTGTTGAAGTGATTCTGCAATCACCGCGCCTTGTCTTTGAGTAGAATGCAACCACAGAGATCATTAATTTAGAATCCTCGCTCGTCATGTATAATATTCATTTGTGGCACTCTACGATGGGGGTTAATCACCATAATAATAAGAACATCTTCAGCACAACATAATAGACTACTCTATAGTTAGAACACTTAAAATTTTAGAAATATTTTAGAAATTGTGCATAACGTTATACGTTAGGGTCTATTTTGAGACACATTTTAATAGTTAATAATAGAAACCACGGAGTTACCTCCCCTCATGCATTAACTCCCCTTAGCCACACACACACTTCCGGGTAGTATTTCGATGTCGATTCTCGGAACGTAACATCCTCCTGTATTGAACTAAAGAACGTCAGACTACGATTCTCTAACTGGATTGTCAAATGCCCAATATCGAATAGTCGTGGATTATGTGAGGGCATATAATCTGAAAAATACGCTCCCCAGACTATGAAAATGTCGAAGTGCATGAAGTCCATATCATCGCTTCGCTGCGCATTTCCAATATTTTTAATGCTTACACTATTTTTAATACTTATATTATTTCTCCACACACAGACTATAACAATCATATAAATAACTCGTCACCAGATCAACCAACCTAACACTCTTGATTACCTGCTTAAGTGCTTCTACTACACGTAACTCTCTGCCACACTATATAAACAAGACGCACGTGCTTGCCACACATATAACCTTTGCACTATATAACCGCTTATTTTCGTGTTGTATTTTAACCTGTATTTTTGATTGTATCTTTTAATATGAATGTAAGCTCTAAGTGTGTACTGCCACTCTAAATGCTGTAATGAATGTTGACCCACAATATTTGCATATGTATCTGTATGTCTCTTGGGTGAAAAGGAGGTCATATAAGTGTTCATTCAATAATAAATTGCTCCGAAGTAACCAAACCTCGGTTTGGAGGAAACAGTTGTAAGCATAAAAAAGTTTTGAACAGTTCTTTGATTTTATAATTCATATAACTGCTCTGTAAATCATCTGATATTTTTACATTGAGCTACTTAACTTACTGGTAACAAGGTAGTAATATATTACTGCCTACCACTATTTAGGGTTTGTATAAAAATATATATAACTGCAAAAGGTTTTTGTATTTACATAACCATAAATAGTATAATTAATACTATATATATATATATATATATATATATATATATATATATATATATATATATATATATATATATATATATATCAAGTAGAACAAAACCATCGACTTATACTCTCTCATCACGGTTGCGACGTGTGAGTTGAATATATTAGATTGGCGTGAATGGCACACAAATTGGTATCTGTGAAAAGACCGACTATACATGCATCAGTAGCTTCTTGAAAAGCCATCACAGCAGAAGTCTGGAAATGAAGATCAGTCTTGAATTCCTGAGTGATCTGACGTACCAGACGTTGGAAGCGAAGATAAATGATGAGTAGTTCTGTAGATTTGTTGTAATGTCTGATATCACGGGAAGCTACGGAACCCGGCCTGTAACAATGAGGTTTCTTAACACTACCTGTCGCTGAGGCACCTTTCCTGGTTACCTTGGTAGCAAGTTGTTTACGAGGAGCTTTTACGCCCGTGGAATGCCTGAAATGCATAGACGGTTGTCCCCTTTGCTTCTGCAGGACATCACCAGAGGGCGTTAGCCCCCGGTAGGTGCATGGCTACGGCTTCCTAAAATCGTATTTCTTTCGAAATAAGAAATGTATATATATATTATATAAAACTAATCTTGAAGCGAAATCTTATTTCTCTTATATAAATATATATATATATATATATATATATATATATATATATATATATATATAAATATTTCGTATATCCAAAGAAATAGGGTTTTAGGAAGCCAAAGCTAGGCAAACACCGGGGAGCTAACGCTCTCTGGTGATGCCCACCAGAAGAAAGAGGTACAACCGTCTATGCATCTCAGGCTTAACTGGCCTTCGCCAGGACGGTCCTTCCCACCGATTGCGACTGCTGGACTAGAAGACAGCCGAGAATATATACTTTTCTCGTCTGTGTAAATGAGGTGATTAATCTCATTTGCATATGAAGCTGCATAAATTGGCTCAACTTATAATAAAAAAGAAATAGGATTTCGCTTCAAGCATAGCTTGGGTATACGAAATATTTATACATATTGTATAAAGCTATGCTTGAAGCGAAATCCTATTTCTTTTACATATATATATATATGTGTGTGTGAGTGTGTGTGTGTATACATATATATATATATATATATATTAGAAAAGAGAAGTAAGGATTCTATACAAAACAGTGGATATAGAGAAAAGATGAAGTTGGGAATAGCACGGGAAATATATTTAAGGGTCTGTTTTTTTTCTTTTTTGATACGTCAATGTGACAATATTGAAAAGATAATTTTATTAAAAGGAAAATGTTATTAAAAAAAATATGTATGATGTATATAAAGTATACGAAGAAATTACCGGTTTCCTGTGTGTCATTAAAATCCTTCTTTTCAAATGTTGTGTGTAAACAATTTAAAAGAGTTGATAGGAGTTAAAAACGAAAGGTTTAAAATTAAAATCAAAATCAAATATTTCAATAAATGTTCTTCCATCCTGCTTGCTGAAAGGTTGGGTGGAGAACTTTAATTGTTTCTCTGCAGGGGAGGAAATTGTTTTGAAAAAATATCCTGTGTGTGTATTGTTAATCGTGTGGTCAAAGGTTCAAAGAGGGATAGGGGATTGTAATTTGAGCTGAATTTTCTTGTAGTAGTAGTCGGAGGAGGAGGATGTATGTGCACATGATTCTAATTGCGTAACATTATAGTTGAACATAAATATATGTTTTATTGCTTTGGAGGTAATAACATACAGAAACATTCGCTACTCACATTCTAAATATGAAAACGTTTTTTTGAATATCGTTGTCGGTGAATAGACAAATATCTCAGCCATTAAATAATTGCAGTAATGGTTGTATCGTTCTAAATGTTCTTCATAACCACGTGGTTAATGTTTCCAGCCAACTGTCTCCAGTCTTCCACTACAGTTATAGTTTCACAATGATTTTGCGTCGGATTTGAGTATTTATACATATATAGAGAGAGTGTGAGGGTATATATACAACAGTACACACAGGATAAGTGTGTGTGTGTATATGGATGTATGTGTTTTTTCAGTTTGTCTGTCATAGTCTATTTAGCAATAAACACATGTGTGTATGTGTTGGGTTGTTGTGTGTGTTTGTGTGTGTGTCTTTTTCAGCCTGTCTGTCACAGAAACCTTTGTGAAGGGGAATTAGGAAAAACAAATTTTCTCTTCAAAATTCAGAAAATTGTCAAAAAATAAAAAATTATAATCCAAAAGATTCTCAGAATACAAATATTTTAAAATTAAAGAAATTAAAAGAAACCTTCCCCAAAAAACTTTTAAAAATATATTAAAAATAATTTAATAAAACCCTTTAAAACACTTTTTCTCAAAAAATGATATGTATATATATCTAGTCATTAAACATGTTATGTATATATATCCAGGGAGTGTAACTTGGAGTTAGTGTAGGTTCACCCGTTGAGCACTCGATGTTTAGGTTCACTTCAGTGTCGAGGTGTAGAGCTATACATAGTGTATTATAGTTAAATACTCCTTCATTACTCCTTAATTACGTTTATTGGTTGGTGACGTGCGTTTTGCCACTGATCTGCTCAATGTTCGATCTGTATCGATCTAACCTGACTCTGTAAACCGCGGCTCGTCAGACCCCTTGTAATGTTAATGGAAGAATGAAAACATGCTGTATATATATATATATATATATATATATATATATATATATATATATATATATATATATATAGAGAGAGAGAGAGAGAGAGAGAGAGAGAGAGAGAGAGAGAGAGAGAGAGAGAGAGAGAGAAAATGTCAGGACCCGACGGAAGAGCTCTGGCCGTTTTGACGGCTAGATCCGAACTAAGCCACCAGTATTAGAATGGTGGTAATCTAGGTGAACTTATCATATGTGGGCATGAAGTCGAAACAAAGAAAAAGCAGAAATATCAAAGCAAATAATCCTAGAAATTTGTTGGTTTTCCTGTTTGACATGGGGAATGGTCAATGATCGGGGATGTCATGTACATGGTTAAATTCCTTCATAGCGGCAGTCCCTTAACTGGCCTATAGAACAAAGGGGAGGGTGTAAGAGGACATTCTGACCTGTGGGTGCCAAGCCAATCAGGCGTTAAGAGAGAAAACGTTACAACTATCTTTCATTTATATAGACGGTAACCTACAATTCAAAGAGGTAAGAATCAAGGAAGGTTGTTAGAGAGTGTAAGTAAGTATGCCAAATCTAACACATAGCTAAAGAGCAAAGTATTTAGATGTTAATAGTAATTCAGTTCCTAATAAATAAATTGTTATCAATTAATCTAATGCACAGGAAAGGGCACGCACTTCAATACACTAATTTGCTAGTATTTTCATTTATAAAGATACACCCCCTCCCACACACACACAAATCAACTAGAAAGGTTTCATAGCTATGTGGTCGACCGGTTCTACGTAAATTTAATAAGAGTGAAAGTGAAAATAGTCCGGGTTAACCTAAGGAAGATTAGAAACTGTTTATAATAGTGTAGATATGCAAGATCCATCTCAGTGTAATTAGGGTGTATAGCTAACGAAGAAAGAATTCTATTTGTACCTAAGAATGTTTGGGGTTTCCTCTATCTTAGTTTGCAATTGGGAAGCAGATACAGCCAAGATCTACCCACCTAGGTCGTGAAAGGGTTTGAAGTTAAGATATGTCCTATATATTCTGTATTTAAACGAGGTAACAAGTTCATTATTTTTGTTTAACAATTGGTCCTTTGCAAACTGCATCTGGATCGTTTCCTCCGGGCATAAATTGCACGGACGGCATCCTCCTGAGTAGGATTTTGCCTTGGAAAGTATGCTCCAACTTATATGGTAGGTAATATATTTGTCTTGTAGGTCCCAAATATAGCCAGAAAGTGCGTGTCGCCGTGTATTGTTAATACCGGGTCTTAAACTCGCAGCTGGTTAATCCTATGTAAACTTTGTTGAGCTGTTCCGTCCTCACATTGCACTGGTAAACCACGTTTCGTTCGCGGCCTCTGTTGTTGTGGGGCACGATGATCTATCTATACAATTATAACTCCTAATTTACTCACCACTAATATATATATATATATACACACACACACACACACACACACACACACATATATATATATATATATATATATATATATATATATATATATAGATATATAGATATATATATATATAATATATATATAGATATATATATAGATATACTGTATATATATATATATATATATATATATATATATATATATATATATATATATATATATATATATATATATATATATATATATATATATACAGTATATATATGTATATATGTGTGCATATATTTATATCATTTTTTAATTCATCGAAATTATCGTTGCGCGAAAGAAACACGAGTCAATATATCTGAATTAGGTTGACTAGCATTTAATGATATACACAGTGAATTCATTGTCTGGAAGTGACAAGTAAAAATTCGATTTCGAATGAACGAAATAATGGAATAATAAATGGCTTAATATAATAATGTTGGTTAAACTGGGGGACGATGGTATTGCTCTTAAATTAGAATTATGGACAAAACTATATTTCGATTAAAAATGAAAAAAAAAAAAGATAATAATAATCTAGGTTAATGATTTGGTAAAGATTTCATCTTTTACTGAGAGAAATAAATCCTAAATTTTGCGGTGTCTCTTTATTTATTTAATACTTTTTTGCCTCGGTATTTATTTTTAATTAGCCCACTTGCTATCGAATAGTATTAAAAAAAAATAATTGTATTTTATTTTATTTTATTAAAGTCAATTCTATGAGCATACTGAATTTTAATTATGGAATTAATAAATATGGAGAACATGTTTTTCCAAAATTTAGTGAGAATCATTGATTTCAACGAAATACTAATTTATTCAAGATCTTATCATGGAAGAGACGCTACAGAAAAAAAATGATGTTTCTCCGCATTATGATTCTTTATATACATGAAATTACAACTCAATATAATCAGGAAGTCACAAACATCTCACAACTGAACACATGTAAATATTCAGATAAATATATTCATATCATAATGAGCCTACATTAATATAAGCTCACAGACTTACACGCATATACACGTTCATACACACAAACACCCAGACACGTACACACCCACATATATATATATATATATATATATATAACAAAGGAAATGTGGTAAGAAACCGGATGGACCATAACGCGCCAGAGTACTGAATACTTAGGATTGTAGAGTGGGAAATAGGAAAAAGTATGACCCCGACGTCAGATCTAAAGCCGTTTCGACGGCTATTTCTGTCCAGAAATAGCCGTCGAAACGGCTTGAGCTCCGTCCATATATATATATATATATGGCAATATACAGTATGTTTGCTTAAAAAGATTTTGAAGACCTTACGCTATCATTTTAAAGTAGTGACTATGTCACTTACTTCCTTTCGGTGAAAGAAGGCAGAGTATCTAACAGTCTGTTGCGTGCTGTTTGGCAATCATCATAGCTACGTACTGCCCTCTTCCGCTGAAAATTATAGAAGCTGGATTCTTATAGAATTCTAGTAATAATCAGGAGCTGATTATACAGAGAGATTGCCGGTCCAGCAAAAATTAAGTATTAGGATTGGTACTCTGAAATAGTGATGTATACATGAATGTATGCATAGTATAAATGGCAATGTACAGTATGTTTAATTAAAAACATTTTGAAGACTTTACGCTATCACTACAGGAATCAAGCCCAGGCATGTTCAAGAAAGCATTGATAGTTGTACTCTACAAAAAAGGTAGCAGACCTCATCGTGAGAACTATTGTCCTATCGTGTTTATAAGCTTTTCATAAGTATCATTGCAGCATGAGTGAAGTCATTTCCTGAAACGCAAGCTACGTATCAGCCTGGAATAGGCACCATTGAGCAGATCCTAGCTATTGAACAACTCATTCAGAAATCAATAGAATTCAGCAATACGGTGCACATCACCTTCATTGACTTCCCAAAAGCTTTTGACAACGTGAAATTAATCCGATTGTGGCAACTCTTGAACAAAACCTCGGTTAACAGGAAATACATCAATCTACTGACAAAGATTTACACCAACTCAACAGCATATATCAATATAGATTTTGGAACTACACGGTCTATAGACATCCTAAAGGGAGTTAAACAGAGGTATGTGCTGTTAGCACTTCTTTTATGTTTAGTTATAGCTGCATTTATCTAACAAACTGGAGAAGAATGCTCCTCTTGGTGGAGGTAAAATCCTATCAAATCTTAGCTATGAGGAGGATCTGGCTATCATGAGTTACTGTAGATCTGATCTGCAAAACTTTGTGAATGTAGGGGTCAAACATTTGCTGGAGGAAGGCTGGCGCATCAAGATCTCCAAAACAAAGTGTAAGACAACTGATGAAAATAATGCCAATCTCCAACTCAAAATCTACAACCAGCAAATTGCTCAAGTTACAGAGTTTGTATAACTCGGTCACAAACTATCATCAAACCACAATGGAATGGTCACTGCGTCGTATCGCATCGCTCTAGGTTGGGTAGCTTTCAACAAGAACAAGGAAGTACTAACATCAAACAAGTTTCCTATCATTTGAAGGCTGAGATATTCGATACTTACATCCTTCCAGTTGTGTTATATGGGATGGATTGTGTTAATTGGTCGACAAGGTCACTTCAGAAGCTCTCTACATTCCGGAACCACATCATGAAACGTATGACTGTCATGCGGCTCAGCACCCTAATCTGTATCAGTGAATTGCTGAACATCACCGGGCTTAGACCAATCACACCAGTTGTCAGGTCAATAGTGCTTAAATTACATGGTCACATAAAAAGATCAACTCGTGGTGTGAGTAAATTATGATTAGAAGAAAAGTTGGCTGGTAAGAGAAGCAGAGGTCAGTAGCCAAAAACGAAGGGTTGATAATGTCAAATTATGGACTGGACTTCACACTTGTTTTTTTAATCTCTGCTGTTGGTGATCAAACTTTGTGGAGAAAAATATCTCATGTTGATGCGCAGTCTGCAAGTGGCGGAGTTTAGCGTCTGGATATATATATGTATGTATGTGTGTGTGTGTGTGTGTGCGAGAGTGTATGTGTGTGTGTGTTTACATGAGCACGAAAGTGTTTGTTTCTCATTTCCTTACTTTTCCTTACTCTGTATGTGTCTGTGCGTGTGTCTGAGTGTACATGAGTGTGTGTATGTGAAGGTGTGTGGTTTCTTTATCGTATAGAAGAGTGTTACCTATAGACTGATTCAGTATAATATAAAAATAATGGTTTCTTATATACGCACAAGGCCATAATTTTGGGGGAGGGGAAAGTCAATTAAATCGATCCCAGTACGTGCCTGGTACTTTATTTTATCGACCCCGTAAGGATGAAAGGCAAAGTTAATTTCGGCGGGATTTGAACTCAAACCGTAAAGGACCGTAACTCTATGCTGCAAAGCATGGCATCCGACCCTCTACTGATACTCCCAATCGACCGCCCTTAATATAAAAATAATAAGAATGGTTACTTTATCAGCCACAGAGGGATGAAATCAAGAAAATATTAACTATTGCACAAGACGATATGGAGTGGGATTTATGGAGTAAAGAGTGTGATAAAAGTAAACAAGAAACAGGTAAGAATTTAAGAAAAAGAAAATTCCCCAATAGGGAAGGAGGGAATACGAAGCATTATTCGTGAAATAAATGCACTAATACCATTGATACCTTGATAGCTAACACGCGGGCAGCTGTTCTCTTCCTATCTACAGGCACATACGCAAAGCTGGCCCATCCTATCGAACCACCCTTGCCGCTGCCCACCACCTTTCAACAAACTGGATAAATGCTTGCAGTTCCCCTTTAAGTGAAATTTGAGAAAGTTAATTCAAGTCTCGCCGAAGAAAACAATGCTTATTCTTAAATCTTTCAACCGCCTCCACCACACAATCTATTTCACCACAGCCACCCCGCAGGTGAAAATTGACTGCTCTTTCCAACTAAATGAAGAATGCGGGACTATCTTCGCATTAGAATCAGCCGATAAACGTATACGTGCTACACACCACAGCAGCCCTAGAAGTCAGTAAGTGCTTGGACTCTGAGTGAGCGGGTGAAGAGCAGTATCGTTGCCTTGCATTCGTGTCGGACAGGTTCCGCTGACGACACTTTCATGTCTGTAGAGCTTAGCTCGAATCGGCAAAGTTGTTGGTAGCATTCCCAGGCTAGGGACTTTCAAATGTTTTCCATTGTCCCAGGTTAACTGATTTCCTGAGGGACCTGTTAGTTGATCGCCTTCAACGCCCAGAATCCACATAATAATACTATCAATTTAGCACACCATTAATACTAAAGTAAATGTTCAACCGACAAAGGACTATATGTGCTTGTCATGCTGGTAGCAAAGCACTCCCTCTAACTCCTCCATCAAGGATATGGGGAATATACTTGTTCACCGTCAATGAAAAGATGGAGAAATTGATCATCTACGCATGCCTAAGCAACAGGAGCAGCGGGATGCCCAGCCTTACCGCTTCCGCACCTCCCCGAATTTTGCTGTTTAAAATTGACTTCCGTCATCGCTAACAGAGGTTGAAATGGAGAAGGTTGGAACTGGTGAGCGTAATATATCTGAAAATGAGAACAATATAGGACGGGAGATGTGTAAAGTAAAAAGATGATAACTAATGACACGGAAAGCAACAGAATAAATTTGTTTCCATAAATAGAAAGCTTATTGATTGATGAAACATAATTGATTAGAAGAGAATAAATACAAGGCTATGATGACGAACATCAAGATATAGTAAGTATTTACATCATCATATTAGAGAAAACCATGACGCGACAAACCTGAATCTGAGATATACTGACAGACGTAAAATGAAAGGCGAAACGGAGAAAATGGATTCTATCTCAAAACTGTTGCGATGTTAAACATTACAGAAACACATATAATCATTAGGCTTGTCGCAAATGTTATTCTTGATTGTTGCGGGTATAAAAGAAAAGAAAATTTACAGTGTAATGTACTATATTGAAGAAAACATATATGTGGTAAACAAGATAGTATTAAAGAGGACATACATAAGGTGGACGGTTTTAAGAAATGAGAACAACAAAATCAAAGGACAAAATAAAATTTCGGACGAACTTACAAAATAAGTGGTAAGGGAATTCATACTGTATTTAAGGAAGTAAAACAGTGATCTCTGACCATCACACCTAAATTGAAGTGGTATGATAATTGAATCGGAGAATATCGACATAGGAGAAGTTTTGAAGTTAATCAGAAAAAAGCCGTTTGAAGAAATTGAATTAAAGCCACATGAGAAGGTAGTACTTCCTGTAAAAGAGAGCACAACCTATTAAAGCGAGATTCTGGATGATCCGGTGAAACATAAGGACAAAGATGAGTGGCTAAAAGGAATGAAGAGCCGGTCAGGTAACAAATAACAACAAGAAATATGTATAACTGTGAATAAGTTAAAAAAGCAGTTCAGTAACACCAAATTAGAAGGACCCAGGTCTGGCTGGTACGCAGGGATACAGGATGAATATTTTCAAGTGTATTCATGAAAGTATTGCAGCTCAGCTAAATGTTTGCCTGTAGGATCGTACAGTTCTGGAATGGAAGACGACAGGAAAGACATTGTTCTGACCTTAACATGCAAACAATTATAACCAATCTTTCGGCTCATTAGATGTCTTCCACTTATGTGGAAATTAATGACAGATGTAGTGAATAGGGAACTGTATATCTACCTTGACCAATCACATTTGCTGCCAACTGAGCAGAAGGAATGATGAACGAAAAATAAGGGGTCAAGAAATCCAAATTTTCATGGATAAGATATTTATCTTGAATTGCGGAGGGCAATTTAAACATGGTTTGGAAAGAGAAGATATGAAGATAATGTATGGTGTGTGAGAAATCATGAGAAATTTAATATGCAATAACTTGAGAAGTTGGATGACAAAATGCGGGATCAGATACATTAACTAATGTATGAATTAGGCGAATAATAGTTCAAGGTGATAGTTTATGGCAAATTATATTTGTACTGGTAATCTAAGTTATATCTTGCAGGCAAGAAAGCAAGAATACAATCTAGGAAATGAAAAAGGGAAATTGAAGCAACTATTATTTATGGATGACCACTGCATGCGAAGAAACAGAAGGAATTGAAGAATGTAGTGCAAACAGTACGTACCCTTTCAGAAGATATTAAAATTTGTGCGACAATAATCATGAGAAGAGGAAATATCGAAACGACGGATGTAGTAAAAGTGATTAGCCGAGAAATGTGGACATCTGTTGAACCAGGTTTAAGATAATTATCTTAAACCTGGTTCAACATATGTCCACATTATAATCTTGAATTTGTAGAGGGTTAAGGCATTAAACACAAGGCGGTGTAGGGCATGACGAAGATACGGTAATTTAAGGAGAGATCAAAACAGACTTAGGGTAAATGTGAATCGGGTAAACATGATTCCAAGCTAAATGTTAGGGCAGTTGCAACTATGCGATACGGGAGAACGTCTATAATGCGGCCGGATGTTGTGTCTCAAAAATTGGATACAAATGCATGAAAATTACTGGCAATATATAGGTCACATCGCCTACCTGTACATATAGACAGATTATTCAATAAATGAGAAAATAGAGGCAAGGTTTTTATTGGTTTAGAAGGCAATTGCTTATTGAAATAATTGTCTGAAAGCAACGAAGTATTGTTGATAAGAGTAAGAGAGGAAGTGAGAGGAAAATAAATCAATGCAAATACAAGAGGAACATATGGAAGCAGTGTTCAACAGAGAAATACACAATTTCACAGTGTGACATTTGAAGTAGCAGCTTAACGAAGATTGGATTGGTTTTAAAATGGCACACTGTTAAAAGAAACTGAGGGTACAATTTTTGTAGTTCGAGATCAAGCAGTAGCTAATATCTGGTGTGTTAACTAAAAAAAAAAAGAACAATGATATTCCTTGTCTACATTATGCAATGAGTGTAACGAAACGATATCACATTTTCTTTATGAAGGTTCTAAACAGGCATAAATGCAATAAAAATTATGGCAGTATGATGAAGTTGCAGACGTATTACATTGCTTATTGTGTGAGAAATGAGAAATTGAAAGAGGAATGACCTGATATGATCATAAACCACGAATATCATTGAATGAGATAGAATTAAAATAATTTGGTATTTTCAAATACAGGCACGCCAAAAGTTAAAGCGCAATAAACCAGATATAGATGTGGTGAAAAGGTCAATAAGATATGAATATTAATATAGGTGAATTTCCAATTTGATTCAAGAATAGAAAGGAAAAAAAAACAGAACAGGAACAATCATGCAAATCTGTGAATTACGAAATTGCACGGATATGGACTATGAAGCGTTTTGAGATAGTACCGATAATTTTGGGAGCATTGGGAACAACCACAAAAGATATCAAAAGACTGATAAAGAAAACTTTCGTTATATGCCTAGTTGAACTATTGCAGATTAGATGCCTGTTTGGAACAGCGAAGATAATCAGAAAAGCACTTGATAGCTGAATGGTATATATGCTGATGCCAACACCAAGATTTCCTTCTAGGCATAAACCAAACTAAAATAATATTGATAATAATAATAATTGTTTCTACTTTTTGGCACAACGCCAGCAATTACCCAGTGCATTACTGGCACTTTATTTTATCGACCCTCGTAAGGATGAAAGGCAAAGTTAACCTCGGTGGGATTCGAACTCAGAATGGCAAGGGCCGTAACTCTTTGCGTCAAAGCATAGCGTCCGACCCTCTACAGATACTGCCAATCCACCGCCCTTGATAATAATAATAATGATTTCGTTTATTGGCCACAGGGATCGACATGTAGGGGGCATTACATAGACACGGACAATGGGGGTTTACAATAAGCTCGAGTAAAAGTGCACAATGGCAAGACTAATTTAACAAAGAAGATATAAAAAATATATAATAAACTATGCATAAATATAACAAAATAAATTCCCTTATAGGGGGGTGGACAACCCAGGGGTGACTCAGGTACCTCACCAATCCTAAACCACCCTGCGCTTCTAGGGTACCCGGGAAAGCACCCCTCTCCTACAATTAGCTACCCTATAGGTGCATGGTCAGAGTAGGCCCATTGACACGGGGCATTCTCGGCACATTCATCCACCTTTTAGCAAATGTAGCGCGGGGGGGGGGGGGGGGGCAGCACTTCTCTTTCCACCCTCACCTTCCTTTCCAGGTGAAACTTGATGAAGTTGATGAGGGATTGGCCGAAGAGAAAAGTGTCTGTCTTCAGTCCTTTCAATCTGGTCCACCATACAACATCTTTCGCAACTGCCACCAGAGAGAGGAAAATTGCCTGCTCTTCCTGACCACAACAAAGCGGCGGGTCGAGCTTTACCATGGACTGAGCCGATAGCTGGATCCGTTCTACACGTGACAATATCTTTTCGGTATGACTCCACAAGTCATTAAAGCAAGGATATTGGACAAGTGCGTGTATAACGGTTTCGTCGCTCTGTGCGCGTCTCGGGGAGGTCCGTCTGACAGCACTTCCGCGCCTGTAGATTTTATCCCGAACCGGCAGTGACACCGGTAGCACTGCCAAGCGAGGGATTTCTGGAAGTTGTCGATCGTCCCCGGCTCGAAAGATCTCCAGAATAGACTTGTCCGTTGGACTTCGGCGAGGCCCAAAGCTTCTCCGAGTGCGTCATCGCACTTGCTCACCAATAATCAACTATAGAACTCGAGAGTGGAAGTTCTACTGATAGCATTGCCCGCTTGGTATAGGGCAGTGAGTGCCTGGCAACATACCACGTGCCAGTCACCCAATATTGGTCTCTTCTTGAACCAGAACTGCTGCTCCGTCAAAGAAAAGAGCTATGGAAAGGCCTGTCTGATAAACGGTGACCACACCTGTTCACCGTTTAGGCAGAATATCTGGAAATGTCGCAGCCTCAGCGCATGTCTGCGTATCGTTAGCCACGGCATGCCCAGCTCTCCGCATAGAGGGTGCTGACAGCAGATGGACCGCCTCACAAACGGGACTTGTCCTCTCCACATTAATTTGAAGAGGAGCCGTTCCAACTTTGCCAGAGGCGGACGGGGGCAAGGTACGACGGTCAGGCGGTAGTAGATAACGAAGGGGATGTACGCATTCGCCAACTCCAGGTAACCTGTCAGTGATAGCTTCCTCGCAGCCCATTTTTGCGTGAGACTGGCTGCCCTGCTCGTTACCTCGTCCCCATTATTATAACCAAACCCCGAGCAACTTTACTGGTCCGCCCATCCAGCGCCCCACGACGCTGTTGGACGGCATGGACATGCTTTTCTAGCTGCCGAGTTTTCCGGGTTAAGTTTGGCTCCAATCAACATTTCATATTCCTTCAATAAGTTGCCGACCACCTCGATTTCCGAGGTGTCCAACACCATCACGATGATGTCGTCCGCATAAGCTAAGACAGCCCTTCTCCGTCCCGGTTCGAGCTGGATTCCATGCAACAGCTCCAGCTTCCGCAATAAAAGCTCGAGTGCCAATACATACAGAAGAGAAGAGAGAGGGCACACTTGACGGACCGATCGCGAGAGCCGAAAGGTGGCCATTAACCTTGACCACCGAGGAGATGCCACTGTTATTGCAGCGATCCAGCTCCTGAAGACAGGGCCGAAGCCAACTGCTTTGAGGACAGCCTCCAAATACCCTATCGAATGCTTTCGATTGATCTAAATTGATCAGTGCCCCACCAGGCCAGGTTTACACCCTACCCTCTCCATGATGTATCGCATGAGGTGGAGATTGTCATGTATGGTCCTGGCTGGGAGTGCGCAAGTTTGTGCCTCCCCAACCAAATCCTCGACGACAAGCGCCAATCTCTTTGCTAACACCTTGGCCAACATCTGTTGAGCAGAGTTATGAGACTGAAGTTGTCTAATGTATCCCTCTTTTTCTCGTCTTTCCTTATCAGCGTCACCACTCGCCTGCTCATAGAATTGAGAATACTGCCATCTGCTACCAGTTGCAGTAGAACGCTTCGAGGAGATTGGAGAACAAGTCTGGCATACTTACGTAAAGCTCGTAGGGTAGACCATCGAAACCTGGTAACTTACTCCTGATGCAGCCTACAAGGGCGTCCTGAATTTCGGCTGAAGTAATCGGCCTTTCGCAGCGCTCAGCGTCGACCGTCGAGATGCGCGGCAAGGCGTCAAGGTAGGGACTGAAGTCCGCTACTGTCTCTGACCCGCCACTCTCCCCTAACAACCGAGCAAAGTGATGGCGAAAGGATTCGCACATCCGCTTGTAATCGCTTCTCTCGTGTCCGTCTCGGTCCGCCAAAGACCGAATTGTGGATTGTTTACCACGTTGCATCTGCGCCACTAGCACGTACGTTGCAATGCCACTACAAATAGCATCTACCAGCTCCCCCTCCTTTATTTTTCTCTAACGCTACTTCTTTGCTAAACCCTATCGAAGTTACTGTAATCTCTCTTTTGAGAGCCCCACACCATCAGTTGTTGACGATCCTCCGTGTCAACATTTGCTTAACTAAATTGTTGACGCGGTCCCTCTAAGCCTCAGGTGCCGGAAATGACATGTTCAGCTTCCAGTAACCAGGACCTAACCTACGCGTTTTATATAGGTCGATTATACAGATCTCAAATTTGTGATCAGATTAGGTGACCGTTTCAGAAAGTGGGCAGCCTACACTATTTCTATCTATTTTCCTAATGAAGATCCTGTCTATATACGATCTAGATCACACTCTGCGGTTGGTCCACCTACACACTGGCGCATTGGGGGAAATCTAGTCGGTACCTGTCAGACAGTTGGAACTGGCTGATTAGGTGCTTCAGGATTGTGCACCCCACACCGCTCCTATCAGCTACTCTCACACAACCCCAGCGTGCGTCTAATACCAGGGAGACTTACCCAGAAAGGTTTCCAGGCACCTAAAGAAGTCCGGTCGTTCGGCTCCTGCAGGGGCGTAGACGGCCATCAGTCTAAAGGCACAACCTTCGCTATTGCTCACATTCAGGACCACCAACTGTATTTTCTGTATTTTTGAGCTGAGGCCACAAGGCTTGCAGATGCGTTGCTTCTCTGCAGACGAAGCAGTGTGGCCTTCTTAATTCAGTGATTAATTGGATCGTTGTCCCGTCCTGCATGCGGACAAAATCCAGGATATTGTTGATGTCCTCTGGTTACATTTGGAGAAGAAGCTCCAAATACATTCCGGACCAGTCCTTTCTCTCCTTTTTTTTTTGTATATCTAGGAGGGTAGTGTCTGTTTCCTCCTCGATTACGCATCCCAGGAGCCACCATATGTTCATTCCTGGTGGGATCCTAGGAATGCGAATCTCTACTATCCTTTTACCCATGTAGGACGGGTGCATGATAATATGTTCCATCCTGCAGAGGATCGCGGCGTGCTAGAAAGAAAGGGTCTCGGTTTTCAACAATACCGAGATGGTAACGAACTGCTTGGCCCTTGCATTGTACGCGATGTCACTTTCGATGCACTTCAAAGCAGCTTCGACTTTTGCTTGGCTGGCGAGTTCCACTAAGCGTGTCTGGACTGAAATGCATCGAAAGTACACAGTCATCCTTTGCATGGCTGCTATTGCCTCGTCTGGGATGATTAGGTTAACCCAGGACTTCTCTCGTTTAATTAACCTCCACACCTGGGCCAACTTTGTTCCTTATCGCTTATATCTACATTGAAGAAGCGCTTTGTTTTCGCTGCGCCCGCTCCAAAGGTCGCGCTTACGTTGAGCTTGTTGCTTTCCTTGTTGTTCTTGTTGTTGGTGTTGTCGTTCATGTTGTTGTTGTTGGTGTTGTTGTTGTTTTTGTTGTTTTGTTTATTTTTGAGGTTGCTTTCGTTAATACTATTTATATTGAGGCTGATGGTGTTATTGTCGTAGATGTTCTTGGTTGCTGTTGTGGTGGTTGTTGTAATATCGTTTGGAGGTGATACAGTGATGTCACCGCTCCCTTCTTTGATAGTAACAGCAGTGTTGGTGATTCTTGTGTTTTGATTTTGCATTCGGTGGAGTGGACGATAGACATGTCTGTGGAAATAATAGCCGTAGTGGTGGGAGCTGTAATGGCTGTTTCTAACCTTTTCACCAGTACGCTGTTTACCGTGTCAAGGTGGAAAATTTGCATTTCTTTTTTTGGGGGGGTGGGGCGATCTTTTCGAAGTTTTTAAAAATAAATCTGAATATTCGGGCATAAAGCCCGAATATTGAGAGCCCCCCCCCCCCATCTTGGAACCATGGTGTGTACCTTATGCTTCGTTATCGACAAGGAAATACAATAAATGATACTTTAAAACAGCTTAGAATTACGAACCATTTCTCCGGACACTTGTAAGGTCTTCACATATGTGGTCCAAATAATAATAATAAACACCTAGCCCAGACACACTATAAAGGTTGGAGACATGATTTGATAGGCAGCGAAATCCTTTGAAAACGATCAGGTGAAGGTGCTATGGG
Source organism: Eledone cirrhosa (assembly GCA_964016885.1). Lineage (NCBI taxonomy): Eukaryota > Metazoa > Mollusca > Cephalopoda > Octopoda > Eledonidae > Eledone > Eledone cirrhosa. Next base: position 59,972,854 of record OZ024743.1, read on the forward strand.
AATTTAGGATACAGACGGACAAGAAATTAGAACACAATAGGCCTGACCTGGTGGTTTTGGACAAGGGAAAAAGATCGTGCCTGATTGTAGATGTAGCATGTCCATTTGACACGAGAGTGCAAGAAAAGGAGAGGGAGAAAATTAACCCACACCAGGATTTAAAGTGGGAGTTAAAAAGGATTTGGAACTGCCATGAAATCAAGGTCGTCCCGATTGTCATAGGCACACTAGGTACTATATAAAAGAGTTTCCAAGGATGGTTAAAGAAGATTAGTCCAGCCCCGCCTGAACACTTCAAAACGAATGCATGCTGGGAACAGCAAGAACCCTCCGATACGTCCTGAATGTTTAGGCTGCATGTAGTGACTCGATATTCATTTCAACAAACCTTCCAGTTAAATAACATCAATGACTGAGACTCAAAGAACAACAATAATAATAATAATAATAATAATAATAATAATAATAATGATAATAATAATAATAATAAGGGAAGAAGACGCACGAGGTGGCGGAGGTCATGAAATCGCTCCCGTAAGTTTTGAATTTTTAACATATTTAAATCATTTGTGAAATAACAACTCTTAGTACAAATGCTATGTAAAGCACCCGGCTTGAGCCCCAAAAAATTCGGACCCCAAATATATTGTTATAAGGCTCAAATATTCAAATATTCAACTTTGTATTGTACACTGTATATCCAAAAAAGAAAATGGCTATAAATGGAAGAAGAACCCCCCCCCCCTCCTCTCCTCTGTCTACACTATATAGAACAGCCAAACTCACCAACACCAGAAACTAGATACACCACCCACCCCATCACCTGTGTACACTAAACACAACAGCCAGATAACGGCATTTTCACCACCACCGCTCACTACGGCCATCATTACCACCATTATCCCATCACCGCCGCCACCACCCCCTTCACTCCTTCACTGCTGCCACCGCTACAGCACCATCACTACAGTAATACGGTCAAATCACCGCCACCACTGCCTCGGTATCGACATCACCACCACCACTGTCTCAGTATCGCTACCGCCGCCAGTCTCCACTTCTCCCAGCTGACTGCTGCCACCACATTATAGAATCCCTACTGCTAAAAAAGAGGAAGGCATCAAAACATCAAAATATATAGATAGACTCAAAAGAAAAAAGAAAAAAACAAACAACAAAACCAAAGCAGCACAGCAACAACAGCAACAAACGAGAAAAACAAACAGAGAAAAACAAAAACAAAAACAACCCCCCCCCCGCCCCCAAAAAAAAGAACGTAAAGAAAATAAGAATGAAGAGAGAAGCAGGCGGACGGACAGAGAAGAAGGGGGAAAAACTAAAACTTAAAAAACAAAAACTAAGTCAGACATTCGAACACTACATTACAATGAAACTTATGCTTATTCATTTTTGGGGCCCTTTCTGCCTGTGTGTTTGTTTGTTTATGTGTGTTCGTATACAGCGTGGTGATAATGCCACACAAGGGCCAAGTGGAATGGCGGATCCACAGATGGCTATGTAACCATACATTCGCCAATCCTCGATAAGATTGTTTAAATATCGAACATAAACAGTTCGAATAACGGTGAAATGGAGACTAGAACGTCATGTGACAGACTCTCACCCAACAGGTGCCCCCTGGCTCAGCAGCAGGAACCTGACTGTCAACCAAATACTGCTGATGTTGGAGGAAGGAGAAGAAGGAAAGGGGCCAGAACCAACTGGACGAAAGAATTGAATAGAATTGTTATGCAATGTTACCTGAAAAGTAACCCCAAGGAGAGGGGCTACAGGAGACGGATGCATAACATCTGGAACGAGATTGGTTTATTTAAATTAGATGAACAAAAATTGGCCGGGCAGGCTCGGGTAATAAGAACTAATGGGTGGATAAGCGAGCTGGAACTGGAGGAACTGAGCACAGAGAATGGCTTGGAGATAGCGGGTGTAGTATGCCAGACAAGCGAGCCAGTGGGAAATGAAGGTGAAGAGGTCCTGAGAACGGAGGAACCACCCGAAGTAGATAATGATCTGAATACTGAGATAAATAATACCTGGAACAGAGATACGGCCACTGAGGAGATGAATGCTGACGGGCTAGGACAAGATTCGGTTGACATCCTAAATTTAGTGGTAGATGAATTGAACAATGATAGTTGGAGACCTATGAACCTAAGATTTGTAGACAGGAAAAAGTTAAAAGAAACAACAGCTAAGGTAAACAAAGTCATCCCATACCTTGAGGCGAGGAGCCTTCACCAGTGCAACAATATCCTCAAAGCAACAGCAAATACGGTGAGGAAACTACTTGGTATAAAAGCGAGAGGAAACAACAGACAAGAAAGAGCAGAGCCGTGGTGGAAGAAGCGACTGAGTGGGCAAATAGGGGAAATGAGAAATGACATAGGAAAGCTTGAGTCACTACTGAATGGGACACTAAAAAGCATAGTCACTAAAAATAGACTGGAAATAAAATACAAAACTAGGAGGAAAAAGCTAAATATTATCATAGAGGAACTGAAGCAACGCATTGTAGCAAAGAGTGCAAAAATCAGGCGATACGAGAACAGAGTCAGTCAGTATAAACAGAATCGCATGTTCGACAACAACCAGAAGATGCTGTTTGGACAGCTTGAGGGGAAAGAAAGAGGCAACGACTTGATCCCTGGGGCGGAGCAAACTAAAACATTCTGGAGAGGAATATGGGAGCAGGATGTTAGACATAATGTCCAGGCAGGGTGGATTGAGACAGTACAGAGGGAGATCGGTGAGCAGGCACAACAACAAACTGATTTGAGTATCACAGTTGAAACTCTTAAAGGGCAGGCCAAAATACTAACCAACTGGAAATCACCAGGCGCAGATGGTGTGCAGGGGTATTGGATTAAACATTTAACATCCCTCCACCCGAAGCTGACGGCCATGTTCAATGACTGCTTGGTGTCGGGTGAGGTGCCAGAGTGGTTGACAAAAGGTACCACAGTTCTGATAATGAAAGACCGAATCAAGGGTAATGATGTTACCAACTATAGACCTATTACATGTCTGTCCGTAATGTGGAAACTGTTGACGAGCATTGTGTCTGAGGAAATCTACCATCACCTCCACACAAACAACTTGTTACCGGACGAACAGAAAGGATGCCGAAAGAAGTCACGTGGTACAAAGGACCAGTTACTTATTGATAAGATGGTAATGGGGAATTGCAGGAGGAGACACACTGATCTTGCCATGGGATGGATAGACTACAGAAAGGCATTTGACATGGTGCCTCATTCTTGGATCACCAAAAGCCTGGAGATCTTCAGGGTGGCAGATAACATCAGACAGTTGCTAGGCAGGAGTATGGGGTCCTGGGAGACAGAGTTGACATCAACTGGAGTATCCTTGGGAAGCGTGAAGATCAAGAGAGGTATCTTCCAGGGAGATAGCCTGTCCCCTCTGTTGTTTGTCCTTGCCCTGATGCCCTTGACCATTATGCTGCGAAAAGTGAGAGCAGGATACAAGTTGGGAAGGGGAGAGCTTACCATCAATCACCTCCTCTTCATGGAGGATCTTATGCTCTTCTGGAAAAGTGAGAAGGAGTTGGATGTGCTTGATGAAACTGTCCGTATTTTCAGCAGTGTTATATGTATGCAGTTTGGTATTGGTAAATATGGAGTCATTGTGATGAGGAGGCGTAGGTTGAGCAGAAGTAACGGGATCCAGATACCAACAGGTGAGATGATAAAGGAAATTGACTCTGAGGAAGGATACAAGTATTTGGGCGTTCTGGAGGCTGATGGCATAAAGAACAAAAAAATGAAGGAATTGTTAAGAATTGAATATATTCGGAGTGTAAGGAGCGTATTGAAGTCACATCTGAACAGCAGAAATGCCATAAGCGCAGTAAATTCCCGAGCTGTGTCTATTATTAGGTACAGTGCGGGAATTCTGAGATGGAATGTTGCTGAACAAAAAGAAATGGATAGGAAGACTAGGAAGCTACTGACTATCTACAACATGTTCCACTAGAGGAGTGATGTCGATAGACTCTACCTAAGGAGATCTGAGGGTGGAAGAGGTCTTATCAGCATAGAGGACTGTGTTCAGATGGAGAAAAACAACCTATACAAATACGTGACCTATAGTAAGGAGCCAATGCTCAGAGCTGTACTGAAGGAGGGGACAGTAGGCCAGGGGATATCCAAGGAGGAAATAACATCAAGGAGGAAGAGCAGCCTTAAGGGAAAATCCCTTCATAGTACCTTCTTTGAGAAAACTGAATTTAGAGATCCACAGACATGGAACTGGTTGAGAAGAGGAGACCTCAAAAAGGCTACAGAAGGAATGCTAATGGCTGCGCAGGAGCAGGCCCTCAAAACGAAGTGGTTGAAGCACCATATCTACAAGGAGGAGGCTAGCCCACTGTGCAGGATCTGTGGAGAGAGAGAGGAGACTGTGGCTTACATTGTGTCTGAGTGTAAACACCTAGCCCAGACCCACTATAAGGGCTGGAGACACGATGTGATGGGCAGGGTGATCCACTGGCACCTGTGCAAAGTAAACAATCTACCACATTCTGAGAAATGGTATGAGCATAGGCCAGAGGCGGTGATGGAGAACAGTCAGGTGAAGGTGCTGTGGGATTTCAGGATACAGACGGACAAAAAACTGGAACACAATAGACCTGACCTGGTGGTTTTGGACAAAGAAAAAAGATCGTGCCTGATTGTGGATGTGGCCTGCCCGTTCGACACGAGAGTGCAAGAGAAGGAGAGGGAGAAAATTAACCGATACCAGGACCTAAAGTGGGTGGTGAAAAGGATTTGGAACTGCCATGAAGTCAAAGTGATCCCGATTGTCATAGGCGCACTGGGGACTATCTCCAAAGGTTTCCAGGGATGGTTAAAGAAAATCGGCCCCTTCACGCTTTTTGGAACGCTTCAAAAGGCATGCTTGCTTGGAACGGCAAGAACCCTCCGATACGTCCTGAATATCTGAGGCTGCAGGTAGTGGCTTGATATTCAATCCAACGGACTTTCCAGTTAACCAACATCAATGACTGAGATTCAAGGAATAACAATAACAATAATAATAATAATAATAATAATAATAGGGAAGAAGACACACATGGTGGATAGAAGGTCGAGAAATCGCTCCCGTAAGTTTTGATTTTTTAACATATTTAAATCAATTGTGAAATAACAATTCTCAGTACAAATGTTGCATAAAACATCCAGCTTGAGTCCCAAAAAATTCGGACCCACAATATATTGTTATATCGCTCAAATATTCAATTTTGTATTATACATTTTATATTCAAAAAAGAAAATGGTTATAAATGGAAGAAAACCCCCTCTGTCTTCACTATATAGAACAGCCAAATAACAGCAATTTCACCAACATCAGAAACTAGATACACCACCTACCCTATCACCCCTCTGTGTACACTAAACACAACAGCCAGATAACGGCAATTTCACCACCACCACCACCAATCTCAGCATAATAATAATAATTACTATTACTATTGCCTCAAGTCTTAGTTTTAACAAAATGTTTAATTCCCATATTAAGAAAAATATGTCAACACATACGCGACTAACGATAATTTCACTAAAGATAATTTCACCACCAATACCACCACCACGATGAAAACTCTGGTCAAGTCGACTCAAATTTCTACTCCAACTTCAACACCATCACTACAGTAATACGACCACATCACCACCACCGCTGCCTCACTATCGCTACCGCCGCTATTCTCTCCCACTACCTCCAGCTAGTTGCTGCTAGCACAGCACCGCCACCACCACCGCCGTCGCTGCCTCAATATCACTACCGCCGCTATTCTCTCCCGCGAGCCCCTGCTATATTGTAGAATTCCCACTAAAAGAGGAAAACATCAAAATATATAAATAGACTGAATTGATGACCTGGTCAAAATCAAAAGAAAAAAAAATCAAAATCAAGTTTTAGTTTTAACAAAATGTTTAATTCCAATATTAAGAAAAATATGTCAACACATATACGCGACTAATGATAATTTCACTAAAGATAATTTCACCACCAATGCCACCACCACTACCACGATGAAAACTCTGATCAAGTCGACTCAAATTTCTACTCCAACTTCAACACCATCGCTACAGTAATACGACCACATCATCAACACCACCACTGCCTCATTATCGCTACCGCCGCTACTCTCTCCCACTACCTCCTGCTAGTTGCTGCTGGCACAGCACCGCACCACCACCGCAGCCGCTGCCTCAATATCACTACCTCCGCTACTCTCTTCCACTACCCCCTGGTACATTGTAGAATTTTCACTAAAAGAGGAAAACATCAAAATATATAAGTAGACTGAATTGATGACCCGGTCAAAATAAAAAAAAAACAATAATCAAAATCAAGTTTTAGTTTTAACAAAATGTTAAATTCCAATATTAAGAAAAATATGCCAGCTCATATACGCGACTAATGATAATTTCACTAAAGATAATTTCACCACCAGTGCCACCATCACTGCCACGATGAAAACTCTGGTCAAGTCGACTCAAATTGCTACTCCATCTTCAACACCATTGCTACAGTAATACGACCACATCGCCACCGCCGCTGACTCATTATCGCTACCGCCGCTATTCTCTCTCACTTCCTCCTGCTAGTTGCTGCTGGCACAGCACCTCCATCGCCGCCGCCCCCGCTGCCTCATTGTCACTACCGCCGCTATTCTCTCCCGCTAGCCCCTGCTACATTGTAGAATTCTCACTAAAAGAGGAAGGCACTAAAATATATAAATAGACTGAATTGATGACCCGGTCAAAATAGAAAAAAATAAATAAAAATAAAACCAGCACAGCAACAAAGAAAAACGTAAAGGAAATAAAAATGAAGAGAATATCAAACGGACGGACAGAGAAGGGAAGGGAAAAACTAAGTCAGTCATTCAAACACTACATTACAATGAAACTTATGCTTATTCATTTTTGGGGTTTTTCTGACTGTTTCTTTGTTTGTTTATTTGGGTTCGTCTACAGCGTGATAATGCCACACAAAATGCACGTGGAGTGACGAAACCACCGGATACAAGTAATTCACCGGTGGATATGTAACCATACATTCGCCAATCCTCGATAAAAGTGTTTAAATGTCGAACCTAAACAGTTCGAATAACGGTGAAATGGAGACTAGAATGTCATGTGATAGACTCTCACCCAACAGGTGCTCCCTGGCTCAGCAGCAGGGATCTGGCTGTCAAACAAATACTGCTGGTGTCGGAGGAAGAAGAAGAAGGAAAGGGACCAGAACCAACTGGACGAAAGAATTGAATAGAACTGTTATGCAATGTTACCTGAAGAGTAACCCCAAGGAGAAAGGCTATAGGAAAAGGATGCATAACGTCTGGAACGAGATTGGTCCATTTAAATTAGATGAACAAAAACTGGCCGGGCAGGCTCGGGTAATAAGAACTAATGGGTGGATAAGCGAGCTGGAACTGGAGGAACTGAGCAGAGAGATTAGCTTGGAGATGGAGGGTGGAGTATGCCAGGCAAATGAGCCAGTGGGAAATGAAGGTGAAGTGGTCGAGAGAACGGAGGAACCAACCGAAACAGACAATGATCTGAAAGCTGAGATAAATAAAACCTGGAACAGAGATACAATGATAGTTGGAGACCTATGAACCTAAGATTTGTAGACAGGAAAAAGTTAAAAGAAACAACAGCTAAGGTAAACAAAGTCATCCCATACCTTGAGGCGAGGAGCCTTCACCAGTGCAACAATATCCTCAAAGCAACAGCAAATACGGTGAGGAAACTACTTGGTATAAAAGCGAGAGGAAACAACAGACAAGAAAGAGCAGAGCCGTGGTGGAAGAAGCGACTGAGTGGGCAAATCGGGGAAATGAGAAATGACATAGGAAAGCTTGAGTCACTACTGAATGGGACACTAAAAAGCATAGGCACTAAAAATAGACTGGAAATAAAATACAAAACTAGGAGGAAAAAGCTAAATATTATCATAGAGGAACTGAAGCAACGCATTGTAGCAAAGAGTGCAACATTCAGGCGATACGAGAACAGAGTCAGCCAGTATAGACAGAACCGCATGTTCGACAACAACCAGAATATGCTGTTTGGACAGCTTGAAGGGAAAGAAAGAGGCAACAACTTGATCCCTGAGGTGGAACAAACTAAAATATTCTGGAGAGGAATATGGGAGCAGGATGTTAAACATAATGACCAGGCAGTGTGGATTGAGACAGTACAGAAGGAGATCAGTGAACAGGCACACCAACAAACTGATTTGAGTATCACAGTTGAAACTCTTAACGAGCAGGCCAAAAAACTAACCAAGTGGAAATCACCTGGCCCAGATGGTGTGCAGGGGTATTGGATTAAAAACATAACATCCCTCCACCCGAAACTGACAACCATGTTCAATGACTGCTTGATGTCAGGTGAGGTACCAGAGTGGTTGACAAAAGGTACCACCTTTTGTCAACCACTCTGGTACCTCACCTGACATCTGATAATGAAAGACCGAATCAAGGTTAATGATGTTACCAACTATAGACCTATCACATGCCTGTCCGTAATGTGGAAACTGTTGACAAGCATTATGTCTGAGGAAATCTACCATCACCTCCACACAAACAGCTTGTTACCGGCCGAACAGAAAGGATGCCGAAAGAAGTCACGTGGTACAAAGGACCAGTTACTTATTGATAAGATGGTAATGAGGAATTGCAAGAGAAGACACACTGGTCTTGCCATGGGATGGATAGACTACAAAAAGGCATTTGACATGGTGCCTCATTCTTGGATCACCAAAAGCCTAGTGATCTTCAAGGTGGCAGATAACATCAGACAGTTGTTGGGCAAAAGTATGAAGTCCTGGGAAGCAGAGTTAACATCAACTGGAGAATCCTTGGGAAGCGTGAAGATCAAGAGAGGTATCTTCCAGGGAGATAGTCTGTCCCCTCTGTTGTTTTTCCTTGCCCTGATGCCCCTGACCAGTGTACTGCGAAAAGTGAGAGCAGGATACAGGTTGGGAAAGGGAGGGCTTACCATCAATCACCTCCTCTTCATGGACGATCTTAAGCTCTTCGGGAAATGTGAGAAGGTGTTGGATGTGCTTGTTGACACTGTCCGTATTTTCAGCAATGGTATATGTATGCCATTTGGTATTAGTAAGTGTGGTGTCATTGTGATGAGGAGGGTAAGTTGAGCAGAAGTAACGGAATCCAGATATCAACAGGTGAGATGATAATGGAAATTGACTCTGAGGAAGGATACAAGTATTTGGGCGTTCTGGAGGCTGATGACATCAAGAACAAAAAAATGAAGGAATTGATAAGAACTAAATACCTTCGGAAAGTAAGGAGCGTATTAAAGTCACATCTGAACAGTAGGAATGCCATAAGTGCAGTAAATTCCCGAGCTGTGTCTATTATTAGGTACAGTGCGGGAATTCTGACATGGAATGTTGCTGAACAAAAAGAAATGGATAGGAAGACTAGGAAGCTATTGACTATCTACAATATGTTCCACAAGAAGGGGTGATGTCGATAGACTCTACTTAAGGAGATCTGAAGGTGGAAGAGGTCTTATCAGCATAGAGGACTGTGTTCAGATGGAGAAAAACAACCTACACAAATACGTGACTGATAATAAGGAGCCAATGCTCAGAACTGAACTGAAGGAGGGGAAAATAGGCCAGGGGATGTCCAAGGAGGAAATAACATCAAGGAGAAAGAGCAGCATTCAGGAAAAATCCCTTCATAGTACCTTCTTTGAGAAAACTGAATTTAGAGATCAACAGACATGGAACTGGTTGAAAAGAGGATACCTTAAAAAGGCTACAGAAGGAATGTTAATGGCTGCGCAGGAGCAGGCCCTCAAAACGAAGTGGTTGAAACACCACATTTACAAGGGGGAGGCTAACCCACTGTGCAGGATCTGTGGAGAGAGAGAGGAGACTGTGGCTCACATTGTATCCGAGTGTAAACACCTAGCCCAGACTCACTATAAGGGCTGGAGACATGATGTGATGGGCAGGGTGATCCACTGGCACCTATGCAAAGTAAACAATTTACCACATTCTGAGAAGTGGTATGAGCATAAGCCAGATGCGGTGATAGAAAACGATCAGGTGAAAGTGCTGTGGGATTTTAGGATACAGGCGGACAAGAAACTGGAACACAATAGACCTGACCTGGTGGTTTTGGACAAAGAAAAAAGATCGTGCCTGATTGTGGATGTGGCCTGCCCATTCGACACGAGAGTGCAAGAGAAGGAGAGGGAGAAAATTAACCGATACCAGGACTTAAAGTGGGAGGTAAAAAGGATTTGGAACTGCCATGAAGTCAAAGTGATCCCGATTGTCATAGGCGCACTAGGGACTATCTCAAAAAGTTTCCAGGGATGGTTAAAGAAAATTGGCCGCGTCACGCTTTTTGGAACGCTTCAAAAGGCATTCTTGCTGGGAACAGCAAGAACCCTCCGATACGTCCTGAGTATCTGAGGCTGCAGGTAGTGGCTTGTTATTCATTTCAACAAACTTTCCAGTTAACTAACATCAATGACTGAGACTAAAAAAAAAAAAATAATAATAATAATCTTGTGGAACTTTAGCATCCAAACAGACCGAAAAATAGATGCAAATAGACCTGATATAATACTGAAGGTCTTTAAAAAGAGGGTATGCCTGCTAATTGATATTTCCGTTCCAATAGACAAGAGTATATCTATAAAAACATTTGAAAAATTGAGCAAGTATAAGGACCTGGAGATAGAAATTGGAAAAATGTGGAAATTGAGAACTAAAACAATACCAGTGGTTGTAGGCGCTCTTGGAATGATACCTAAGGGGTCTAATGATTACTTATCGCAAATCCCAGGAAACCCGCGTATAGGAGAAATACAAAAGATAGTACTAATGGGAACTGCCCATATACTAAGGAAGATTTTGTTAATATAAGTACATCACAAGTCTAAACACCTAAAGATGCATTGTGAGTATGTATGTTCTTTCTTGAACATGGCGGACCTTGTTGTCTCTTGAGGTCACTGGTTGTGACTTGGTGATTACTCGTATGTGGCTCACATTGTATCCGAGTGTAAACACCTAGCCCAGACTCACTATTAAGGCTGGAGACATGATGTGATGGGCAGGGTGATCCACTGGCACTTATGCAAAGTAAACAATTTACCACATTCTGAGAAGTGGTATGAGCATAAGTCTGAGTCGGTGATGGAAACCGATCTGGTGAAGGTGCTATGGGATTTTAGGATACAGACGGACAAGAAACTGGAACACAATAGACCTGACCTGGTGGTTTTGGACAAGGAAAAAAGATCGTGCCTGATTGTGGGTGTGGCCTGCCAATTCGACACGAGAGTGCAAGAAAATTAAACGATACCAGGACTTAAAGTGGGAGGTTAAAAGGATTTGGAACTGCCATGAAGTCCAAGTGGTCCCGATTGTCATAGGCGCACTAGGTACTATCTCAAAACGTTTCCAGGGATGGTTAAAGAAAATTGGCCCCTTTCACGCTTTTTGGAACACTTCAAAAGGCATGCTTGCTGGGAACAGCAAGAACTCTCCGATACGTCCTGAATATCTGAGGCTGCAGGTAGTGGCTTGATATTCATTTCAACACTTTTCCAGTTAACTAACATCAATGACTGAGACTCAAAGAATAATAATAATATTAATAATAATAATTATTATTATTATTATAATTAAGATATTTAAAACAATTGTGATATAACAATTCTTAGTTCAAATAGGGCATAAGGCACCAGTCTTTAAGCTCTCAGGAAATGAGGCCCCATAACACCCTAGCATGTGGCTCAAATATTCAATTTTGTATTAGGAATTTTATATTCTAAAAAGAAAATGATTATACATGGAAGAAAACCCCTCTGTCTACACTAAATAGAAGAGCCAAATAACAGCAATTTCACCACTACAACCTAGATACACCACCTAACCCCCACCTTGTGTACACTAAATACAACAGCGAGTTAACGGCAATTTCACCACCACCACCAATCCCAGCATAACAATAATAATAATAATAATATTATTATTATTATATCTCAAGTTTCCTCAAAATATTTAATTCAAAATTAAGCAAATATGTCAACATATGTATTAAACATAGTCGACAGACCGCATAGATATACAGATCAAACAAACGCATACTAGCTACAATCTATTCAACAGAATTCAGTAGCAACAACGCCATCATTACAGTACCACTATCCCATCACCGCCGCCGCCACTCCATCATTGCTACCACAACTATTCCTATACTACCTTTTGTTAACTTAAGAAAGGGGAAGGTGGCTGTAACACTAGACAAGAGGAAGGCTAACAAAATCTATAAATAGACTGACTTAATGACTCGGTCAAAAGTTAACGACTATGGCACTGAAGTTTACACCCCCACCATCTCCCCCACCAACAAAAGAAAAAGCCCCAGCACCACCGGCATATCCAACAACAATAACAGAGGCAACTTCAACGAAAAGTATATTATATTAATAATTTCTTTCATAGCCATGCATTAAGGCAGTGGACGCCAACCTTTCTAAAACCGAGGAACCCTCTAAATATTTTGAATTCTTCACAGAACCTATACAATACAAAACTTTGCCAAAAAAATAATAAAGTATTTATTTATTTTAGTGTTTCATGCGTGTGTATGTAATCGAACACAATGGCTTTTCTGCTGCTGCGCCTCATCAGTGAGTTTAGAAAATCGAGGTTCAACACTAGTTAATGCCAGTCTCATACACTCGTCAATTGCTGACAGTTTATTCCTCTTCTTTGTGCAGATTTCCACCAACTGCGAAAACCCTTTTTCGCACAAATAGCTAGATGGGAATAAAGTCAAATACTTCAATGCAAGTTGGCTGATTTCATTAAACTCCCCAATCAAGAATAAGTCGATCCATAGTTCTTTCTTTCTGCTTTCGAATATCACTTTCAGGTCTTCGTTTGAATTCAAATCCATCAACTGATGTAAACATTGAGCAGGTAGTAAATTTTTACAATTTCCAGCGTCATTTTCTGACACTAACTGCTCGATCTCGGTGAACGGGTTTTTTATCCATAAATTTCCGCTAACAATATATTTTTACATCAAGTCAAAATAATCTGAAAAACCTGTGGAAAGCACATTTAAATGAGAAAGAATAATCTTCTTTATATTGCTGGAGTCAAAATTTTCTCCCTTTTTAAGCTCTATTTCAAGGTTTGAAAGTAATTATCCGATTCAATTCTTTTTATAAAGATGTTTAATTTTGATTGAAAATATGTAATAAAATTGATTGAAGTAAAAATATCTGCATTGTTACCCTGAAGACACTTATTTAGTTTGTTCAGTTCACCAAAAATGTCTACTAAATAAGCGAGTTGCACATTCCATTCATTGGTTTCTAATACACTTGCTCTTTCATCATTCTGTTTTTTTAGAAAAACTATTATTTCTTCTCTCAGTTCATAGCATCACAAAAGACAGCCAACGCACATCATTGTTCAATAACAATCTATTATAATTACTTCCAGAAGATTCACAAATAGATTAAAACATTCTAGAATTTTTTGATCTTGCATGAATCAAATTGATAATTTTGACAATGTCTTTCAGCTGGTCATTTAATATTTGAGCATCTCTGTCTTTGAATTTTTTTTTACACAAAACCTCTCGATGAATCATACAATGAATTGAAATACAATTTGGGGTCTGTTCTTTAATTTTTGCAGTCAAACCAGAATTTTTACCAGTCATTGCAGCTGCTCCATCTGTTGTTATTGAAGTCAACTTGCTCCAAGATACACCATTTTTTTAAAAAATACTCTTCAATTTTATTGAATATATCTTGACCTTTAGTTGTGATGTCTAATGCCAGACAAAACAAATACTATTCTACTAATTCTTGTTTATCAAGGTCTACAAACCGTACATAGCAATTTAATTGAGCCTTGTTATTAATATCCGTAGTTTCTTCCACTTGCAGTCCAAAACATGGGCTTTTCTTTAGTGCAGTTAGTATCTGATTTTCTATAACAGAAGAAATATCAATTATCCCTCTTTTTACGGTATTTGCTGACAATGGTAACTGGCTTAATTTTTCTTTTTCCTTAATACTGCAGCTTTCAAAAAGATTCTCTGTAGCAATTTTTATACTTGGCAGAATTAACTGTTCTCCTAATGTAAATGGTTTCTTGTTTTTACCAATCAAATGTGAAATCTCAAAAGGTGTTCTTGTTAAAGCTTTATTTCTATCTGACTTTTTACAAAACAAGTCATACATATTAGCTTGTGATTTTTTAATGTTGTTTTTCAGCGAAGTAAATATTCCAGTGACTTGTTTTTATCATTGTTGTGATTAGTATCAATGTGTATTTTAAGTTTTGCAGGATTTAAACAGTTATTTGATAGAACTTTTGAACATAGCAAACACATGGGCTGATCTGGTGTATCTTTTTTAGTGTCAGCTTTTTGAAATCCATATCTAACATAATCATCACACCACTGTCTAACCTTACTGCTGGTATCTAACTTCAGCTTCTTTGCAGTAGACATCATATCAATGTTATTTATCTACAGTTAACATTTTTAATATGACATTAATAAACAAGAGGAATTAACTGTTTTTTTAATTACAAAAAGTACTTAAATTAACTTTAATTTTAGATATTTGGAAAAACTTAACTAGTTAAAAAAAAATTTTAATTTTTAAAAATTGAAATTTCTTCATTTTAGGATGGCAAACATATTATTTAAAGTCTTATAATAATATTTAAATATTAGGGGTTACTGAAAAAGGTGCAAATTTATGAACAACTAGAAGACATTTTTTTCAGAGTCCAGCACTTCCTGCATATACTACTTTAGGGTCGTATTAAATATTATTGGTAATGTAAATATATTTAAATATCCGCCATACTAAAAGTGCAAAAAATGCAAATCAGCTGATAGTGTAGATGTGACGATGGTATTGGAAATTAATTCAGATATCTTCTATCTATTTTGACTCAAAGTTTGATATAATATAAGAAGGTTTTAGGCTGCGTTAAACATATATTAGATTGGAACAAATAAAGTTTAGTCAAATGTTTATGGACATATATGTTTATTGTATAAAGTAATTTCTCAATTGTGAATGCAGATGTCATCAAATGAATACATAATTGTGTGGCAAAGTTTATAGTGTATGCATGGAATACAAAATTACCTTTGTTAGTAGTCAAAACTTTACAGGCGTTATATTTTCTGTGCAAAGTACAACATAATGTAACGTGTTCTTATTTAGAATTGTCTGTGGAACTGGATGCATGTTGAAAACGACTAGTAAGCGAGTTCACTCAGTGAGGAAACTTTAGACGACTTTAAAGCTTTTGTGAGGGCAGCAGATTAAAACGTGTTCTCTATTGAAAACATTCTACTGAACTTACGTTGTGAGAACAGCGAACTGACCCTGACTGTTGGCTGAGAGACCTCGCTGAACTGAAGTTTTCAGTTTAAAGTTATGCTGTCATCGACCAACATTTACTTGTTCGTGATTGGTCAATTTCTAAGTTCAATTAGTGTATTATGAGTAGTAGTCAAATCCTCGGAATTCAGAAAACTATGTCTTTCCAAGAATTGATGTCAAATTGAAAGTATTCAATTTCCACGAATCTCAGAAGTGTTTTTCGGCTAATTCAAGTGAGAAACTGAAAGTAGTGTTTTCCACGAATTGGAGTGGGGAACCTGTGTACACTACAATAGTACTTGTTCATTTATACATTGCATCTTTGGCATTTTCTTTGCACCGTTTTCAGAAAACCCAAAATATTAATGGTAATGTAAATATTTATTTTTTTAAGGAACCCGGAGTTTGTTTTATGGAACCCCAAGTTCCGCGGAAACCATGTTGGCGACCACTGCATTAAGGAATCACTCATGATAATAACAATTTAACAAACAAACAAAAAAACCCGTGACCAAGAAATACCGGGGTGGCGGCCGGAGGGGACTAGCCGTGTCTCTGAGGGAGGACGATCCATCTAGTCTTGGTTGACACTCGTCCATGAAATGATTACCCCTTGGCGGTTAAGGATAAAACGCAACAAAATAAAGCCAATGTCAAATGATAAAATTTCATACCGGATCGGTAGTCAACCGGGTCAAAAAGGGCCGCGTCCCTCAGTGAGGAACCAGATTTGGCGAAAAATCAGCTAATGGTTCAAACCTTCCCAACAATTCGGAGCTGGAGTACCCCCATAACCGAAATAATCCTACTGTTGGCCCTCCATGCTCACCACCAAGAAATCCAAAGCAAAAGAGAGAAAAATTGTCAAGGGAAGACAATAAAGAAGTCCACGTACAACCCATCAAATAGATCGAATATAGAACAGACGTATATCAACTGGAAAAAGAACCATCCCGAAAACAGAGACTATATTGATAGTAACAAACTAGCCAATATACGAAGAAATATTGTTCAGAAAATGTTACTAACTGATATAGATATTGATCAGATCAAGCAATTAGCGCAAAGTCAGCGAAGGGAAAAAGAAACATGTGTGAGTGTAAACGAGGTAAATTATAACACTTCTAATCCCAATTCTAATCCTAATGGTGCGGAATCACTGACAGCAGGACAAATTAAAGAAATGATCGAAAAAGTGGAAGGAGTGCATGCTGAAGATGAAACTTAAAATGAAAACAATGAGATCGTCAATAATAAAGAAATGAATGAGAATGAACTCGCCAACTTGAAGAATGAAATTATGATCGAATGGATGATAATGAAAGTATCTGACATGGGAGAACGAGACACTCTCCCTAAGATCCAGAACTCCAAACAAAACCAATGGATAACATACAAGCCTAACATAACTCTCAAAAACATTATCATCACAAATAAACTAATCATTACTGATCTAAATTATCTCTATTATGCATCGGCTAAAGTCACCACACACTTATGTGGAGGGAAAATGAAAAAGCAAAGAATTCCCACAAAAAATCTACTTGGCAAGATTACATCAATCGCCAAATAAACCTTCTTCGATCTGACATAGAAATGTTAACAAACTACAAAGTAGGTGAACATGTTAAACAAACTAAACTTAGAAAATTGACAAGAAAATGCAGTATAAAATCAACAAGTGACATAGCTATGCTGATAGAAAGAATCAAGTAAAAAGTGTCGGCCAAAGCTGCTCGTATAAGGCGCTTTGGAAAACGATCTAGATTCTATAAGGACAATAATATGTTCAAAAACAACCAAAGAAACTTCTACAGAAAAATTGATAAGTCCACAATAACTGCTAAATCAATACCACCCAAGGAGGAAGTGCAAGAATTCTGGGAAAAGATCTGGGCCGAAGAAAAAGTTCATAATATACATGTCCCATGGATAGACAGACAAATGAAAGATACAGCTCACCTTGAGGAACAATTATGGGAAAATATAACAGTTGAGCAGTTGCGTTTGGCCCTTAGAAAAACCAGCAAATGGAAATCTCCAGGAAAAGACAAAATACCAAATTTTTGGATAAATGCCTTAACAGAGTCTCATGAGCTGTTAGCCCAACTTTACAATGAAATAGTTAAGAAACCAGAAAAGATACCATCATAGTTAATTAACGGCATTACATTCCTGCTTCCGAAGAATGATGAGACAAACAATCCCATAAATTACAGACCGATAACTTGCTTGACCACAATGTATAACATATTAACATTAGTCCTAACTGAATATACATATGACCACCTGATAACAAATGACCTATTTCCCAATGAGCCGAAAGGGTGTAAACGTGGCTCATATGGGTGTAAGGATCAGCTTTTGGTTAACAAAATGATACTGGAAGATTGTCATAATAGATACAAAAATCTATCAATTGCTTGGATAGATTATACAAAAGCATTCAATAGTTTGACACACAGTTGGATTGAAAAATGTTTAGAGATTTTCAAAATATGTCCCGTTGTCAAGGGGTTCTTGTCATTCAGTATGAAGACATGTAAAACGACACTCCTTTTGAATAGTGAAACAAAATCACTGGAAGCTGGAGAAGTTAATATTAATTGTGGAATTTTTCAGGGTGACTCTTTATCACCACTTTTATTCTGCATTGCACTTATACCATTAAGTAAAATGCTCAATGAAACAACACATGGATATAATGTCTACGACAAAACCATTAATCGCTTGTTCCACATGGATGGCCTGAACTATTTGCAAAAAAAGATGAACAATTGCAAGGGCTATTATCCACTGTGGTGCAGTTCAGTAAGGACATTAAAATGGAGTTTGGACTAGATAAATGCGCCAAAGCTACGTTCACAAGAGGAAAGCTGCTGAAAAGTTCAGACATTAATCTTGATCGGGTGAATGTGATAAGAGAACTTGACAAGAGTAAACTTACAAATATCTAGGTGTTTGTGAAGGAAACGGAATCAAGCACTCGACAATGAGGGAAAGGAAAAGGAAGGAATGTTACCGCAGAGTAAGAGAAATCTTAAGAACGGAATTGAATGCAAGGAATAGGATCAATGCCATAAACACGCTTGCCATACCAGTAGTAACCTACAGTTACAATAACATCAACTGGTCAAGCACAGAGATCCGTAGGCTCGATACAAAATTAGAAAATTCTTAACCATGCATAGAATGCATCACCCTAAGGCAGATACAGATGGAATATATCTCCCTAGGAAAGAAGGAGGACGTGGGTTGATCCAGTTAGATACTGCGTTGAAAACTGCAACAATTGGATTATCTACATATCTAAGGGAATCGCATGATTGGATGATCAAACTCGTTTTGAAACACGAAACCATCAAAAGATCATACTCCATTACAAAAGATGCACAAAGATACAGTAATGGACTACAAATTTCAGAAGTCCCATTTACTGTTGAAACGGAAAACACAGAAAAAGCAAATCAAGTAAAAGTAACTGCAAAGAAAGAACTGCTACAGAAACTGGCTAAGAAATGGCAAGAAAAGCCTGTGTATGGAAAATACCCAGAAAGAGCTAACAATCCTGATGCTGACAAAACTTTAACCCATCAGTGGTTGGCATCCTCTGGACTGAAATCGGAGACTAAAGGACTGATTATATCAGCAAAATAAGAGTGTCTGCCAACAAAAAATTAACAAGCCAACATAATAAAAAATGGATGCAACCCATTATGCCGTGTATGTAAAAAACAACCAGAGACCATTGATCAAATAATTTCAATGTGCAGTCCTATAGCTCCAACCGAATACCTAAACAGGCATGACAGAGCTGCACAATACATACATTGGATAATGTGTAAGCATTTTGACCTGCCGCATCAAAAGAATTGGTGGGAGCATCAACCACCTCCCATACTTGAAAAAGATCACATCTCAATCTTGTGGAACTTTAGCATCCAAACAGACCGAAAAATAGATGCAAATACGCCTGATATAATACTGAAGGACTTTAAAAAGAGGGTATGCCTGCTAAATTGATATGTCCGTTCCAATAGACAAGAATGTATCTATAAAAACATTTGAAAAATTGAGCAAGTATAAGGACCTGGAGATAGAAATTGGAAAAATGTGGAAATTGAGAACTAAAACAATACCAGTGGTTGTAGGCGCTCTAGGAATTATACCTAAGGGGTCTAATGATTACTTATCGCAAATCCCAGGAAACCGGCGTATAGGAGAAATACAAAAGATAGTACTAATGGGAACTGCTCATATACTAAGGAAGATTATGTCAATATACGTACATCACAATTCTAAACACGAAAATATGCATGTGTGTGTATGTATGTTCTTTCTTGAACAGTGCGGACCTTGTTGTCTCTTGAGGTCATTGGTTGTGACTTGGTGATAACTCGTATGAACATAAAGCAAGATAAATGCAGCTGTAATAATAAAAATAATAATAATATGAGAAAGTAAACAATTTACCACATTGTGAGAAGTGGTATGAG
This sequence comes from Eledone cirrhosa, assembly GCA_964016885.1. NCBI lineage: Eukaryota > Metazoa > Mollusca > Cephalopoda > Octopoda > Eledonidae > Eledone > Eledone cirrhosa. Next base: position 59,992,829 of record OZ024743.1, read on the forward strand.
CATAAGCTAGAGTCGGTGATAGAAAACGATCAGGTGAAGGTGCTGTGGGATTTTAGGATACAGACGGACAAGAAACTGGAACACAATAGACCTGATCTGGTGGTTTGGGACAAGGAAAAAAGATCGTGCCTGATTGTGGATGTGGCCTGCCCATTCGACACGAGAGTGCAAGAGAAGGAGAGGGAGAAAATTAACCGATACCAGGACCTAAAGTGGGAGGTAAAAAGGATTTGGAACTGCCATGAAGTCAAAGTGGTCCCGATTGTCATAGGCGCACTAGGTACTATCTGAAAAAGTCTCCAGGGATGGTTAAAGAAAATTGGCCCCGCCCTGCTTTTTGGAACACCTCAAAGGCATGCTTGCTGGGAACAGCAAGAACCCTCCGATACGTCCTGAATATCTGAGGCTGCAGGTAGTGGCTTGATATTCATTTCAACAAAGTTTCCAGTTAACTAACATCAATGACTGAGACTCAAAGAACAATAATAATAATAATTATAATGCTTTCTTTATTAACCACAAGGATTTACATAAAGTAGACATTAAGGACAGTACAGGACAATACAGGACGGTACAAATGGGCATTTCTGCGTGTAAAAGAAACAGAGGATGTAATAAAAAATAACAATGAAAAATTCACCAATAGGGGGGAGACTTCCGAGGGACATTTGTGGAGAAAGCCCATTAAAAGGCCACAGTGACCCTGACCACCAGGGCAAGTGCCCTCTCCCAGTTTTGCACCTTTAATTCACTCGGGCCATACTTGCTTCTCTCATCCATCTTTCAACAACATGCTGGGTAGAGAGCACTTCCCTCTCTACTCTGTTTTCCTTTTCAAAAGTTAATCAGGGCATGACCGAAGAGGTAAGTGCTCGTCTTCAGCCCTTTCAAACGTGTCCACCATAATATCTCTTTCGCCATGGCCATCAGACAGATACAAACTTCCTGCCCTTCCCTGCTAAAGGAAGAGGGCGGCGCAATCCTCACGATGGACTCATCTGATAGCCGTATCCGTCCTACACGTGACAGCAGGTGTTCGACATAAACCCACAAGTCAGCGATGCTCGGACACTGGACGAGTGCGTGCATGCCAGTTTCGTCGCCCTGCACGCATCTCGGAGATGCCCGACCGACGGCACCTCATGCCTGTAGAGTTTATCCCGAACTGGCAAAGCTCCTCGGTAGCACTGCCAGGCCACGGATTTCTGGAAGTTGTCCATAGGCCCCAGCCCGAAAGTCCTTCTGAAGAGATTGGCTAGTTGATTTTCGTCGACGGCTAGAGTTTCTCCAAGTACGTCGTCGCTCTTCCCCTCCACTAATCCTCTATAGAACGCTAAGATGGAGTTTCCACCGATCACATTGCCCGATTGGTCGAGGGTTGTGAGCGCCTGAAGACATTCCAGTCTCCAAGCGCTCCCCCTCGTTCTTCGCTTGACCCAGGACTGTAGCTCCGTCAAGGAGACGAGCTGGGGAAAGATGTGACGAGAAAACGGCCACCACACCTGATCACCGTCAAGGAAGAGGTGGAGATGTCGTAGCCTGAGCGCGTGTCTGCGCATCATCAGCCACGGCATGCCCAGCCCTCTACGTAGCGGGTGTTGACAGCAGATGGACCGCCTGACCATCGGAGCGCGTCCCTTCCACAAAAAGCGAAAGAGCAGTCAGGCGGGCCTTAGGACAAGGTACGACAGTCAGGCGGTAGTAGATGACGGACGCGATGTACGCGTCAGCCAGCTCCGCTCGACCTTTCAGGGATAGCTTCCTCTCCGCCCATTTCTGGGTGAGAGAAGCCACCCTGCTTGTCACCTCGTCCCAGTTTTTGTCCGTCTGGTGGTCCGGACCGAACCAGACCCCTAGCAATTTAACCGATCAGTCCGTCCAGCGCCCGACGACGCTGTTGGACGGTATGGACCTGCCTCTCCAGGTGCCGAGCTGCAGGCCCACTGACTTTTCCTGGTTGATCATTGCTCCTGTCACCGCATCGTATTCTCTTAGTGTAGTGCCGATCGCCTCGATGTGTTTGGCGTTCGACACCACTACGGTGGCATCGTCCGCATATGCTGACACGAATCTTCCGCATCCTAGTTCGCGCGGGACGCCCCTCAACGTCTCCAGTTTGTGCAGTAATGGCTCGAGAGTCAATACGTACAAGAGAGACGAGAAGGGACATCGTTGGCGGACCGAGCGCATGATGATGAACGGTTCCGAAAAGTGACCGTTCACTCTCACCACAGAACAGATGTCGCTGTGCATGGCAGCGATCCAGCCTCTGAAGACGGGCCCGAAGCTAGCCGCCCTCAGGACTGCCGCTAGGTAGCGATGGTCGACCCTATCGAAAGCTTTCGACTGATCTAAATTGACAAAGGACCCACCCGTGCCAGGTTCCCTAGCTACCCTCTCTACAATGTATCGCATGAGGTGGAGGTTGTCGTGGATGGATCTGTTGGGAATGGCGTACGTATGCGCCTCTCCCACCAGACCACCAACGACAAGCGCCAACCTTTTGCTAGCACCTTGACCAAAATCTTGAACTCTGTGTTTAGCAGAGTTATGGGCCAGAAATTATCTATGTTATCAACCCTTGTTCGGATCCTTTCTCAGCAGCGCCACATTCCTCGGCACACTGTGCTGGGAATTCTCCCGTTCTGTTGCCAGTTGCTGTAGACGTCCGCCAAGAGGCCTCCGAACAAGTCTGGCATATGTACGTAAAGTTCATAAGGCAAACCTTCCAATCCAGGCGATTTACCCCTTGTGCAGCCAGTCATTGCCTCCCGTACTTCAGCGGCTGTTATCGGCGTTTCGCAACTCTCCGCACAGTGGCCGAGAGCCGCGGCAGTCCGTCGAGGTAGGCACTAAAGTACATCCCTCGATTAGGTCTGCCGCTGCCCCCGAACAGCTGGGCGAAGTGTCGCTGGAAAACTTCACACATTTGCCCGGGATCGAGTAGCATGCCACCCTCGTGGTCCACCAAAGACCGGATCGTGGCTTTGTTGCCACGACGCGCCTCCGACACTCGGGCCCATTGAACGGCTTTCGTCCCATCGTGTCTGAGAGCACGCACCTAGCTCTGACAACGCAGCCTTCGTGCTTTGCTTTGAAGAATTGGTTAAGGGCCAATTTCGCCGCAAGTACGTCGGTCGCGATGCCTTTGCTAAGCGCCTCGTCTAATTTTCTAACTAATTCTCCCTCTGTTCTATTTTTCTCTTTTGCTAATGCCTTACTAAACCTAATGGACTCTATTCTAATCGCTCTTTTCAGAGCAAACCACCACTTGTTGTTGACGATGACCCCCGTCAACGCCCGCTTAACTAGTTCGCTTATCCGGTCTCTGTAGGCCTTGCGCGCTGGTAAGGACGCGTTTAGCTTCCAGTAGCCGGGTCCTCGTCTATGAAGCCTATCTAATTCAAGCACACAGATCACGAATTTGTGGTCCGTGTAGCTGACTATCTTGAATTGTGGACAACCTATGCTAGACCTATCTATTTCCCTACAAAATACTATATCTAGATATGATCTGGATGACCATATGCGATTTGTCCAAGTCCACATTGGCACATTCGGGAAATCCAATCGTTATCTGTTAGACAGTTGAAAACGCCTGAGCAGGTTGGTGAGAACCTTGCACCCTCCTCCCCTATCCACTAATCCCACACAGTATAGCGTGCTTCTAAGATCCCGTTCCAGTCGCCCACTAACACTAGAGAGCGGGACGTTCCAAGAAAGGTCTCCAGACGCCGGAAGAAATCAGGCCGCCCTGCTCCTGTTGGGACATAGACGGCCACTAGCCTGAAAGCTTGCCCGTCTCCGCTGGTCACGTCCATCACCCCCAACTTACCTTCTCGGTCCAGCAAGATGGCCCGTATGGCGAGATCCAAACCTGTCCGAAAAAGTACAGCAACTCCTACCCGCGACCCAGGACGTCTGGATGATGCGTACACATCGTACCCGCCGAAGATCGGTGCGAAAGCCCGTGCTTCGGAGATTCTGGTCTCGCTGATGGCCACTACATGTTTAGTGACCTGAGGTCGGTGAGCAGGTGGCCCTGCTTCCATGACGACCCCATGCCACGCGCATTTATGCTGCCTATTCTGAGTGAGGTCATGTTGAAATGGAGTGGAAAAGATGGGAAAGACCACTCACCTTACTTGTGGCCTCCTCCGAAAAGATGTCCTTATAAATCCTCCTGGAGCGTGCTTGACGGAAGTCTCCGATGTCTTTGGGGAAATTTTGTTTTAGTGTCGTGTACGTTTTCTGTGTGATGCGAGTGATTTGTATGTGTAGAGGTCGTGTGATGTTTTGGGTTGTTGTGTAGTCTTTTTATGTGATGCTGGTGTCGTGTTGCATGTAGTGTAATAATTGGTTGTTGTTAAAATTGAATGCTGTGTAGTGTGTATCGTTTTTGTTGTTTTGTTTTGTTTGCGTTAGTTGTGGGTTTCTTTCTGTTTCGCTTTTTGGTGAGTTTTGTGGTGTTGGTGATGGTGGTGTTGGGGTTAATGATGGTGATGGTGTTGGTGTTTGTGGTGATTGTGTTGCTGATGCTGGCGTCGATGGTGGCATATCTGTCCTAACTTTTTTGTTTGATAGTTTATTTGTTTCCCTCTGTATTTTGTTTTTGGAGGGGGAGGGAAGAGAATTTTTTCTTTTTTGGTTTATTTTTTTCCTGATACCGTTTCCCGATGCTCGTCGTCACAATCTGTTTCCAGTTGTGATAGGCCGGGGAGTGGGAAATCCTCCACAGGCGTTGGATTTGGTTGTGGCGTGGTGGATGGTGTAGGCGCTTGTGCTAGTTCTGGCGCGTTGGGTGGCGGTTGTGTTGGTTTTGCTACTGTTGCTGAGGTTGTTGCTGTTACAGTTGCTTCTGTTTTTGCTGCTACAGTTGTTGCTGCCATCTCTACTGTTGGTGGTGTTGATGGTTGAGTCACTGGGGTGGGTAAGAGAGGTGGCCTCAACCTTTTAGCCTGAGGGCAGAAAGCCCTTAGGTGGGTTCCTTCACTACAAACGACACACCTAGCCCTTCTGCCCGCGACGGTGAGATGGCTGCTGTCAGTGAGGTCTATTACCTCTGGGATCTCCTCAATGATTTTTGGTCCGCTTGGATCAGGAGCTCCATCCCAGATCCGGACCAGTTCTGCTTTTCTTTCGCTATTTCGATTATCTTGGTGTTGGCTTCGATGCCGACGAGGACGGCAGCTATTAGCCAGGGAATTTCGATGGCCGGTGGAACGTGGGTGACCCTGATCTTTATGAGTCTCTGGCCACAATAGCTTGGGACGAGTGTGAAGTCATCACTTCTTAATTGGGCCATGGAGTGTTCTCTAGCCTCCTGTGGTGTTTCAAAGAACACGTCCACGGTTCCATATTTCTGCCCACGTCTGATGTGGGGGTTTTTTTGCCCACACATGTCCCAAAGCTTTTTCAATTTAGGACTCAGATGCCCGTTCCACTCGGCGCGATATTATGTTAATTGATCGATAAGACACGGTGCATAGGCGCCGATGCTCTATTTTATTAGGGGGAGGGAGTGAGGCTGAACCTGTACCCATCTTTCTTTACCATTTTTTGGGGCTTCTTCTAATTCCTCCTGGGTTACGTGAGATGCTTCGCACTGTGTTGCTACTCTGGCAAAACTCAGGGTGGTTTTTCTTAATTCATTGTTGCTGTTACCGTTATTTTTGTTATTGTTAATTTTAGTTTCAATTGTGGTGGTGGTGGCATCAGTGCTATTCGGTGTGGAAGAGTTCATTTTGGTTGAATTCATTTCGATATCACGAGTTAATTTATTTTTTTCTTTTGTTTCTATTGTCGCGGTGGTGATGGGGGGGGGGTGATGGTGGTGGCGGCTTTAACACCTGCAGTCATTGGTAATGGCGAGAAATGAATGTCTGCCTGAGACAAATTTAAAATATTGCTACTGCTTATATTTTTAGTGTTGGCAAACGTAGTAATATTTACAATGGTGGCGTCGGTGTGAGGTGTTAGTTTGTGAGGAAGTAGTGATTTTGAGTCGTCCATGATTTTTCAAAGAAAAACTTTTGTTTGATAATTATAAAAGTTTAAATTTTGGGCTCAAGGCCCCAATCTTTTTGGGTGTCCTTTTCAGATAACAATGTATGTGCACTTATATACAGTTAACATACATTGGAGAATGTGTAAGCATTTTGACCTTCCCCATTAAAAGAATTGGTGGGAGCATCAACCACCTCCCATACTTGAAAAAAGATCACATCTCAATCTTGTGGAAATTTAGCATCCAAACAGACCGAAAAATAGATGCAAATAAACCTGATATAATACTGAAGGACTTTAAAAAGAGGGTATGCCTGCTAATCGATATGTCCGTTCCAATAGACAAGAATGTATATATAAAAACATTTGAAAAATTGAGCAAGAATAAGGACCTGGAGATAGAAATTGGAAAAATGTGGAAATTGAGAACTAAAACAACACCAGTGGTTGTAGGCGCTCTAGGAATGATACCTAAGGGGTCTAATGATTACTTATCGCAAATCCCAGGAAACCCACGTATAGGAGAAATACAAAAGATAGTACTAATGGGAACTGCCCATATACTAAGGGAGATTCTGTCAATATAAGTACATCACAAGTCTAAACACCTAAGAAGCATGTGTGTGTATGTATGTTATTGAACATGGCGGACCTTGTTGTCACTTGATGTCACTGGTTTTGACTTGGTGATAACTCGTATGAACATAAAGCAAGATACATGCAACTGTAATAATAATAATAATAATAATAATGGTCTCTGATTTAAGCACAACGTCAGCAATTCTGGGTGAAAGAGAAAGTCGATTAAAACGACCCAGTGCATTACTGGTACTTTAATTTATCGATCCTGTAAGGATGAACGGCAGAATTAACCTCAGCGAAATTTGAACGCAGAACTTAAAGAGCCGTAACTCTATCCCGTGAAACATGTTGTCGGACACTCTACTGATACTGCCAATCCACCATTTGTTTGTCCCTTTTGCAATGTTTCTCTAGCAATCGGCTACTAGATGAAGCGTGTTAATTGGTCTCAAATCAGTCCCTGATTTCAAGTGGGATTCTGGCAGTGCTAGTGATGATAGAAATCTGGACCTTGCCTATGAGATCGAGTATTCCAATGCTTTTTATGAAAGACATAATAAGTTTAGGGACCGTGCCTAGCCCATCAGTGACAATGGACTCTTCCTTCATGGTGATTTGTTCTAAATAACAATGACAATAATAATAATAGCGACAGTAGAACTAATAGCAGCAACATCATCATCAGTAGTAGTAGTAGTAGTAGTAGTAGTAGTAGTAGTAGTAGTAGTAGTAGTAGCTATTGTTGTTGTTGTTGTGTTGTAGTTATAATCAATGAACCGATAGATATAATTGTTCATCGTCAACGGTGACTGATACCCATTTACATCAATCAATATAAATCTATGACTTCGTTTTGCATTCTCTGAATAGAATTTGTAATCGGATGTCAAACATACAGCGATATTTAAATTAATTTTCCAACTACATGGAAACAATATATTTATATGTTGTAGACTATGTTCTCTCGGCATAATGCCAAGGTTAACCAGATACTAATATCGACCAATCAACTGAAATCCATAATTATATTGAGACGTTTAAAGATTTGGTGTGAGACTGATAGTCATCTATAGGAATACTTATTTCCTGTGTACATAAACTTCAACCAGCTAGGTTTCTCACATTTCTGGCAATGTGATTGTGAGGGATATGAACATGAACACATCAATCCAAATCACGAATCAAGAAGGACAAAAATCGAATCTTGGCACTAATATAATTGATTAGTGACACATTAAATGAAAATGTAATGATTAACATATCGAGTATTGATTCCAAGTTGGGACGTTGTGGTTTTTCTAAAATAATCAATTTCTGTCTCATTTTCAGATGCTCACTCATAGTAGTAAAGTTATGCAAAAAAGAATTTCTCCGGCTTCATGTTGCTATACCAGAGTCGTTGCCCAACCATTTCTCTATCTATAATATCATTAAACTATAGTGATTTAGTTCTTCGCACATCAAGTATTTTTCTCTGGGTAATTGCTGGCCTTGTGTCTAAAGTAGAAACAATTATTATTGGCAGTATCGGTAGGGGGTCGGACGCCATGCTTTGAAGCATAGAGTTACCTCCCTGTATGATCTGAGTTCAAATCCCGGCGAGGTTAACTTTGCCTTTGATCCTTCCGGGGGTCGATAAAATAAAGTACCAGTAATGCACTGGTTAATTACTGGCCTTGTGCCAACATTAGAAACAATTATTATCAGGGATTGTCAGTCGTTAGAACAATGTATAGAACCCTTCCATGGTAATCGTTCCGTCAATCTTTGTTCTGCGCTCAAATCTAGCTGATTCAAACCTTGCCTGTTCTCATTTCGAGTGCACTAACTAATGTACCAGTCAAGTACTGGGGTCGGGTTTTCATATCTCTCTCTCTAGCTCTCTGGGTCTTTGTTTCTTTCTCTGAAAGAAATTGGTTGTGTACCAACCTAGAGTGTAAGGTGGTCTACCAGGTTTAAACATCACATGACATAATGATTGGCATGGTCGTTTCTCTAAGATTCCATCGAGATTTAACAGCCCTTTTTATGAATAAAAAAAGCCGGATTAATGATGTACTTTCAGGCATGTTGAGGAAAATAAATATATCGATAGCAGTTGAGAACATGTTAGCGAAAAGATCCTGCATCTTCAGGCACGACACATGCTCGCACAGATTATTCTTCCCGAAAAGAAAAACAAATAATCGCCAGGTTGTCGCTGGCATTAATATAGGTAACCGATTTAAACAAAACAAACATATATTAATTTAGGCTTATACCCGAGCAATCAGGACCCACGAGAAGTCTTCTGTATTAGCATCAATTTCGAATCATATTTTGTGATTTAAATGATGTTACGATTCGATTTTCTTTTACACACGCAACATTTATTTGTGTATGAAGTCATATTAAATACCATCGATGTAGACAAAACCCTTTCAGCAATTTAATGATTATATATGTAGTTAAATTTCGGATCTATATATCCAGTAATCATAAACTACGAGCACAACGGGACACAATTTGTAATTATCTATTTTGGGTGTGTTTTGAATCTCCTGGCTATACAGAGAATAATTACTACTTTATAACGGTGTGAGATCGAATGAATATTCCCACTCACCTACTAAACGTTTATTGAACTTCAGTTGTGTAATAGATGTTTTCATCAACACTTCGGTTTACAGATAGTAATATGTGTTATTCCTTTCTGAAATGTTCATTTATATTCAAATTATAACTCACAGACATACAGTTTCATTAACATATGCACCCCCCTCCCTCTATCTCTCTCTCTCACACACACACACACTATACCTCGTAAACTGTGGCCGACAGTAACACATATAAATACGCTCATTTGCCATAGACATTTGACTATACAGTAAAATATATATGATCAGCTTATTACTTATAATATGATAATTATGTTTTAAAACAGCGAGCGAGTTTTGAAAATTATAAATAGAAGAGCCTTATTTTTTTACTAAAGAATGTTTAGCCTGATAGTGCGGTTTAGAACCCTCAAAGAAATGAAAAAGATGATATTATTTTTCCATTTCTTTGAGGCTTCTAAACTCCACTGCAAAGCTAAAATTTCTTTAATAAAAAAATATGGTGAAAGCTTCTAATTCTAATTTTTTCTAATATGCTGGATGGTTCAATTGATCCGATGTATGTGCAATAAAGGCTGCCTTGATCTAAACGGTGATATCTATATACAAATATCTTCTGAATTTTAACCCCATGTAAAGCGCACTTGAAACTAGCTGAAATATGAGTACATCAATATGAATGTAAAGTTATACAATTAATCCTCTATCAACTAACTGCACATGGTCTAGTAGTAAGGGTGTTGGACTCACGATATTAACATCGTAGGTTCGATTCCTGGGCTGCGATGCGTGTCGTGTTCTTGAGCAAAACACTTCATTTCACGTTGCTCCTGTATATTCAGTTGAACATGAGCACCAGCTGGGGGTTTAACCCTGCGATTGACTGGCGTCCTGTCCAGGGGGGAGTCTTGTACGCTCAGTGGCTCCCGCCATGAAACCGAAATAAGCATCCGCCAGATAACCCTTCTGGCTTAAGACTGACGCGTGACTTAGACAACTAAGAGGACGGTTTTCAACTTGAACATAACTACTAAATAATGGAAATATCCACCGTTTATGTTACATGATTATATATCTGACTAAAGATAGTTATATAATAATTGTTTCTATTTTAGTCACAAGGCTAGAAATTTGGAGGGAGGGGAAAGTTGATTAAATCGACTCCTCTCTCTCACGAAGCGGTGTGTCCGATGCATTACCGATACAAGCAATCTACCGCCCTATTAATGGTTTCTGATATAGGCCAAAAGCTAGCAATTTTGGTGGAGGGGAAAGTCGATTAAATTGACCCCAGTTCATTACTAGTGCCTTATTTTATTGGCCCCGTATGGATGAAATGCAAAGCTAACTTCGACTGAATTTGAACTCAGATCGTAAAGGACCATAATTATATGATACTAAGCTTGTTGTCCGACGATCTACCGATACTGACATTAACACTAGGTTTCCTTCATAAATATCTTCTACCATTAAGACGTTTGGTGTCCCCATTTCCTTCACTGCCGTTTTTCTTAGCAAAATCGAGAGGAAGGTATGAAGCTTCAGAAAGGAGATCTCGAAGTGTAAATATGGATGCAGTGGGTATCATCGGCAGTTTTCGGCAACAATGTTTTCTGCATCTTGTTCGAGCTGATATATACCAACCTGCAAGCTATGTAATGCCTGATAAATTTCGATATTTCTTTTCTTTTCTGTTTGTCATTAAGATATATGCTTCATGGCCATTTCAGTTCTCACTTCGAATACCACCGTGGTTAGATATAGAAAAAAGTACCAGTAACGCACTGGGGACGGTTTTATCGATTTTCCCCTTCCTCCCGAAAAGTGTTGGTTTTGTACCTAAATCAGAAACCATTATGATAATGTAAACATATCTGTAATTCTTTCGTTTCAAAACCGCTTTACTCTACAAATATATCAATATTACAGCTTAAAGTGTGTTTGTCATAGTCCTTCAGAAAAATAATATAAAACCAAGTTGTTTGTCAACTTTGTAGCCATTCATATACTATTTAATTGTTTGTTGGATCTCGTTGTAATTTTTCTGTTTGTCAACTAGAGTAAATCATAGAAATACAGTGGTTTTAGTCTTCAGAAACCGTAACAACTCGTTGGAAAATATATTATATTTGAAAGAGGTTTGAGGACATTGACAGGAAAGATGAGTGAGAAATTTAGCACTTTAAACCACAATACAAGATACGAGGCAAGTAAACAAAGACAATAGCAACATCACTTAATTATTAGATCGCTCTTCCAGGAAACTCGAGGCATCTCGCTAATTGTTTTGTAATACATTTCAACTGATTTTACTGGCGCCACATATATTTTGGATTTTGAATACGTGTTTAAATAACTAACAAGAGATAAAACAGAAAACACCACCTTCATAATAACTTGGATACTTCCGGTGTCATAGAAGATGTGTATTGCAATTTATACAAATGCTGTCCGTTACCCAAAATGATTTGCATAAATGGCAGTTGAGGTTGTTTATCTAGCAGTTAAAATGTAGCTTATTTTGACTTCCCCACAACTGATATTGCTATATCTAGCTACATTCTATCAAAAGTATAATTATAACTACTTGCAATAGACTATACACTTCAAATACAAGAGGAGAAAACATCGAAAACGACAGAACCAATTATATGAACTATGACCAATAAAGCTGTTTATACGTTTGGAAATGAATATTTGATTCGACGTTCTTTGTTGTGTTCCATCGGGGTCAGTTTCTTCTTTTTACGTGTTTGGAGGTAATACAAAAACTAGTCTGTGGTAATGAATTGGGAAATTGTTAGGGCGTGAGACACGATTGATTTATTGCGGCCTTTACTTAAGTTCTTTTATTCCAAATACTCAACACGAATGCTATATAGAAAAGAGATCATTATATAACTCAAATGAAGCCACAGAGGTTAATTCCGTGGGATATTAATATGGTGTGATATCAACAGCGCATTTGCAGTAATTTTCCCTGCAGTTAGGACCACGATAAAATGGACGCAGGATATTCTGCATTTTTTAGCTAAGATCAGAAGGCTTGCAGATGCGTTTCTTCCCCGCAGACGAAGCAGTGCGTCCTTCTTTCCTCAGTGATTAATTGGATTTTGTCCCGTCCTTCATGTGGGAAAAATCCGGGATCTTGTTGATGTCCTATGGTTTCATTTGCAGAAGAATCTCCAAATCCATTCCGGAACAGTCTTCTCTCTCTGTCATTTTGATATCTAGGAGGGTAGTATCTGTCCCCTCCAGGATTACACACCCCAGGAGCCAACATATGTACATTCCATGTGGGATCCTGGGAATGCGGACCTTTACTGTTCTGTTGCCCATGTAGGACGGGTGCATGATAATGCGTTCCGTTCTGCAGGGGGTCCGGCGTGCTTAATAGCAAGGACCTCGGTTTTGAAGAGTACCGAGATGGTACTAAATTGCTTGGCCCTTGCTTTATACTCTAGGTCACTTCCGATGCACTTCAAAGCAGCCTCCACCTTTGCTTGGCTGGCAATTCCTTTTGCGTGTCTGCACTGTAATAGATCGAAAGTACACCGTCCTCCTTTGCATAGCCGTTATTGCCCCGTCTGGGATAGTCAAGTTTGCCCAAGCTTCGACTATGAGGGAAAGGATAAGGAAGGAATGTTACCGCAGAGTAAGAGCAATCTGAAAAACGGATTGAATTCAAGGAATAGGATCGATGCCATAAACACGCTTGCCATACCAGTAGTAACCTACAGTTTCAATGTCATCAACTGGTCAAGCACAGAGATCCCTACGCACGATACAAAAATTAGAAAATTCTTAACCATGCACAGAATGCTTCGCCCTAAGGCAGATACAGATAGAATATATCTCCCTAGAAAAGAAGGAGGACGTGGGTTAATCCAGTTAAATATTGCGTTGAAAACTGCAACAATTGGATTATCTATATATCTAAGGGAATCACATGATTGGATGATCAAACTCGTTTTGAAACACGAAAGCATCAAAAGATCATACTCCATTACAAAAGATGCACAAAGATACAGTAATGGACTACAAATTTCAGAAGATCCATTTACTGCTGAAACGGAAAACACAGAAAAATTAAAGCAAGTAAAAGTAACTGCAAAGAAAGAACTGCTACATAAACTGGCTAAGAAATGGCAAGAAAAGCCTCTGTATGGAAAATACCCAGAAAGAGCTAGCAATCCTGATGTTGACAAAACTTTAACCCATGAGTGGTTGGCATCCTCTGGACTGAAATCGGAGACTGAACGACTGATTATATCAGCACAAGATCAGTGTCTGCCCACAAAATATTACCAAGCCAACATAATGAAAAATGGATGCATAAAAAAATTATGTAAAAAACAACCAGAGACCATTGATCATATAATTTCAATGTGCAGTCCTATAGCTCCAATCGAATACCTGAACAGGCATGACAGAGCTGCACAATACATACATTGGATAATGTGTAAGCATTTTGACCTGCCGCATCAAAAGAATTGGTGGGAGCATCAACCACCTCCCATACTTGAAAAAGATCACATCTCAATCTTGTGGAACTTTAGCATCCAAACAGACCGAAAAATAGATGCAAATAGACCTGATATAATATTGAAGGACTTTAAAAAGAGAGTATGCCTGCTAATTGATATGTCCGTTCCAATAGACAAGAATGTATCTATAAAAACATTTGAAAAATTGAGCAAGTATAAGGTCCTGGAGATAGAAATTGGAAAAATGTGGAAATTGAGAACTAAAACAATACAAGTGGTTGTAGGCGCTCTAGGAAAGATACCTAAGGGGTATAATGATTACTTATCGCAAATCCCCGGAAACCGGCGTATAGGAGAAATACAAAAGTTAGTACTGATTGGAACTTCCCATATACTAAGGAAGATTCTGTCAATATAAGTACATCACAAGTCTAAACACCTAAAGATGCATGTGTGTGTATGTATGTTCTTTCTTGAACATGGCGGACCTTGTTGTCTCTTGAGGTCACTGGCTGTGTCTTGGTGATAACTCGTATGAACATAAAACAAGATAAATGCAACTGTTATAATAATAATATTAATAATAATAATAAGAAGAAGAAGAAGAATGAAAGAAATGCTGATATGGGTGCATCTGTGGGCGAGTGAGAACTGATAAACAATGAGTGATGATAAAATATACGTATGATATATACATCATGTAGTAAAACAAATCAGAAACATATCTAACATAATATTAGTTTTGTTAACATTTGTAATGTATGTTATGTCTTTTGAAAAGATATCTTATTAGGAGAGAGTTACATCTACGAAATAATATTTCTGGTTTTTAGCTTTTAAATGTAATGTATTTCATTTATTGAAAGTTAGCTCAGATGCGATTATATTTTTACCAGGCCTAGTAACCTTTTAAAATATCTTCTCTTACATTTATATTACTATAGATCATTGTGTGTGTGTGTGTGTGTGTGTGTGTGTGTGTGTGTGTGTGTGTGTGTGTGTGTGTGTGTGTGTGTGTGTGTGTGTGTGTGTGTGTGTGTGTGCGTGTGCGTGTGTGTGTGTGTGTTTGGTTTTTTTTTACAATTTAGCTTCAGGCCTAGTTGTATACAGATATGTATTGGAATTTGGTATTTCAGAAGAAATACGGTATGTTTAAAATAAACATTTAGAGAAACGTAGCAATTCCAAAACACCAGCGACTGACCCCATCTGTCCAGCAAAAGCAAAGGGTGAATCGTGGATGTGCATTTCGAACTGAACTGTTTCTCATCAGCACGATCCCTCCCACTCCTGCGACTGCTGGATTTAGAAAACAAATGAAAATATATGGTTTTCTCGTCTGTGTAAATAAGGTGATTAATCTCATTTGCATATGAATTCTATTCTAAATTGAGCAAACTTATGCAGTTTCGTATGCAAATGAGATTAATCACCTCATTTACATAGACGAGAAAACCATATATTCTCGCCTGTTTTCAAAGGCCAGCAGTTGCAAGAGTGCGAGGGATCGTGCCGATAAGAACCAGTTCAGTTTGAAAGCGCATCCACGATTGTCCCCTTGCTTCTTCGAGACACCGCCAGATGGCGTTAGTCGCTGGTGGCGTTGCATAGTTACGGTTCTCTAAATGTTTATTTTAAAAATACCGTATTTCTTCTGAAATACAAATATATATGTGTAGAGAACTATGCTAAATTGTAATTCTATTATATTATAAGTTGAGCCAACTTATACTGCTTCATATGCAAATGAGATTAATTACCTCTTTTAAACAGACGAGAAAACCATACATTCTCGCCTCATTTCGAAATCTAACAGTTGGAAGAGATGCTTTTCAATTGTTTTTTTTTTTAATCTTACTTATTATTTAATAAAATCTAAAGCACTAAAAAGAAACAAATTAAAAATACATCCCAATAAGGAAGGCAGCAACATATCTACTTATATATATAACCAGCAATTTCTCTGTCTGTCTGTCCGACAGTGGAAACACATGCGCGCGTGCGAATGTTTTTAGCGCACGCGTAGAGAGAGAGTGAGAGTGAAAGAAAGAGACAGACTACGAGAGGGGGATAGCGGGAGGGAGAGAGGGAGAGAGAGTGAATTGACGCTAAAACAAGTGCTATAGAAACATTACCTTCCCCTATCCACTGACTTTGGTCACTGAGGCCGAGGGAATCGCTGGTTGCTATAGAGACACCTTGCACAAGCCAGAAGTAACCAGTTCGTGGCGGTTCTGACTTGACACCATGCGAAGAAGGTTGCCATTGAATTTGTGGTTGTTGCTGCTGATAATAAGGACCATTTGAAGAAGGTTGCCATTGAATTTGTGGTTGTTGCTGCTGATAATAAGGACCATTTGAAGAAGGTTGCTGCTGCTGAGGTAATGTATTAATCAGATTGCGCAGTTCCATAACCTACGTTTGATTTGTTCAATTTTTTTCTTCAATTTTTTTTTATTTCTTATTTAAAAAATATAAATAATAAAATAAGGTTAGAAATTTAAATACGATTTAATTTCCATTTCCAGCAACCAATATCCAGTGTTGTAAATGTCATGAAAAAATGGGAAATAATTCAAAAAATTGAAGTTTAACTTTTGAACATTTGTTTTGCAATAAAAAAAATATTTCCTTATTCAAAGCTAATGGTATGATTAAAATTTCATAGGAATATATTTTTCTAACCGCCAGTTATTTAAATATTATTAAAAATAAATAAAAAAAAAAAAAAGAATGGAAGATTTTGTGTATTTTTTTACCACCTTCCAAGCCTTAAACACTAATTCTCGCGAATTTGTGTTTTGTAATGACCCTCAGGACGCTGCTATTGTTGATTCCAATAGTGCCTGGTATTCGAATATGTTAGTATACAATTTTTTGAATAAAATTAAGGCGCAATTAGAGCTGCCAAACAAAAGTTTTTTCGGCTTCGGCCCATATTATATATATATATATAATGGGGATGATGATGATGATATACATAGTTACATATGTATATGTAATCTCCTTATAATATATAACCAACAATTTCTCTGTCTGTCTGTCCGACAGTGGAAACACGTGCGCGCGTGCGAATGTTTTTTTGCGCACGCGTAGAGACAGAGTGAGAGTGAAAGAAAGAGACAGACTACGAGAGGGGGATAGCGGAAGGAAGAATGGGAGAGAGTGATAGTGAATAGACGCTAAAACACGTGTGCGCGTGCGAATGTTTTTTGCGCACGCGTAGATAGAGAGTGAGAGTGATAGAAAGAGACAGACCACAAGAGGGGGATAGCGGGGGTGTTGGTTGGACGGGGGTGGGGTGGGGTGGGGGTGGGGTGGAGAGGGGGAATTGAGGAGTGCTACAGAAACATATATACATTTCTGTGTGTGTGTAATATATATATATATATACACACACACACAGAAATATATATATATATACACACAGAAATATATATACATTTCTGTGTGTGTAATATATATATATATACACACAGAAATATATATACATTTCTGTGTGTGTAATATATATATATACTATCAGAAAACCACCCGGTGGGTGGTTTTCTGCTAGTCTATATATATAAAACTGAGGTTGTCTGTCTGTCTACTAAAACGTTCAGCACACATCTACTCTTAAACCGTGCGTAAAAATTTCGGTGAAATTGCTACAATAATAGATGAAGGTCTGGCGGACACATCGGCCAAAACATTTTTCAATTCGACCTACGCCAAGTGCAAAAATCGAATTTGTAATGTATTGATTTTTCAGTTCAAATGTATACATAGAGACGAGAGACGAGTTATTTCCCTTTTATGGCGTCATTTGTTCATCTATTTACGTTACGAACAAACTCCGCGTACAAAAATACGCGGACAGTTTTCGAGCCAGCAAAACTTTAACCTGCAAAATTCGTGAGTTCGATGTTTCAACATTAATCTTCCATTTTGCTTCATTTCCATTAAAAAGTCTTTTAAAACAATATTTCAGCGCATCAGTCTCGCCATCACCCGAGGCAACGCTGTGAGTGTGCTGGCTTGCCTCAAAAATCATTAGAGAGGTTGCCCAGTACTCGTGACGCTGCTGTCTTTTGCTCTGGTGTTGGGCTCCGTTGTTCATCCCTTCCTTTTCATTTTCTTTAATAGTGTAGCATTGAAGGAATATATCTTTCATTGTATCATCCTTTGTAGTGTTACCGAGGCATTTGTAATGTTATTTATGTATATATCTATATATATAAAACTGAGGTTGTCTGTCGCTCTGTCTGCCTGTCTGTCTGTCTACTAAAACGGTCGGCACACATCCCCTCTTAAACCGTACGGTCAAAATTCGGTGAAATTGCTACACTTATAGATGAAGGTCCGGCAGGGACAGCGGTCAAAATATTTTTCAAATCGACCCACGCCAAGTGCAAAAATCGAATTTGTAATGTATTGATTTTTCAGTTCAAGTGTATAAATAGAATATAAGAGACGAGTTATTTCCCTTTTAGGGCTGCGAGTGTGCTGGCTTGCCTCAAAATTAGAGAGGTTGCCCAGTACTCGCGACGTTGCTGGCTTTTTCTCTGGTGTTGGCTCCGTTGTTCGCCCCTTCCTTTGCATTTTCTTTAATATTGTAGTTTATGTATATATTTTAAATATATTGTAGTTTATGTATATATTTAAAAGATATTTGTTATGTTATTCTACTGTAAATTTATTTATATACTCTGTTTATACCCTAAAAATCTATGAAACAACATACATGTTGCAACTCTCTCTATATATATATATATCACACACACACATATACATCTAAAGAGAGAAAGGGAGATGTAGAGAGAGAGTGTGAGATAGGTCGTTATACAGAGAGAGGTACAATATAATCAGATAGAGAGACAGATAGAGAGAGAGAGACAGAGAGAGAGAATGGCGACGAACGCTGGTTCACACACACATAAACACATATATATATATATATATATATATATATATATATATATATATATAGAGAGAGAGAGAGAGAGAGAGAGAGAGAGAGAGAGGGTATGAGAAAAAAGGAGGAGGGATTGAGAAAGAAAGAAAGTTTAAGCAAATAATCGCTTCTTTCAACATTAACGGGATCTTCTTAAACTAATAAATTCTATCTGTGAACGCAGAATTAGATATTTCAAAAAACGTTGCAACCGTAGGAAAACAGGAAGACGATATTTTCGTTCGTGAAGACGTTCCGTGGTAATGAACGGAAAAAGGCGAGGATAATACGTCGTTATGTGGACCGAGAAGCACAATCCCATGCAAAGACGAGACCAAGTTTATGGTGTAAATGGAGTCGTTAGATTAATATTCCATTTAAAATAACCGAATGATTTCCAGCCCCGGAGTTTAAAAATGATGTAAATAAAATTGTAAACGAAAATGACAGAGGTTATTAAAATAGGTGTTTCTACTTTTGGCACAAGGCCAGGTACTTTATTTTATAGACCCCGTAAGGATGAAAGGCAAAGTTAACCTCGACGGGATTTTAAATTTGCCTTAAAATAGTAAAAGTAAATAGTAAAGATTTAGGCCAGTACATACGCGTGCGCCGACGCACACACAAATACCAACGCACACACACACACACACACACACACACACACACACACACACACACACACACACACACACACACACACACACACACACACACACACACGCACGCGTGTGTAAACCTTATGCATTTCTACAGTATTTCCACCAAACTTAAGACACATTACTTATGTACTCCGGATGGTCATGGGCAGTTTCATTTTTCCAGATATTGATTATAGGGCCTCCCGGCAGATAACCCTCTTTAGCCACTTCCTTAGAGTCGACTGAAGCACTGCAGTGCAATGCAACAAAACGTCATGGCTTCTGGAGTTCGCAACCGATTTTCATAAAACTTGACACATGGGCTACGTTTGTTTTACAGATCAATGTGAACTCTCAGAATTGAAATATATTGTGTAAGGGATCCCTGGAGGCAGAAACCCCTTTTGGAAAAAGCCGATGGTTTTGTAAAAGTATAGATGTCCAAGCAACACTGAAGTATTGATATAAATGGTATACATAACTGGTATTTAATACCCGAGCAATGCCGGGTACCTCTGCTAGTACTTGATAAATGTATCCGAACACGGAAGAGCCGAACTCCCACTCTCGTCACATCCCTCTCTCTCGCCTTCTCCTTCTCTATGTATTATAAGAAAATGGGTCCCACGTGCTAGCCGCCCCACGACCCCGGTGGACAGAATGGAGAAGATGTATTACCGGAGGATGGTAAGGGAGGTGCGAGCGCATCCACGATTTTCCTCCTTGCTTCTGTTGGACACCGACAGACGGCGTTCGTCACTGGTCTTTTGTCATAGCTTTGTCTCTCTAAATGTTTATTTTAAACATACCTCATTTCTTCTGAAATACGAAATTCCAATACATACACACGCGCACACACACACAGACACATACACACACACATATATATATATATATATATATATATATATATATATATATATATATATATTAATATAGAAGAGCTTCTACAGGATTAGAACTGTTTCATTCGTGTGAAATCATCACGAATGAAACAGTTCTAGTCTTGTAGAAGCTCTTCTATATTAAAACATGTATACTCTGCTATGGATTGAGTAACTTACTTACAGTGTTTACCTCCGATTCAACCCGGAATAACTTATTTATATATATAAATATAAATATATATATATATATATATATATATATATATATATATATATATATATATATATATATATATATATATATATATATATAAAGAAGGAAATGTGGTGAGGAACCAGATGGACCATAAAGCACGAAATTACTCAATACTTAGGGTAGTAGAGTGGGTAATAGGAACTAGTAGGACCCCGACGCCTCAGCTCGAGCCGTTTCCAGAATTAGCCGTCGAAACGGTTTGAGCTCAGCCGTTGGGGTCCTACTCGTCTCTATATATATATATATATTGTTATACTTGGGGAGGGTCATATTTGTGTAATAATATTGCCATAATTAATAACAGAACACACTTATTGTTTGGTTGGTTTTCGCTTCTCCGTCTTTTATATCGGTTAATTGAATTTATTCGGACCTCAATGTTACCATTGACTGACCAACGGTCAAAAATACAGATACAATATAGACACAAACACATATATACAGAGTCTAAAAAAGTTATTTCGTTGCACATCTGCAGCATCGTCAGTGGTACTATTATGTTTCCTCCCGTTGTATGCCTACGCCATCTTTATTTAGTATGTTTATTTATTTGTTTTGTCTTCTCCGCGCATGCGTTTGCGTGTGTGTATAGTGTTTTGTTTGATGTATGTTTGTGTTTGGGTGACTGTGTATTGGTTATTGTATTCTATCTTAGTTTACTAGTGTGTGTTTATATGTGTTTGTTGTTATTGTGCTTGTGTATGTATTTATTTATTTATTTATACTTCTCTTAGGTCAGTGTTGTTTGTTTGGGTGTTGTTGTTATTCCATTCATTTTTTCTATTTAGCCTTAGCCTTCTAAATTCTATTTCGCTGGCCTCTCTGATTTGCCTAACTGATGGGTCATTTCTATGTTTCGATATTATTCTAATTTCTATGTTGTCTATGTTACCGTCGTGTTGTTGTCTGACGTGTTCGTATAGTACTGAACCGTTTTTTCGTCCTTGTAGTCCCCCCCCCCTTTGTTGGTCTATCCTTTCACCTATGCTACGAGCTGTCTCGCCTATGTATGTTGTTGTCATGTTTCTGCAAGTACCCTCTGTACATCTTATGCTATAGACTACGTTTCTAGTTTTACAGTTTATTCGGGGGTTTACTTTAGATATAATACATTTCCTATTAGTACAGTGGGTTTCTTAAATAAATAAATAAATGCATAAATACATACACAAGCACAATAACAACAAACCCATATAAACACACACTAGTAAACTAAGATAGAATACAATAACCATTACACATTCACCCAAACACGAACACACATCAAACAAAACACTATACACACACGCAAACGCATGCGCGGAGAAGAAAAAAAAAAAATAAAAAAAATAAACAGATTAAATAAAGATGGCGTAGGAATACAATTTAACGGGAGGAAACATAATAGCACCACTGGCGATGCTGCAGATGTGCAACGAAAGAACTTTGTTAGACTATATATATGTGTTTGTGTCTATATTGTATCTGTATTTTTGACCGTTGGTCAGTCAATTGAGGACCGAATAAATAAAATTAACCGATATAAAAGACAGAGAAGCGAAAACCAACCAAACAATAAGTGTGTTTTGTTATTAATTATGGCAATATTATTACACAAATATGATCCTCCCCAAGTATATCAATATTTGTTTCGATACGATTTCATATCAAAAACCTCGCAAAACTAATGTATATATATATATAAATATATATAAATATATATAAATATAAATATATATATATATATATATATAAATATATATATATATAAATATATATATAAATATATATAAATATATATAAATATATATATATATATATAAATATATATAAATATATATATATATATATAAATATATATAAATATATATAAATATATATATATATATATATATATATATATATATATATATATATATATATATATATATATATATATATATATATATATATATATAAATATATATATATAAATATATACCAGTAACTACAAGTTGCATTCCCTGGATATATATATATATATATATATATATATATATATATATGTATATCAGTACTAACTCCAAGTTAAAACCCCTGGATATATATATATATATATATATATATATTTATATATATATATATATATATATTCATATGTGTTTGACAGTTGTTCTCGTATTATAATAAACAGGCGAAACTGCAGAGGAGCAAGACACACCGCACATATATATACTAGACCTGAAAAATGCGCAAGCTCAAAAGAGCCACAGAATGTTATAATAAATCTTCAAAAGTGTGGGACTAGAGTTGTTGCTCAAATATATTGTAATCATTATCTATCGTATTATCTATCCACAATCTCTGGCATTCATTCATAAAAAGGAGAGTCATAACGAACTCAAGACGACGCGATAATCATTTAAGCTAATGTTCATTATCTCATATTAGATGTTTATTAATGATTAATACGAAATGCACCTAAACCGAATTCTATATTATAAATTCACTTAAATAATTATCGTGTCGTCTTGAGTTCGTTATGAGTCTCTTTTTTGTAAAAAGATGCCACAGAAGTGTACGATAGATAATGATTACAATATTTTTGAGCAACAACTCTAGTCCCACACTTTTGGAAGTTTATTATAACATTTTGTGGCTCTTTTGAGCTTGCGTATTTTTCAGATATAGTTTAATATTTTTTTAAGGCAACACTTGTAATAACTCTAGTTAAACATGATTTATATTAATAATAAATTATCGTTGTAATGTAATTAGATTATATAATTGTTATTTTATAAATGATCTTATAAATATTATTGTAAGACGTATACAAATATTTTCAGACTTTTAATATAAACAACTACAAAAAACAATCAATATTAAATAAATATATTTTACATAATAATTGTTATAGTTTAATTAATAAAAATTAAATATTACATACAAATAGTCTAACATAATAAAAAAATAAATTAACATAATGATAAAAAAATAATCTAACATAATAATGATAAAAATAATCTAACATAAAACGAACAATGATATGGACAAATATACAAGTAAATATGATTCAATATTATAAGCATGTTATAACGAACTGAAAAAAATAGTTAATATAAATTTAAAAAATCATATATAAATTAACAATATAACTTAGCAAAACGAGAAAAATATTTTGATTATAAACGACGAAATACAGAGGGAATATTTGAAACCGAAACGAAAAATAAACGTGCAAATAAAATGGCGGATGCTTTTGACCAACAATTTCTCTCGTTGGTTGATTAGCAATAAGACGAAGAAATTAGCCAATAAGACGATACATTACAAAACATATTTGGCAGAGTTCACCACGGCCAGCGATAAACCTTGAATATTTTATTCACAAGCTACGCATATATGTCTGACAGACATGCAGACTTAAAACATTCTGTTGTTAGTCACTGAGTGTCTAACAGATGTATTATGTATATATATATATATATATATATACTAGCTGAGCTACCCGGTGATACCCAGGTATTTTAGGAAAGTTACAATATATTTGGCACACATTACAAAATACTTGACCATTCAAATATGATTGCTGAATTTTAATAGAAGTAGGAATTATAGCAGAATATTTATTGCTGTTTGGTCAAAGTAAATCATCTAGATGAAAATATTATTTTTTTCCAGTGGTGACTATTTGAATACCCCCCCCCCAAAAAAAAAAGACAACACTACAAAAAAAAATATCTTCATAGAAGATATTTTTTTTTTAAAATAACTGTTTCTACTTTAGGCACCACAAGGCCAGTACATTACTGGTACTTTATTTTATCAACCCCGTAAGGATTGAAGGGCAAAGTTAACCTCGGCGGGATTTGAACTCAGATCATAAAGGGACGTAACTCTATGCTAGAAAGCATATACTGCCAATCAACCACCCTATGTTAATTCAAATAACAGCGGAAAATAGTATATTCAAATAATATATTTTTAAAATACCGGATTATTTTTTTTTTTAGGGGGGGGGGGTTGTCTGTTAAATACATACATATATACAACTTCTATAAAAGCATCTGTGATTTCTTCAGACATATGTAGAACATAAGCTTTGATGGTAACATATATCGTCTGCTAAAGAACCCCCCTCCCATAACACACACACATATATATGTGTAAATATATATATATGAACGCGGACACACGTTAGGTAAAGAATCTCTCCAATCACCTTCCTTCTTTCCTGCCTCTTTACTTTTCTCTCTCTTCCATCTTTTCCCTTTTCTTCTTGTCTTTCTCTTCCCATCAGTTTCACTCCCTTTTTCTTTCTCATCTCCTCTCTTTCTCTCTCTCATCCTCTACAGAATAACGAACAAAAAATAAATAAAAGATAAATAACATTGGGAGAGTTAAGAAGTGTGTAAAAATAATAAATAAATAAAAGTTAATGAACGCGGGCGACTTTCCCTTTCTCTCTCCCATCCCATTTCTCTCTCTTTTTCTCTCTTACCTCCCCCTCTCTCTACAGAATATTGAACACAAAATAATTGTTTCTACTTTTGGCACAAGGCCAGCAATTAACCAGTGCATTACTGGTACTTTATTTCATAGACCCCATGAGGATGAAAGGCAAAGTTAACAAAAAATAATGAAAAGATAAATAACGTTAAGGAAGCGGGAGAGTTAAAAAGTGTGTAAAAATAATAAATAAATAAAAGTTATTTCTCTCTCACATCCCCTTACTCTCTCTCTCCCATCTCCCACCCTCCCTCTTTCTCTCTCATCCTTTACTCTCTTTCTTTCTCTCTCACATCCCCTAACTCTCTCTATCTCCCATCTCCCACTCTCTCACTCTCTTTCTCTCTCATCCCTTACTCTGTTTCTTTCTCTCTCACATTCTCTTACTCTCTCTCTCTTTCTCTCTCATCCCTTACTCTCGTTCTTTCTCTCTCTCTCCTATCCACTCCCTCTCTCTCTCACATCCACTCACTCTCTCTATTTCTCTCTCATATCTTACTCTCTCTCTCTTCCTCTTTCCCACCCCTCACTCTCTTATCTACAGACTGGAGAACATAAAAAAACAAAATGGGTGATCTCTTTTGATATTCATTAGAAAATAAGATAAATTGAATTTAAATGAATTCCTTGCTTTGCAAAGTAAAACATTTTCGACCGTTACCTGTCCAAGTGTATAGTGAATATGTACATGTAATTTTGAGAAGTATGGTCCGGTAGTTTGCTATTTTTAGGCGGACACACAGAACCGTAAACTTGCATTTATATACATATATAGATATAGATAGATACATATGTATTTATGTATATATATATATATATATATATATATATATATATATATATATATATATATATATGAAAGACCTAAAATACCACCCCACTCCTACTGACTAGCCTCAGTGTCACGTGATTGATTCTTTAGAATCTGCCACTTGACCAGAGACAGTGAACTTGTTTCAGTGCTATGGAATTCAGTCCCCGCTAGCTGTTCCATCCACCGAATTATTATTTTTATATGAGTTCCTAGTGTCCGCGCATTACCTGGGGACTTAGCTGAGAATAGACTCCCTGATGACGTAATGAATTCTCGATAGTTACATTGCGTAACTATATTTATCCCATTACAGAAACTAATTAGTTGGAGTGAAAATTTTAGTAAGTAAGTTAATTTTTAATTTGTAAAAATTTTCTTATTTTACGTCTTTCATATAATTGTTCTGCATCCCCCTGCATAGAACCACCTAGGTACTATGACATTACTTATGTATTTGCTAGCATTAGTGTACATCTGTACGCATATGTTGGTAAATATACTAATTCTCTCTATATATATATATATATATATATATATATATATATATATATATATATATCAGAATGGATGCAGTAAAAATCGGTTAGACCATTACTCGCCAGAGTAGTCGATACTTGGAGTAGTAGAGTGGATAATATGAAGAATTTGGACCTCGACCCCTGAGATCCTGCCGTTTCGACAGCTATATCCAAACATAGATCGGATCTAGCTCTTGAAATGGCAAGAGCTCACCCGCTGTGGTCCCGAATCCTTCATATATGATATGTGTGTTTGTATGTGTGTGTGTGTGTATGTGTGTGTGTGTGTGCGTGTGCATGTGTATGTGTGTGTGTGTGAGTGTGTATGTGTGTTTGGGTATCTATATATTAGGGCGCACCTGAGCCGCTAATTTCAAGCAGGTTTTATTGTAACTCAATTATATATTCCTCTATGTACATACATACTATTTTTATGTATAATAGTCGGCGTTCATATTGGATCAGGGGTCAATGAATTATGATGTGTGGAGAATGAGTGGATACATTTGTTAAGGTCTTTAGGTTTTGAAGCTAGTAAACGAATTGTTGGTGAAGCTACATAGAGGCTCTCTTCTTCTGACTCTGGTGACCTGAGGTTGACTGAAAGCCAAAATCAACTGGCTGCTTGAGAGCTGCGAGTGAAGGGGGTATGTAACTAATATAGTGGTTTGGTTTAATGATTCATGTGTGATCATGAAAGCTGGTGACACGCCTTTTTTTCATGACGTAATTTGATTGGAAATAAGTTGCAGAATTGATACAGCAACGCATTGAATGGATCGTCATGTGAATTATTAACGTGTATTGGAATTTCAATGAAATATATTTTAGGTGAAGATCGTTATTGTAACCCTTTTCTCTGTTATGCATGGGTTTACTCAGCTTATTGTATAATCTCCAGGCTATTCTTGACACAGGGGATGTTTTATGGTAATATTCTAGATTTTATACTCTGAAATCTAGTGTCTTCGTAATGGCCATAACGAATCAGCATTGCTTGTTCTTTGTATTACTGGATACAAGTTTATTCACCATGCAGAATATAAATGAAGCGTTAGTAATTCTGAAACAAAATTTCATATTAATTTTGAAAACGTCAATGCCATTAAAAAAGATAAGCATATGAACCTGGATGAAAATTTATTTTTGAATCTACTTCTGTATATTGTTTTGTTTTTATATTTGTGTTTGTGTTGAATTGCATTCTTAAAGATGGTAAATATATTATATAATTTTGATTTCATTGTTGGTAGTGTAGTTAGTTTATCGGCTAATATTGTGTTGTATGAATTTCTTATTCCCCCTGTTAAGAAAGGAAATCTTGTATATGTTCATAATCTGCATTGTTTGTTCATTTTAGCTGTATTTGTCATGCATTAGTAAATGTGAATAACTTTGAATGAACGAAGGATGGCTATCACTATTTCCTTTCTTAAACTAATGAAAAATATGAAAAACAATGTCAGGGGCGTGAGGGAATACTATTTACAGTAAAAGATGAATTAATGGTATTTGAATGTATATAATTTGCATAGGATATTATGTGTTCCGAGGACATTGTTTCTTAAAAACGCAAAAAGCATTAATGCATATTCTTTGATACGACTTATTTTGCACAATTGTTTGTTAACCATCTCTCATTGTAAATAAATGATAATGTAGGACCTCCATTGTTTGACATGGGCCGAAGTGAAAGGACTTTTTTTGCAATGGATTGATTAAAATAAAATGAAATATATTGATGCAACATATGCAACAAATCATTCTGTCCAATCTATTTTTGGCTATGCAGTTGTTAGTAGGTTAGAATTTATCTCCTTCATCTTTGGGGATATGGGTAAAATGGCAAATACTGATCCGAAAATTGAAATTACAAATAGAAAAGAAGTATGCAATAACACACGAAAGAAGAAGAAATGAAATGCAAGTGAGTACATTACACAGAGGTAGCAAATAAAGAGTGACATTTACCTATTTGTAGTTCCTATTGGAAGCGCTTTTCATAATCAATTTTGTAGGCCCTTCTGTTAGGGTAATTTTGTTGTTTCCATGTAACAGTGTTTCTGTGTTTTTGAATGTTTGTGATTATTTATTCTTGCTTGGTTGATGTTTGTTATCGCCACTGCTTGCTTTGCTTGAAATGTATACTCCTTCTGAAATTATTGGCACAAGGCCAACCATTTTGGGGGGAGTGGCAAGTCGATTCAATCGAGCCCAGTACGTTACCGGTGCTTTATTTTATCGACTCCGTAAGGATGAAAGGCAAACAAACACCAGTGGGATTTGAACTCAGAATGTAAATGGTCGTAACTATATGCCTCAAAGATTAATATCCGAGGCTCTAACGATACTGCCAATCCGGCGACCTATTGAGTTTGGATATATTTTGAGAATTATGTATTCGCCTATTTCAACAGTTCAAAAATGTTGGTGAACCTTTTGTTATGTTTCAATGAAACATTGTTTTAAATGGATATCTTCTTATTGTGTCTACATGACAGTCAATTTCAGAGCTTGGCTAGATGTGGTTCCACCACAGCTGAACACATTGCTGTACGTCCTCATTAAACTCTGTTAAGTCCAATGCCTTGCAGGAGTGTTCCAGTAGGGCGCTTATCAGGAGGTGCTGCGTAGTCTGTGATTCGATGCCGCAGTCATACACAACGTCCCTGTCCTTTAAATATCCCCATTTTGCAAGATTAACTTTTGCACATCCAACACCATGAATATTTGTGTGAGGCACTTGCTATTCTTTTATCGATTGTTGATTATAGATTTCGTAATATGATTAATTTCTATTAATAAGTATTATTTCCCTTTGTGATAGTTAAGAAATGTGTGTTTGTATCATGTTACTGTTATTGACTGTAAAGTAAGGTATGGTAATGTATCAATGAAGATTTATTAAATTAAATGTAAGAATATTAGAAACCCTAACAGATTTAGAAGTGAACAATATTTACATAAATCAGAAGTTGCCTGGATATATCAGTATCACTGCTTAGATTATAGTTGTTCGTAAGTAATGTTATCTGGTCTTTATGGAAATTGGTAATTATCGGTTTACCGTTTAAAAGTGCCAATAAATGGATAAGAAGCGATTGAATTTGAAATGAATGAAAAGATAAACGAAATATATTTAACTGAATAATACATTTGTGAAGAAACTTTGTTATCCATTATCCCTGAACTGAATTATAGATCATGTGTTATGATGTGCTATGACTTCATTCAGACTCTGGTGTACTGTTGACATCTTTGTAGGATTATGTAAATGCTCTATCATCCATTCTTTATTTTAAGTATAATGTGGCTATATTACTATGAGGCAAATGCCTGGGAGAAACGATTCATTTTAGAAACCATTCTTATCCTCCGTGAATTCTCTAAGATATAAAATATTTGCCTAGTTCCATACTAAAAAATCTAGTGTACAATATCTCACTCTGATTATCTATATTATCATCTAATGAAGAAATATTCTATAAAAATGCATAAGCAACACATACCGTAGAAAACAACAACAAGTTAGTGCCAGCAATGAAACATCGAAAACCCTGGATCCTGCCATTACTCCCAATATCCACATTAACACGAATGACACAAATTCTCTAAAAATCACCAATCCTAACGATTCGAATATTTCTATAACTTACCTAATAATAGTACTATAAACCATACGATAACACCTAACTCCACTACTCTTAAAAAAGCAGTTAATAATAACACCTTATATCTTAATTCTCACAATAAACCTAATGATATATTACCTATCTCATTGAACCTTCAACCTAACCAAACTACATCCTTACAATCCAAAAAACCAGAGAAACATATCCGAACAACTGTAGATAACAAGAATAATACCAAAATGCCAGGTCCTATCAATAATGCTCCATTAATAAAACTCCCAATATCCTCTATAAATCAAACAAAAAGCAATAAATAAAAAACTAATACAATTCAAAAATAATATTAAACAATTAGTTCACTCCCATAATAACAATCACAATATTATAATTTCATCTGATTACAATATCTACCCTCAAACTTCTATACATACCCAATATAATAAGAGTAAACCAATTAGAAACCATAAAAGAAATGTAACATGGTATAACGCTCCATTCCACTTGCAAACTATGGGCCAAATCCCTAAAAAGATTTTTACAATTCTCGATAAGCATATCCCACCTAACCATAAATACCACCAAATCTTAAACAGAAATACAGTAAAATTTTATTACTCCACATCGAGCAATATACAAAAACAAATAAGTGCATATAACATCTATAAATGTAAAAATGCTCCATGTATACCACACACAATAGCACACCACGCACAAGAT
The DNA here is from genome assembly GCA_964016885.1 of Eledone cirrhosa. Classification (NCBI taxonomy): domain Eukaryota; kingdom Metazoa; phylum Mollusca; class Cephalopoda; order Octopoda; family Eledonidae; genus Eledone; species Eledone cirrhosa. The sequence continues at coordinate 60,023,369 of OZ024743.1, forward strand.
AACTATGGTAATACTACAACGCATAACCAGAATATTACTACATATCCACCTGCTACATCTGCTGACTCACCTCACCAGCACAATACAGAAGCCTACAACCAACTACCATCTTCCTCGCCCTTAATAGGGACTAAGAATTACATACCCAATCTAAAAAATAACTTCCAAAACAACCATGATTCTATAAACGCTATATCAAGTATAATTTCACCAACTAACAACCCTTCGGGCCGTGACCACCCAACCGCAAAACCTTCTCTCCCAAATAAAAGTGTAAACACAAATACTAGCACTATTATTGGGAATATAGATAGCATATCTGAAACCTTATATGCAAACGGTTGTAATTGTAGAATAAAAGATAATTGCCCCTTAAATGGAAATTGCTTAATTAATAATATAGCATTTAAATGGTGTAATCACCACTAAGGATTCTAATCAATCCTATATTGGATCCACTTCTAATCCGTTTAAATCGAGATTTTATGCACACACCCACAGTTTCCGAAACACTAAATTAGCTAATACCACTTCTTTAGCAGAAGCAGTTAATAATTGTAAAAAGAGGAATATTAAATATAACCTAACTTGGAAGATTCTTAACAGAGCCATTTCATATCAGGGCAATAGAAGGGAGTGTGGACTGGATTCCCAAGAAATTTTTGAAATTACTAAATCGAAGGACACTCTATTAAATAAAAGACAATAATTAATTATAGTATGCAACCATAAAATTAGAAGGGCATTCAAATATTATAAATACAACTAAACAAATATAGAAAATGATATAGGAGAAAACATGTGTGAGTATGTGTGTGTGTGTGTGTGAATATGTATATGTGTGTGTGTATATATATATTATGTGTATGAATAAGTGTATGCCTCTATATATAAATGCGGGTGTGTACATGTATATGTGTGTGCGTATATAGTATGAGTATGTATGTGTGCGTGTATATATATGTGTATGTATGGGTATGTATATACGTGTGTATATATATATATATATGTGTGTATATATATGCGTATGTATATCTCTATCTATATCTATATATATATATATATATATTCTGCTATTAGAATCAATCCATGGATTAAATCCTATATCTCATCCCTATAACTGTTTTAAGTAATTAACTATAATTTAGCACTATACATTACATTATTTTCAACAATCTAATAAATATGTTTAATTGATATCCATTTAGACCTCCTTTTTTTTAAAATCAGATTATTAATGTGGATTCTTATTCGAAAATATAATTCCCTACAGGGAAAGCTTCATTCTAACCACTCTAACAAATACAATACTTACACAAACTTTAGTATTTTCTTACCTATATTTTATCTAAATTTACTTCAATTTGGTTTCATTTATATTCCTCTACTTATTATTATATATTTTTAGAACAAATTATTCCTCTCAACAAAGAAATAACAAACATTTTAAGATTGCTCTATACCATCCTACTAGATGTAACACACTAATCTCAGTACCCCTTTTCCTCCAACCATAATCTTCTTTGACCATCAACACTTTTATATACAATATGTCTAAATTCCTTTACACTAACAACTTTCATTTCTTTTCTTATAAGTCATTTGATACCTCAACCCCTGACGTCTTATTTATTCATCTACTACTACCAACTTAAGGATCTATACTGCTCCTTCTTATTCTTACTATTGGTCAACCTCAACCTGGTTATAAAACGTTACTTATTCATATATATGTTTTTTTTGTATTCTTCAATAAACAAAACACATTATTTCTGAGGACGTATGTATATTTTCTTACTATGATATTCTGTAATATATTTTACATAGATCAATAAAAGAATGGACATACGGGGGACAACCACCAGAAACGATCGTAAAATAATGAGTTTTACTAAGAATTAAGCGTTTTTTGTTTAATTTCATTGTTTTAATATTTCTATTTTTGACTTTGTATCCAATGAGTTCTGTCGATGAAAATTTTGTATTTTAAACTTTACTTCACGATATCCTCTACATACGGATTGCATTGAGTTCTTCATACGGTTTAAACCGTACCATTAATTGGTGGATTTATCTGTGTATATATATATATATATATATATATATATATACTTGTAATCTGAGTTTTTCAAATATTAACAAAAAATGACGATTCGTTAGCAATAATGCAAAGAGGCCTCATTTTTAAAGCCATGTCAGTAGAATGAGCCCTTCAGCCATGCAGAGCGAAACATTTATATATATATATATATATATATATATATATATATATATATATATATATATATATATATATATATGTAGATAAATCTACCAAGAGTTTACGGTAGTGTCCAATCCGTATGAAGAACTCAATGTAATCCGGATATCATGGAAAGAAGAGTTGCAATGAAAAATCACTTTCGGTGAAAGATAAACGGAATACAGAGTCAAGATAAAATATAAAAAAAATAATGAATAAAACAATGAAACAGTTCCTTATATTAAACAAAAAAAGTTCATTACTTAACGATCGTTTCTGGGATATATATGTGTTAGAATTGGCATGTATATTTAACAGATCTATGTACAAAATTATACAAAATTATACAAACTATCAAAATTAAATATACATACCAACTCATATATATGCCGTCTTCAGAAATAATATTATTTCTGAAGACGGCATATATATGAGTTGGTATGTATATTTAATTTTGATAGTTTGTATAATTTTGTATAATTTTGTACATAGATCTGTTAAATATACATGCCAATTCTAACACATATATATCCCAGAAACGATCGTTAAGTAATGAACTTTTTTTGTTTAATATAAGGAACTGTTTCATTGTTTTATTCATTATTTTTTTAATATTTTATATATATATATATATATATATATATCTAAGGCGGGTAAAATTCCCGAGATCCATGGACGAGTTCTTCTCAGCGGTCTCTGTCCTTCATTATCGCTGCCATATCCTGCATCTCCAACAGACCAGTGTCTGTCCTTAGGGCATCAACATATGTTAACCTTGGTCTTCCTCTTCTAGTGTGTCCATGTAGGGGCTCCCAAAGGAGCACTGAGTGCAATGTCAACTCTGGATGTCGGTAAGCATGTCCAGCCAACCTCAGTCTCCTCTGTGTCACTTTTGAGCTGACTTTTGGGATGCTCCCATACAGCTCTGAGTTTTTCATCCTCAGTGTATACTGATTAATGTTCAGAGCCATCCTCAGCATTCTCGTGTAGCACCCATCCACCATCTGAGTGAGTTTCTTGGTCAGTGTCCAAGTCTCAGACCCATACAGCAGCACAGACTCCACTACAGCAATGAAGAGGCGGATTTTCAGGTGTCTACGAAGGTCCGACTTCCACACCGATCTCAAGCTGTGGCACGCCGCCCAGGCCTTGCTCTTCCTCTCAACCACATCATCTTCCGTATTCCCAATCTTTGCTCCCAAATACAGGAAGTCCTCAACCAATTCCAGCGGCTTACCGCCTACATTAGTCATCCCCTCTGACTTCTCAACATTCTCTACCAGATATTTTGTTTTAGTCTCAATCATTCTCAGCCCCACACTCATCGACACAGTCTCAACCTGCCGCATCAAATCCTCTGCCTCCTTCACTGTATTTGTCACCAAAACTATGTCATCGGCAAATTCAGCATCCGATACCTTTTTCGCCCTAACTCTCCTGCTCTGAGCCGGTGCTACAGTAAAGCCAGAGTCCCGGTAAGGTATTGTCAGCCATTGAAAAGAAATATGGAGAGTCGATCTAACAACACTAGGGTTAGAGCCCCTAATTACACTGTCAAGGAGCAGTCTGGTCGTTATGACTCTGCTGGCTTAGAGCCACAGAGAGGGCCAGTGGATGATGGATCAGCTGTCTCTGAGACAAATATAAAGAATGCAGTTTTGTCCTGCAGAAGAGCCATCAATACCCTGGGTATGACATTAAACTACATCCAGTGGCAAGGCTCCAGTTCGGGAGTTCAGGAGATGTGGGGAATGTGGAGTTACTCCTTAGTTGTCATGACTCCCAGGTCTGCCCTGGCCCGGGATGGTAGTACCTGTTAGTGCTCCGTTTATGGGTTAAATAACTACCTTATTCGAGTGGCGCCGGTAAGGTATTGTCAGCCATTGAAAAGAAATATGGAGAGTCGATCTAACAGCACTAGGGTTAGAGCCCCTAATTACACTGTCAAGGAGCAGCCTGGTCGTTATGACTCTGCTGGCTTAGAGCCACAGAGAGGGCCAGTGGATGATGGATCAGCTGTCTCTGAGACAAATATAAAGAATGCAGTTTTGTCCTTCAGAAGAGCCATCAAAATGGGCACTTTGAATGTGAGGACTATTCGAACGCTGGAGAAGAGAGAGGAGTTGGGACATCTGTTCGAGGAGAGTGGTATACAGATACTTGCGATCCAAGAACACAGGATTCTACACGATGAGCCCGTGAGGAGTGTGATGATCGGGAGGAAGAGCCAGCTCATCACTACATCGGCAGTGAAGAACACAACAGATGCTGCAGTGGGAGGAGTGGTTTCTGTGTTCAGTGCAAAAACCAATCTGTTGGTGAGGGAAATAATGCCTATCTCCCCGCGAGTGTTGAGGGTGACCTTCAATGGAAACCCAAGACTGACAGTCATCTCAGCCTATAGTCCAACCGAGGGGGACAGTGATGTGAATGCCGAGGAGTTCCATGAGGAGGTGTGTAGAGCTGTCAGCACCACTCAGGCAAACAATATCCTGCTTGTTTTGGGGGAATTCAATGCACATCTGAGTAAGGAGGGCAGTGAAGATCCTTGCTGGTACTTCCATAACAACACCAACCGAAATGGAAGACTACTGAGAGACACCCTGCTGGAGGCGAACTTGATGGCGACCAACCTAAGGTTTAGGAAGAATCTGGGGAAGATGTGGACCTACATCTCAGATATGCACCTGTCCAAGTCCCAGATTGATTTCATTCTGGTGAGGAAAAAGTGGCGGAATAGTGTTCTGAACACGGAACCATGCAGCTATTTCAGTACACTGGGTAGTGACCACCGGCTTGTTATGAGTGAGGTCCGCATGAGCTTAAGAAAGAGCAAGGCTCAGCCCCGGAGAACAATCTATGACTGGGGAGCTTTCAGTGAAGATCATAAGCTACAGGAGAGGTTCACAGTGGAAGTGAGAAACAGGTTTAGTGCTCTGTGTGGAGAGTCAGAGGAGAGAGGGATTGGATGGACTGAGGATAGTGTGACGAGGAGGTACGGGCACTTCACCAATGCAGTGGCGGAAGCAAGTGAAACCCTGGTGCCGAGGAAAAAGAACAAGGGGAAGCACGTCAGCTCTGCAAACCCAAAAGTGTGTGCAGCCAGAGAACACCTGAAAGCTGCCAGGGACCAATTCTATGTTGATCCTACGGAGGAGAGGATGGAGACTGTGGAGGTGATGAGGGAAGAGCTCTGTACCGCTTACACTGAGGTCAGAGAGGAGGCACTGATAGAGAAGATCGGAAGTGTAGAGAGAGCGGTTGACAGATCTGGATGTAAGGAGAGCTGGATGATCATCAATGAGATCACAGTCAGGAAGAGAAGGTGTTCGAGTCAGATCCAGGGAACGGGGCCCGAGGATAGGAAGATGAAATGGCTAGACCATTTTAGGACCCTACTAGGAGTGCCACCCTCCACAGCCCAGAGCACTGGGGAGATCAGGCGGCTGTTTGAGGAACTAGATGTTGAGACAGAGCCCTTCACCAGAGAGGAGCTTCAGAGAGCCAAGAAGAAGATCAAGGACGGCAAGGCTCATGGAGAAGATGGATTGGCAACAGAGGTGATGAAGAGGTGTGATTTTGATGATATCATCCTGGGGTTCTGTAACGGGGCACTGGAGAAACGAGTTGCCCCGAATCAGTGGAGGATCAGTAACATCGTCCCAGTGCCAAAGAAGGGAGATCTCTCTAACACCAACAACTACCGGGGGATCTCACTGACGTCACTTGTGGCAAAGACCCTCAACAGGATGATTCTTAACAGGATCCAGCCTGAGATGGAGAAGAAGCTCAGGGACAACCAGAACGGCTTCAGAGAGGGTAGATCAACCACCAGTCACATCCTGATGCTGAGGAGGATATTAGAGGGAGCTAGAGCAAAGTGCCTTCCTGCGGTCAAGGTTTTCATTGACTTTAGGAAGGCCTTTGATTATGTGGACCGTTACTGCCTGATGAAGATCTTACAGGCTTATGGAATCCCCAAGAGGATAGTGGACCTGATATCACTGCTCTACACCAACTCCAAAGCCCAAGACATTACATCTGATGGGATGACAGAGTTCTTTGAGATACTGGCTGGAGTGCTCCAGGGAGATACATTGGCTCCCTACCTTTTTATCATCGTAGTGAACTATTGTATGCGTCTTGCACTGGAGAAACACCAGGACTCTGGCTTTACTGTATATATATATATATATATATATATATATATATATATATATATATATATATATATATATATATATATTTATTTATTAAAATAACAGATTAAAGTGTAAGCAAAGAATCGCTGCTTTCACACTTATCGGGATCTTCTGAAACTAACAAAGTCAATCTGTGAACGCAGAAGTGAATATTTCAAAAAAACGTTGCAACCGGAGGAAGATAGGAAGACGATACTTTGGTTCGTGGAAACGTTCCCTGGCAAAGAACGGGAAAAAACGAATATAATACGTCATTATTTGGAGCAGTGAAAAACAATTACGCTCAAAAACAAAACCACTGCGGAGGTTACTGATCGTATCGGCCTTTTCCTGCTTTTCTCTATCAATGACGAATTCCCCAACGTGGGCGGTGGTTTGTACCGTGATGATGGTCTTTTGACCATGACTAAGTGCGGCCCATGTGCTTGCGACAGGTTCAGAAAAGAACTCACAGCTTCTTTAAAGGCTTCAACCTCTCTATACAGGTTGAGGCCAACATCTCGGTCGTTAATTACCTCGAGGTTACCATCAATTTATCGAATCGCTTGTATTACCCGGAACGATGTACTAGTTTCAAGCTTCTTAGCTATCATCTTCTTAGCTATCATCAGCACCGTATACCCTTCTGCCAGATGGTTGAACGTTCGAAAGTATATACTTTCCGTATGAAAATTAACGGCTGAGCAGCCTAATTTGCATATCGAGTGAGTTCAGTCGGCCAGGCGCACCGAAAACGATAAGTTGAAATAGAATGAATCGAAATTTCATTTCTCACTCTTAGTACGGCTCTTACTTAAATGTAAGTATGTATGTATATATATATATATATATATATATATATATATATATATATATATATATATATATATATATATATATATATATGCATACTACTGTACGTCTGTATACATATATGTATGTACGTAGACATACATACTTACATTTAAGTAAGTGCCGTACTAAGAGTGAGAAATGAAATTTCATTTCATTCTATTTCAACTTATCGTTTTCGGTGCGCCTGGCCGACTGAACTCACTCGATATGCAAATTAGGCTGCTCAGCCGTTAATTTTCATGAGGAAAGTATATACTTTCGAACGTTCAACCATCTGGCAGAAGGGTATACGGTGCTGACGATAGCTAAGAAGCTTGAAACTAGTACATCGTTCTTGTGTCAGTGTTGAACAAAAAGGTGACGTGGTTGCCTAAACACCGTACGGCATAAATCAGGCTGTCCGTTTGTTTACAAACGGACAAAGCGGACGTTATAATAAACGTCCGCTAAACTGATACGTACATATATATATGTGTACCTGTATGTATATATATATATATATATATATATATGCATACTACTGTACGTCTGTATACATATATGTATGTACGTATACATACATACTTACATTTAAGTAAGTGCCGTACTAAGAGTGAGAAATCAAATTTCGTTTCATTCTATTTCAACTTATGTATATATATATATGTATATATATATATGTATATATATATATATATGTATATATATATAGCGGCGATGAATTAGTTTTGCGAGGTTTTTTATATGAAATCGTGTGTCGAAACAGATATTGTTATATTTGGGGAGGGTCATATTTGCGTAATATTGCCAGAATTAATAACAGAACACACTCACTGTTTGGTTGGTTTTCGCTTCTCGCTGTCTTTTATATCTGCGATCTAACTTACTCGGTCCTCAATGTTGCCATTGACTGACCGACGGTCAAAAATAATACAGATACAATATAGACGCAAACACATATATATAGTTTACATAATTTACATAAATCTTTCGTTGCACATCTGCAACATCGACAGTGGTGTTATATTCATTGTTCCTCCTGTTGTGTTGTATGTCTACGCCATTTTTTTTTTTTTGTTCAGTCTGTCTATATATCTATTTATTTATTTGCTTGTTTGTTTATCTTATTTTATTTTGTCTTCTTTGCGCATGCGTTTGCGTGTGTGTATAGTGTTATGTGTGATGTGTGACTAGTGTGTATAGTGTTGTGTCTGCTGGGTGACTAGTGTGTGTTTATGTGCTTGTTGTTATTGTGCTTGTGTTATTGTGCTTGTATAAATACATACACAAGCACAATAACAACAAGCACATAAACACACGATGTACTAGTTTCAAGCTTGTTAGCTTCAACTATCTGGCAGATGGGTAAACGGTGCTGATGATAGCTAACAAGCTTGAAACTAGTACATCGTTCCTGTGTCAATGTTGAACAAAAAGGTGACGTGGTTGCCTTAACACCGTATGGCATAAATTCAGGCCGTTCAGTTTGTTGACAAACGAACAAAGCGGCGTTATAATATGCGTCCGCTAAACTGATGCGTGCATATATGTATGTGTACCTGTATGTATATATATATATGTATATATGCATATATATATATATATATATATATATATATATATATATATATATATATATATATATATATATATATATATATATATATATATATATATGCATGCTACTGTACGTCTGTATACATATATGTATGTACGTATACATACATACTTATATATATATATATATATATATATATATATATATATATATATATATATATATATATATATATATATATATATATATATATATATATATATATATACATGTTTTAGTTGCAATTGACTAATAAAATCGGTAGAATGAAATATCTTAATTCAACAACATAAAGTTTGCCTGTACGATCTAAAAAATAATAAATCAATACTCACAGACTCATATGGGCAAAAGGGCTTGGTACCTAGACACGTTTAAAATTCAAAATACAAACTTTTTCCGCAGATCGGTCAGAACTTCAAACTTCAAACATGTTTCACAAAGGATGGTATAATAGTGAAATAATTAACTAATTAGCAGTGAGTTAATCAACCTTTTCTGTGTTTATCAATAGGTAACCAGATAAAATTAAATAACTCCACCTCAGAAAAATATCTAAGGTCTGGTTAGCGTAGCGAAAATATGGTTGATTAGAAAAGGTTGATTAACTCACTGCTAATTAGTTAATTATTTCACTATTATACCATCCTTTGTGAAACATGTTTGAAGTTTGAAGTTCTGACCGATCTGCGGAAAAAGTTTGTATTTTGAATTTTAAACGTGTCTAGGTACCAAGGCTTTTTGCCCATATGAGTCTGTGAGTATTGATTTATTATTTTTTAGATCGTACAGGCAAACTTTATGTTGTTGAATTAAGATATTTCATTCTAGCGATTTTATTAGTCAATTGCAACTAAAACATGTAAATGTTCATCAAATATTAATTTATTCTGCTCAGAAGCGATTCTTAGAGCTGAAATGATTGTAAATGACCCCATTGAGTCTAAACTCTAAGCTATTTTTATATATATATATATATATATATATATATATATACATATATATATATATATATATATGTCTGTGTGTGTGTATAAATATATACTCGGAGAAAGCTAATAGCGATACTCCAGCCAAATTCCAACTCACTCAACAAACATTAGGAAATACCTGAGTATATTCCCAATTAAATAATTAAACGTTCGTGTGCCAACAAATTGTATTGTGTGGAAAATTGGCTGTATCATTTCATATGAGATATATCAAATATACCACTTCCCAGACGACTTGTTTCATTATAAGATTTCTACAAGTTGGGTAAAATTATACAAAATTATGCAGAAGCTTGTATATGATCAACATATACTTATTCAAGTGGTCTCCTATAATTCTTCAGTCGGTGCCCAATAATATTAATATTGATAACCAAATCAAAATCAATATTTAGCGATAATCCCTATCAGTGTTTGAGGGAACTGCCAGATTGTTAGTCCAGCAGTTCTAAAGAAAATCTCACACTGTCTCGAAAATAGGAGGAAGAGACTACCGCCAAAAAAACAATACATGCGCAGGTTAATGAAATCTGAAAAGAATTCAAGCCACGTGCTAGACCTCAATTGGATCGCTTGATGACACATAGAGATATTTTCTCGGGCCAAATAACAGAATCAGATACAAGAATAAACAATCAATATTCGTATAAAAATAAACAAAGAGAGTCATACCCTATATCAGGAAAGTTCATATCTGTTGCTCCAAGAGTAAATATATAAATACATAATCGGAGAAAGCTAAGAGCGATACTCCGGCCAAATTCCAACTCACTTAACAAACATTTGGAAATACCTGAGTATATTCCCAATTAAGCGTTCGGGGTGCTAACTAATTGTATTGCGTGGAAAATTGGCTGTATCATTTCATATGAGATATATCAAATATATCACTTCCCAGACGACTCGTTTCATTATGAGATTTCTACAAGTTGTGGTGAAATTATACCAAATTATGCAGAAGCTTGTATAAGATCAACAGATCCTTATTCAAGTGGGCTCTTATAATTCTTCAGTGGGTGCCCAATAATATTAATATTGATAACCAAAACAACATCAATGTTTAGATATATGTATATATCAATATATAGATCAATATATAGATATATGTATATATCTATATATATGTATATGTATATATGTATGTATGTATATATATATATATATATATATATATATATATATATGTATGCATATATATATGTATATATGTATGTATGTATGTATGTATATATATATATATATATATATATATATATATATATATATATATATATATATATATACATACATATATACATATACATATACACACATACATATAGACATATATATGCATACATACATATACACACACATATACATACATACATATACATATATATATACATACATACATATATATACATATATATACACACACATACATACACATACATATACACATACATACATACATACATACATATACATATATATACACATACATGTTTATATATATGTGTATATGTGTGTATATATGTATGTATGTATATATGTATATATATGTGTATGTATGTATATGTATATGTATGTATATGTATGCGTATGTATGTATGTATATATATGTGTATATGTGTGTATGTATGTATGTATAAGGAGCTCTTAAGAGTCAATGGCCATCCAAAATCACTGGGAGAGATGACCCCTTAGCCTTTGTCAAGGCAGAATTCTAGGAGAAGGAAAACTCTGATATAACACCTGCAACCCTGATGGTATCCAATGATGTTGACTTGTTCTTCTTTTTGGTAAATATCATCTTGGTTAAGAGAGTGGGACTGGCTTTGTGCAGTGCCTTTGCTCACTATAAAAGCTTCACGGCACAGGCATTGCTTTATATCTGGAGATCTCTCTGCACTTGTCGTCACATGGTACCATGGGCCCAGCACTATGTGTCAATAATTGTCACAGGTGTAGTGTTTGTACCAGAGTTTTCAAGTCTCTGGCTAGACTAAAAAGTCACACTCGTTCAGCGCATCGGTAGGGGTTCTCCTACATGGATATAAAGTAGTGGCCGTACTCGAAAACGAGTTGGCAGCCACCATGTATGTATATATATGTGTATATGTGTGTATGTATGTATATATATATATGTATATATATATGTCAGGTCACCAGTTGGTCCTACTGGTAACATGTATCCCAGTACACCCTGTCTTATGGTCGGGTCGTTGGCGACTAAACTGGCAACCCCACCAAGGTTTTCTGGTGAGGAGGGTGACTTTGCACATCCTGCAGTACTAAAAACAAAACCTGTCAAAGGGAAAAGGAGCTCTTAAGAGACAATGGCCATCCAAAATCATCGGGAGAGATGACCCCTTAGCTTTTGTCAAGGCAGAATTCTAGGAGAAGGAAAACTCTGATATAACACGTGCAACCCTGATGGTATCCAATGATGTTGACTTGTTCTTCTTTTTGGTAAATATCATCTTGGTTAAGAGAGTGCGATTGACTTTGTGCAGTGCCTTTGCTCAATATAAAAGCTTCACGGCACAAGCATTACTTTATATCTGGAGATCTCTCTGCACTTGTCGTCACATGGTACCATAGGCCCAGCACTATGTATCAATAATTATCACAAATGTAGTGTTTGTTCCAGAGTTTTCAAGTCACTGGCTGGACTAAAAAGTGACATTCGTTCAGCGCATCGGTAGGGGTTCTCGTACATTTATATAAAGTAGTGGCCGTACTCGAAAACGAGCTGGCAGCCCCCATATATATATATATATATGTGTATATACTAGATCTGAAAAATGCGCAAGCTCAAAAGAGAAACAGAATGTTACAATAAACCTTCAAAAGTGTGGGACTAGAGTTGTTGCTCAAAAATATAGTATTCATTATCTATCGTACACTCTGTGGCATCCTTTTATAAAAAAGAGACTCAAGACGACACGCTAATTATTTAAGCTAATGGATGATAAGTAATGATTAATATGAAATGCACTTAAACCGCATTCTATATTATAAATTCACTTAAATCATTATTGTTTCGTCTTGAGTTCGTTATGAGTCTCTTTTTTGTAAAAAGATGCCACAGAAGTGTACGATAGATAATGATTACAATACTTTTCAGCAACAACTCTAGTCCCACATTTTGAAGGTTTATTATAACATTTTGTGGCTCTTTTGAGCTTGCGCACTTTTCAGGTCTAGTTTTATATTTTTTAAGGCAACGCTTGTAATAACTCTAGTTAAACATGACATATATTAATAATAAATTATCGTTGTAAGGTAATTAGATTACATAATTGTTATTTTATAAATGATCTTATAACTATTATTGTAAGATGTATAAAAATATTTTCAGTCTTTCTTACTATAAACAACTACAAAAAACAATCAATATTAAATAAATATATTTTACATAATAATTGTTATAGTTTAATTAATAAAAATTAAATATTACATACAAATAGTCTAACATAATAATAAAAAAATAATCTAATATAATAATAATAAAATAATCTAACATAAAACGAACAATAATATGGACAAATATACAAGTAAATATGATACAACCAATATTATAAGCATGTTATAACGAACTGAAAAAAAAAGTTAATACAAATTTAAAAAATCATATATAAATTAACAATATAACTTACCAAAACGAGAAAAATATTTTGATGATAAACGTCGAAATACAGGAGGAAGATTCGAAGGCGAAAAGATAAATAAACGTGCAGACATAGTGGCGGATGCTTTTGAGTAACAATTTCTCTCATTGGTTGATTAGCCAATAAGACGATGAAATTAGCCAATAAAATGATACATTACAAAAGATGTTTGGCAGAGGTCAACACAGCCAGCGAAACCCCTTGAATTTTTTGTATTCACAAGCTACGCATATATGCAGACATGCAAACTTAAAACATTCTGTTGTTAGTCACTGCGTGTCTAACAGATACAGCACAAATTTGACGTTGTATAAGAGGTTATAACTTTTGTGCTTCTCCACATTCATATCTGGCATAATTACTGCAAGTTCCCTTACAGATGGACGATTGCATATCTGGCCATTAATTGTATGAATGTGTTTCTTTAAAAAAATGACCATTGAGAACATGTATATTAACAGTGTCCAAATATTTGTTGTTGTTATTGTGAAAAAGGTAACACCGCAGCTTGTAATGATGTCATCTCTGCCTAGTCTGACTACTAATGTCATTCGGTGATCTAGTTGATATGCTGTATCGTGAATATACATGTGTGCAAGTTGTGGTTACTGGGTTGACAAGATAGGTTAATGTGAAGATTATTATTAGAAGATCCATCCATGTACTGTATAAGTATATACACCTTATTGATTTTTTTTTCTGTCTTCAGTTCCAGTTATATAAGAGAATGTGAAAAAACAAAAGCCGAGTTATATAAACCTTAATATTAGAATTATATCGTATACCCTCATCCGTAGTTGCTGTTAACATTTCTTTAAGAAGAAGGGGTGGATGGTGTATGAGTGGAAATGACACCTGTGTATTCCCACAACATAAATTGAACAAAAGATTTCTCTAGGACCTCCTAGATATTCTTTCTGTAAATATTTAGAGCATTCCTCATCCATTTTTACTGCACAGTTTATTTTAATTCCATCTTTTTTAATATTCTCAATTGTCTGTTGTTTAACTTGCCTTGGCCATTCGTCGTATTATATTTGTAATCTTTGCTCGGTAATAAGTATGGTAAGGTGGGGACGTATCTGTTCGTTGGAATGGCATCACCTGCCTGAGTTTAATATATTTTGATCATCGGCCATTGCGTAAATGTTATTTTCACACTGCCACATTGCAATTGAAGTAGTTTCCTGTGAACAAATTTGGTGAAAGTTGAAAAGCTTCTGGGTAAAATTCAGAATATATTTTCCTCACTTAAGGGAAATAAAGCTGCACTGCATTATATTTCTTAATCGAAGTCTACAAGCTTATTCCGTTTGCATATTAAATAACATTATTTTCTTTAATAAACTGAAACAAACGAAGGCATATTATATGTGTAGAACGTGATCGGACCATTTTTCTTTCAAGTAAAAATTAATTTTAATTTTTTTTTTATATTTCAAAGATAAATGAGATGCAAGTGATAAATGAGACAAAACTGACGCTGCTTCAAATTTGATTCTGTACGGAATCTGTGATACATGACACCGACATTTATTTACTGGAAATCAGAAATTTAGTGCGAGATGTTAACTGAGTTATGAGTATTGAAAGAAATAAGTTTTCTCGAAAGCCGTGTCCAGGTTCAATTACATGTTGCAATAATTGGAACTAACCATTGCTAGTAGGAAAAAGCGGACGTAAGATGATAATAATGGTGATTAATTCTATATCCTTTGTGTTATCGATTGCATTATACTTAATAAATAGGAATTATGTATTTATATTTCAGAAAATGAAATATTACGTTCCATAAATGTAAGCATGTATGTATACAAATCGTCTGTCAAAGGTATATCTATATAAACATATGCAGCTGCAGATTTCATAAGCGTCAAAATATTTTTGAGGGTGAATCCCATTTCAATAGGAAAAGTGCAATTATTTTTCATATGACGCGTTTTATTTAACTATATATTATCACCATTTTTCTCTGGCATAGCTTCATTCTTTAATGCAGCTTCCATTCCTGGGTCCTGGGTAAATAGAATAGGATAGTTATTCCCCTTTCCTTTCTACCCTGATGTATAGTGAAAAATTAATTCCATTACAAAATAGTGTTTGATTTGTAGGCTAACATATTATGAATTCTACGGCAATTGTTAAATATATAATGAGTAAAATGTTGAGATGGTACATTGCATTTCTGCATAGGTCCTTATATTGGAGGATTATATGATTTCAACTAAAGTTAAAAAAAAGAAAACTATTTCAAAGCTGTATATTTTTTGTCGCAAGTAAGCTGCGATATTTTTGAAACCTTAAGGTGTTGTTTATCTTTCAATACTGGTAGTGGTAAATGATATCGTCACATGTTATGTAGAGGACATATTTATTCTCACATCTTCACGAGACAAAGCCAACAAACTTTTCGGGACATTACCTAACATGGATGATGAAGTACAGTTGAGCATAGAACACTCGATGACACTGGATCCCTGCTCAACATCTAACTATGGATAACAGAAAGGCCACATGCAACACAGTCATGTGCCCACGGACATAAGTGGTATACCGTATCCAATGTGTGGAATGCGTGGAATGTATAACTGCAACATCATCAGACCACAACACATCCGTATCAAATAATATCTCAAGACGCACGCATTCTCCTTGAAGAATCACACCAACTGAAACATTCACGTAGCGTCCACCACATATAAAGTAACAAAATGCCAGTCAAACCCACTACAGTTAACTCAGCACAGACAAGACATCTCGGACCAGCCCCTACGAGAAGCAATTGAATCAGACTATAAAGAGCACCATCAATGTCCCTAAATCCAGGGAACAACACACAGAGGATAGATCAGGATGACACGTCATCAAGATCTGGACGTCATATTTTATGGACAATCAGCGGAGACCCGAGGAGGATAATAATTTCCGTCGACACATGGCCAGCCTCGACCAAGACATGACGTGACTATCAGCTCTCTCTCTCTCTCTCTCTCTCTCTCTCTCTCTCTCTCTCTCTCTCTCTCTCTCTCTCTCTCTATCTATCTATCTATATATATATATATATATATATATATGTGTGGGGGGGGGGGGGGGTCGGGGGGGGGGGGTTTGTGCGTGTGTATGTGTGTGTGTGCATTCGTGTTTGCGTGGTGTATATATGTATATATATATATAGAGAGAGAGAGAGAAAGAGAGAGAGATATAAGCAGTTGTGCGCGTGGAAGTATGTGGATGTGTGAATATGTGTGTTCACTTCTGCGTGTGTGTGTGTGTGTAAGTATGTGTGTGTATATAAATAACCATTTTACATTACAATCTTATACAATATATGTATATACATATATACTGTACGTGTATGTATGTGTTCAGTCTTGGTTGGTTTCGACAATACGTTTTCGTGTTGATTTGATCAACGAATCATCTTGTTCTGGAACTTATATTTCAAGTGGTTAAACATTCCACAGATATGCGTACGTTTAACATATTTCTTATGGAGATTCCTCGTAACACTTTGTGTAGAGGCTACGTGAATGTTTCAGTTGGTGTGATTCTTCAAGGAGAATGCGTGCGAGTGGAGATATTATTTGATACGGATGTGTAGTGGTCTTATGATGTTGCAGTTATACATTCCACGCATTCCACACATTGGATACCATATACCACTTATGTCCGTGGGCACATGACTGTGTTGCATGTGGCCTTTCTGTTATCCATAGTTAGATGTTGAGCAGGGATCCAGTGTCATCGAGTGTTCTATGCTCAAATGTACTTCATGATCCATGTTAGGCAAAGTTCCGAAAAGTTTGTTGGCTTTGTCTCGTGAAGATGTGAGAATAAAATGTCTTGGTTAATGTCACTACTCACCGTCGGTAATCGATGTAACTATCTTAAATGTGTAAACTTGTCACCCTAACTACATTGTAATGTGATGAAATACACACAAAATCACTTTCATAAACCTCCAACCACTTTCAGATTTAATGTGTGGATACAGAATCACCATCAACGTTCATGCCACCAAGCAACACGAACATTCAGATTTTCTTTCTTTATTTAATCAATTCAAACATCAGTGTAGAGCTGGTAAACGATGACACACTGCGAATGGTATCTAATACTAAATATATAATTAAGACATCACACACCAACAAAGAGAGATAGAGAGGGAGAGAGAGGGAGAGAGAGAGTGAGAAAGAACGAGAGTGAGTAAAGTAAAAAGTGTAGGAAGAAATAGGCGAAATAAATAGAATAGTAAATAACTAGAAAAAGCAAATACAACTACGAAACAGTTAAATATTTCTGTTTTTGAATCATTTTATCGCCATGTTTCTGAAACGTCTACAAAGATTTAGTTATAAACTTTTGCTAAACACACTGGCAGAAATTCGATAATACTTCTTTTCCGACTATTTGTCTATTGGTGACAAGAATAACACAGAAATATAGAGGAACGTAGGATAGAACACTAGTAGAATGTGTCAGCGGTGATTGCAAATGTGTTTCTATAGACACGGGCAAAAAATGTATCGATATATACTTTTAAAATAGGGTTATACATGAAAGCATGTACGATATGTTATAGCATACTTGACATACGAGATTCTTGCTATGAAAGATTGAAGGTGTGAACACATCACAGATGTTTCTGAATTTTCATCTTTCATCGATGACATTTACTCCCTTGATACTGAGATGAAAGTAGGCTAATGTCGATAGTTTTGCGTACTAAACATGGGCTGGTAATTGCCATTTCTAAATAGTGAAACAAAGCATAGGCTTGAGATACGCTTTTGTAGATAAGGCGAATTTGACTGGCTTGGATTATGTAGTAAGTAACACGTAGTAAGAACGTTGTATATGAAAGCATAAAGGATATGTTTATGTATAATAAACATAGGAGAGTCTCACTGTCCGTATTTCTAAGCTGTGAATATATCACACCTACATAAGTTGCACCTGAAAAAGCCAGACAGCTGTTTCTTTTCTTTCTTTTTTTTTCTTTTTTTTTGTTTATCCTTATCCGAATAGACTATACTGTAAATCAATATCATCCAGTCAAGTTCATACTATACGAAAATGATCATTTGAAGCCGATATTTTGTACGTGAAAACATTAAGGCTGGCTAGAGGGCTATATCCAACTTGGATCTATGCAACTAAACAGGATATATATGGCTGTTCACCTCGACACCACTAAACCCGTCCACAAACTTGTCAACCCAGTGTTGTATGTGTATGTGCATCTACGAATGGGTATCTCCGTAAATGTACAAGTTTAAATATGTGTGTATATGTCTTATTCTGCTTGATGTTTCCCATCACAAGAATATTGAATGTATACCAATCACCCGAAACTGTGGACGATTTATAGAATGTGTGACATCTGAATTAACATAAACACGATTTGGGTAGAAAATATTGGGTTGGCCATCGGTCCGTTCGGTCTTAGCCAATAATAAACTTCATACGCTCTCATAGTTGCTAACTTTACATTTCCTTCTGAGTATGCACTTGTTAGATACGTCATACTGCAAAGTAGTTAGTAGCGAAACTCTGACGAGATGGGTTGTCTTTTGTGCGTTTATCTTAACCCCAAAATGGAGAACCAGAATGAACATTATCATATTTTATTTTATTTTAAAGAAGGTATGAAAGCGTCAGAAATTGTAGGAACATATGCGCTGTGTACGGGCAGGATGACGTCATAGAACGTATGTGCCATATCATTTTCACAATCTCAATCGCAACGTTGTCGCTTCAATATGCACTACACTCTAGACGGCCAACTGTGGTTAACAGTGATGAAGTGAATGGGCTGCTTGACACCAACTACCATTTAAAAACCAGATATCCAAATATACCATTGATTGAATAAATTGCTGTCTCATTTTCCCTAAGAAAACCCGACGAACCTTTTGGCCAAGCCAATACATGTCCCGATGCGACTTTGAGCAAGTCCATCTGGCTACATTCAAGACAGTATATGCCAGGAAAATGCATGGTGTGCAACACGCTTACTTTCCACTTTACATATAATATTACAAAATATTATTTATCAACTGAGTTCAAATCCCGCCGAGGTTAACTTTGCCTTTCATCCTTATGGGGTTGATAAAATAAAGTACCAGTAATGTATTGGGTAATTGCTGGCCTTGTGCCTAAAGTAGAAACAATTATTTATCCACAGTGTTCCTCAAATTTTAATAGTTTGAAGACAAACTTTCCCACATTCAGCTATGTTTCCAGGTTCATGTTTTTATTTTATTTTATATTTAGTTTGCTCGTTTCGAAGAAGAGCATACCCGAAGATTTAGCTGTTAAGTATAACAAGTTATATTGCAATTTCACTGAGCACAAACATTATATTCAGTAACAGCAAATGAAAGAAAAGGCGGAAATCAGGAGCAGAAGGCATGCTCAGTAATGTTTAATTCAACTTTAAATCTAAGTTTACTAATGTAAAGTCTTACTTAATACATGCACGTTAGAGTGTAAATCAAGATATCTCGTCATTTACACTGGCTGTTCTTGCTCTGAGTTGGAAGCCCCTCTAGATCAACTTTGGCGCTCAGGCTTTGTGAACTAGATACATTTAAGTTCCAGCATTTAGTGGTGGATTGTCGGAAATATTAATCGAGTTGAACAATATACCCTGCGGTATTTTTGCATTTCAATGTGTCCAGATTTCGTGGATTTATTCCACCGCCCTATTTGGCATTGCGTCTGATACTTTGGGAGGATATTTACCCTGCAGCAAGCATTCGGGTTTGGAGTCGAATTTGAGGAAAACAAAGCATTTATCCTTCCCGAAAAATGTGAATTCATAGGCGCTTCTCTTTTCTCTCTGATTAAACTTAAAGAAAACCGGATAAATACACAGAAAAATCGCATTAAAATACCCAACGCATACTGCCCAACAAAAGTTAAATCAGAACTACACAAAAAGTACATATCTTTATGAACCCAAATTATTCTCAGAAATAACTATCTGTTTATAATTCTGAAAATAGAAATTTTGAAATTGAAAAAAATTAAAATATGTAGTAATTAAAGAAATAAAAATTAGATTGTTTTTACTGATCAATGAAATTTTATCCTGGAGATAAAGCCAAATGATATTAAGTGAGACACTATAGACATACAGGAAACATTAAACCGCAAATATCACTAGGATAAATCAAGTAATGTATTCATGACTAAAACTCATATTGTATTATCAATACTTTACCAGAGACAGATTCAAACAATATCGCGACGATACATCAGTTAGTGGAGCCAAAACGTGCATTGGATTTAAAAATGAAAAGGAAATTTATATCTTATTTCATAAAACGATATGTAGAACAAAAATTCAACCTACACACAAATTACACGTAGTAGTACTCGAGCAAATTAAATAAGAACGTCATCTTATATTTCTGTACGTTTCTAGTATTGGTGATGTCGAATTGATATTCTTTTTACGCAGCTGTCTGAAAAAGAGGGAAATTGAAAGTCCGGAGCTGGGTGTGACTGCAGTAAATGAAAGACTTCAATTTATTTGAAAAAATTGTTGCAGAGAACATGGCCTGATGATTTGAATTGCAAGTAAACGGTTGTACCTATAATTCCTGGTTCCTGGTATTTATTTTAAGGTTTGTTCCTGTTTCTCGTTGCAATAACAAGCGGACAGTTTATGTTTGGTTCCCCTGTTATATTATATATTTTATTAATGTCATTAATGTTATTATTGTATTGTGGGTTAAAACTGTCTCCACGTAGCTATATTTATAAGACGTCCGATACGACCGGTGATTTATATTTGTATAAAAGTGTGACCTGCAATGGTATATATGTGTTCTATATTCACTTCCGGCGTTTTACTTAGAACTGTAAGAGACTTCCATTTCCTACACATAAACTGTATTTTATTTGTATCTTTAAATCTTAACATATCGATAGCGACTGAAATATCTTCTAAGAAATTTTTGGTTAGAAGGCACTGATATTATTTGAAATTATTTCCTTTTTTCCAATCACCATGATATTACATCAGCCATGTTGACATTCAGCTCAAAGCTATATCATCATCATCGCTATGTTGATCATCATCCTTATTTTCCATCATTATAAACATCACTATTTTTATAACTATTATTATTGCTATTATTTTCATCATCATCACCTCCACTACCAGCGTCATCATCATCATCAAACTTATTGTTATTTTTATCTTCTTTTACATCATTTAAAGCTGGTAATGGAATATGGATGTCTTCTGTTCACAATCTGTGAACTGGAAGTTCACTTACAAATTTCAAGCATTTCTCTGAATATTCAAACAGTTCTTCGGAATGTTGGTTTCTACTGTTGTTCCAGCTTCATATTAATCTCTGTTCTTCGTACACTTTTCTGTTTTTTCACTGCTTGGATATAGTGCGCACACAGCGATCTGCATCACTTCTACTTTCTTCATTGATCATATGTATCTTATCTGCAAAGGTAGTTTTTTTGTAACTTACATTGATCTTGCTTTCTTTGTCGCAACACTTATTGTCTGCATGGTGGGCTACATCCAAGAACATACATTCTTCGCTATTTTTGAATATCACCATGGTATACACGTTTCAATGATGAACTACATGGTCGCATTGGACGAAGAAATCTCATACGATTTTGCAACAATCAATGCCCGCAATACCTTTTAGTCTGTGATCGAAACATTTATCTGGCTTCTCGAGACCGTAGTCCGGGTATAGCTCAGAATGATTGATCTTAGCCAAATTATCACGACATCGTTTGCATGCTTTCTATTTTGACTAAGCTTTGAACATATGAGTTAAACTCGATTCATCCATTAAAAAAGCTGTTCAACCTTATTTGAAATTCTGAACAAATTTAAGCATTCCAGGACATGAGAGTGTGGAATTATATCACATGCCTTGCAATAATCTATTACTAAATTTCATTACAATTGTCTTATATTCATGGAGCATAGCCACATCACATATATTTGTACTCGGTATAGATGAATATAATACAATTGTAATAAAATACCGAGTGAAAATATATGTGATGTGACTATGCTCCATGAATATATATATGTTTGTTTTATATTTTCTATATTAACATTATCAGTACCCTACAAAGTATTTGTGCACTAGGCATACAAACTATTTTTGAATAGTGTATGTAAATCTATGAGCTACACGTTTAGTTATGTGATCTTCTTATCAAGTCGCTACACCATACCCGTCCAGACTTGCTCACAGAGACTTATCTGGGATGTGGAGGTTTCAAGGTCGTTAAGTGTACATGAATATTCAAGGTTGAGGCAAACTAGAAGGTGCTCCATAGTTTGTAATTGCACGCATTGGCAATTGGAATGATTATCAATAGCATATTCCTGTTTCAGAAGATTTGCTCTTAGCGATCAACAACTGCACGCAGGTGTTTCAGGTCGGACGAAAAGATATCTAATTGCTGCAATCAGAAATATCCCGACGGATCCGAGCTCCGAGTACTTTCGTAAATCTTCCCATATCTTCAGTGCCAGTTATTGATGACAAAGAGACAGTGTCCACCATTTCAGTACCATTATCCTATTCTTTTGTGATCATAAGTAACTACTTCATGATAGAGGTAGGAAGCAAAAGATGTATAAGAGCAAAAGGTGAAAAAAGAACGAACAATAAATGGATCTATTCAAACAAAGGTTATTCTTCTCATATGAAGGAAAGCTTTTAACAATTTAAATTTCTATCGTTGAACATTTTTAGTGGTCTATATGTTCATAGATAATATATAGGAATATATATAAGTAAATTCACCGTTTCTTCTTTTTTACTTTGTTTTTGTAGTTTTTTTAAACAATTTTCTTAGCTAATCATCTAAATTCGAACCAGACCGTATATACCATTGCTGTATATTTTAAAGTGCATATATTTATCTAAAAGCCTTCTATCATACTATCATAATTTTCTTTATATATATATATATATATATATATATATATATATATATATATATATATATATATATATATATATGAAGTCGGTAAATCAGCAGATTGATGTTTATTCGCAAACATTTGGTATATACGTGGGATTTATGTTTTAAAAGAAATAGGGAACGGAGCCAATCACTAGATGGAACCGAAGTTATCATTGTTTACATTCGTCCTTTTATTTCTGAGGGAGCAAAAGAAAAATTGGAAAATGATTTCGCTCAAGAACACAATGCGGCGCATGATATTCTAGTTTAACTTATGGCCTATATGATTATGAGTCAAACACATTAATCACTAAGCAATTTCATTTCACAAATTTTACAAGTAACTCATATAGATGTGTTTCAATAAAGCTTTTCGCATTTTCTTCATCTCGAGGCACGTAATATATTTCCCGGAGTTAACAATACTACTGGTCGTAATGTATGTATTGCACGACTTAAACCACAATATATATATTTTTTTCATGGTGTTGTTTCTGCAACACTTACTCTCACATGTGTGTTCTTTTCTTGATCGCACATTATTTCTTATTTCGAAATAACACTTACATACTGAAAGGTTAAAAGTATTCTTGTATATACTTGGTGCACTGGCTCCAAATACACCATACTTATTTTGCTATCAACTCTAGATTTTAGATACAGAATACCCCATTAATGCATTGAAGTTAACGACTCTAGTAGTACATAACGTTTCGCTGCTCTCCTTTATTTGGATCTCTGAAATCCAATTCTAACCGATTCAGAACAATACACAATATTAAGGCTATTAATATTGTACATGTCGTATTGCGGCCCAAAAACTAAAAGTGAAGACATTCAACAAAAGTTATGTCTATGTTAGATACCTATGCTATGTTATTGAGATATTGTTTCTATACAATTTGCCAAGTTTAAGTTTAGTTTTTATTTTTGACTATTTACCTTCCCGAATGAGTGGTTCTAATATATATTTACTGATTCCTGTGTATTCTTTGGGAATTCATATTCTTGTATAAAAAATCTTGAAGAGGTTTCCTTTGCGATTTTCGTTATATAGATTATTTATTCCCCGGATATTAAGTTTGCATCTGCCTTCTTTACATCTACAATGACGGATTTTCCGATTTACAATGTTGTGTCGTTTTATTGCTAAATTTCGTTCTTTTTTTAGTGGATATTTCATTGGTCTGATTATAGACAGAGAATCCCTATGTCCACTTTAACTATTTAGATAAATAACATTCAGTTAAGTCTCTTCAGTAACATTTTCCCGTTAAAGTTAAGGGACATTCTTTTACAGAAAATCAATTGTTTCCATATTTTCACCGTATACGTCTTGATGAGGCGTTGCTGGTCAATATTATAATGGCTTATTCTTTTACTGGCCTCAGTCATTAGACTTCGTCCATACTGGGGTGTTCTCTAAAATCAGTTGATTATATCGACTACAGGACGTATTTATTTTAAATGTGGTATGTATGTAATCGATCATTTTTGGCAAGCAGGTAGGTTACGGGACACCGCCAAACACAGTTACAAACACACTTCAAAAACACAACATACAGAAAGTGAGTGACCTCCGAAAAATATTGGCAGTTGAAGCAAAGTAACATTAACTGAAATATTTCATGATTTATCGTATGACCTCTGCTCATTTTAAGTACTGGAAATTATAACGTGGAAGGAATAAAAATCCTCCAGGCATGAACTGATTTTTTTTATTACCCACACAAATACAGAGGTTATCCAACCCAATGTAGTAATGTATAAAACACAATTAATTACAACCCTTCTCCTTAACTTCATACCAAACAAACCCAAACCCATGATCTCCCAAGGCTATATACTAAACACAATATTCCCATAATTTTTTTCTAGCAAAAAACACACATATACAACACTAAAAATAAGTATAGTTAACTAACAATCAGTACTACATAATATGTCGCCACACTGATGTAGTAATAAAGGTACTTATAGAAGTAAACAAAACGTAATGTCCTTACCGGGGGGGGGGGGGGGTCAGGCATCTATCTACACAATTCAAACTCAAGAACTCCCTGGGTAAAACAAATATACATAAACCAACATCAAAACTTTGATATATCATAGATACCTTTTAAAGTTTATGGCTCCTACAAGGATGACAACAAGGATCTCTCATCTATTTCTGTAATAAAACATAACATCTTCTTTCAACTATAAACATACAATAAATCGGTCTGACACACGAGGTTCCACGCAAATACATTCACAGCTTCGCCAACGAATGGAATGAGCTCAGATATACGACACCAAGAATAAAGGACTGGAAGTTAAATTCATCTTTCTTGACATTAAATTTAGCTTCTTACAGTATTATGTATAAGTCAGGTATTAAATATATATATTCGTAGACGCTCATTAAACTGTATTTACTAAAACCATCCCACCAATCCTCAAACCCAGGTTGATCAATTCCTTCTGATACCTGCTTCTACATAAAAATTATAAGACAACACCAAAGCCAAAGATAATTTCTTCCGTGAGAGGCAACAATAATATCTTCCGGTACAGTGTATCGTAGGACATCACAGGAAAAATAAATAGGACCCATTACAGGACGAATAGCGAGAAAAATTGATCTTTTTAGAGAAATACATGGAAGAGATAGAAATGTGAAACAACTTTTATAACAACAAAATCCACCAACTTAGAATTGTGAAACGAAATGTTAATATAAAAAGCAACATTGGAATAAGAAGCCAGCATGTATAGGATTAATTCAAATAATATTCAACAAATTACAAAACATACCAAACGAAAGAAAAACAAAATTTCGTATATACCCACGGGTCCCAAATAGTAGTTGGGTGGAATAAAAGGAGAGGAGGATTCGACAATTATTTTAGGTTGTCTCCCTTGATATAAAAAAAACCCAGAATTAGTCGTTTAGTTTACATATCGAAACCCCAACCTATCCTATGTATGTTATAACATATAGGATTTCTATTTTTGTCATGTATGAAATTTTTCATTGTGTAAAAAAAAATTAGTTGTCGCAGGAATGCTAACATTTAAAATAAAATGTCACCGGAGATAGATTAGCAAAATTTAATAAGTGGTGTTCAGGATTCTAAGAATATGGAAACCTTACAGTCCACTTCCAAATGTAGGACGGGAATATAACTATTTGGTCCGACTCGCAGAGCTCCACTGAATGCTAGATAGAAAGGGCTTTATGATCATATAATTTCAATCTGCTGTCCTATAGCTGCAAGCGAATACCGTAAGAGCGGCACAATACATACATTGGATAATGTGTAAGCATTTTGACCTGTCCCATTAAAAGAATTAGTGGAAGCATCAACCACCTCCCGTACTTGAAAGAAATTCACATTTCAATTTTGTGGAACTTTAGCGTCCAACCTGACAGAAAATTAAATGCAAATAGACCTGATATGATACTGAATGACTTTAAACAGAGGGTATGCCTGATGATTGATATGAGCATGCCTGTAGACAATATTCTATCAATAAAAACATTTGAAAATTTGAGGAAATATAAAGGTATGGAAATAGAGATTGGAAAAATGTGAAGGGAGCTAAAATAATACCAGTGGTTGTAGGCTCTTTAGGAATGATACCTAAGGAGTCTAATGATTATTTATGCCAAATCCCAGAAAAACCCACGTAAAGAAGAAATGCAAAATATAGTACTAATGGGAATAGTATACTAGTATACTTCCATATACTAAGGACAATTCTGTCGATATATTTGTAATCACAAGTGTAAAAGCCTAAAAGTACACATGTGTGTTTATTTTTGTCTTGAAGATGGCGGACCTTGTTGTCTCTTGAGGTCACTGGTTGTGACTTAGTGACACCTAGTATGAACATAAAGCAAGATAAAAGAAAGGACAATATTAATAATATCAGAAATGGAAATGACCCAACGTGTCGATTCTTTAATGAGTTCGTTGAAGACCATTGACCACTTGGCCTCAGTCTGCAAAGTAATATATCCCCATGAATATAAAACGAGGCATGATAGAGTGGGGCAATACATACTTTGGGTAATGTTCAGGTTCCATGGTCTGAAAACAGAGGGAAAATGGTACAGCCACCAACCAGGTGCATAACAGGAAGCGAGAACCTGAGAATCCTATAAGATTTTCCTGTGAACACTAGCCAAGGCCAACAGACCTAATATAATTCTGAAGGACCATAATGAGAAAACATGTTTCTTAATTGACATGAGCATTCCATCAGATGTTAACAGCTCGAAAGAGTTTGGAAAGCCCGGTAAGTATACAAATTTATCAATTGAAATTGAGAAAATGTGGCATCTTAAGATCTGTACATTACCAGTCAGCGCACATGGAATGATGAACTAAGGAAACTGAAGAGATATTTGGACCAGATACTTGGAAGGTCATCTCTGCAAAAGATACAGAAAATTATGCTGAATGTCACTGTCCAAATCCTGAGACGGGTGTTATCAATTTAAAACCTAGCAAAGACATTTACTGTTGTCTGTGCCCTTGTATTAGAATTGATTGTAAAATTCGTGTATTATAAAATTTTACCTCAGGTGTCAGTCTGACACTACATGATTTGTGAAAGAGGAGGAAATCAATGGAAGTTTCAAATAATAATAAGGATGAAAGGAAAAGTTAACCTCGGCGGGATTTGAACTCAGTTCGTAAAGGGACGTAACTGTGCTGCAAAGCATGGCATCCGACCCTCTACCGATACTCCAGTTACATAATGTTAGATTAAGTGAAAGAAATAAGAAAATTAAACGAAATGCAGACATTGTCTTAGGAATTAATGAACTAGAGATAATACAATATTTATTAATGAAGACATGTTGGAAGATGTTTTGGGCGAATTGGATTAATACTTTAAATAGAACTAAATGGCAAATGTTTAGATATTAGATATCATTAATTTAACGTTCACACTAATTGCTTATTGTTGTAATTCCTCATCTGTAAGTTAAGTTGATTAGCAAGACGAGACCTAAATGGTCGAAACATAATTAGACCAGTGAGATTAGAATACAACATTCAAAAGCTGAAATATATTTTCTACAGATAGGGTGAGGTAGAGTTATTATGAAACTAGAAATATATTGCTAGTAAAGATATCAAATTAATTTCAGTCTTCAGAGAGTTCAAGATATTTGAAGCAGTAGTCACTCTATGATATCTAACCTTCACAATTATTATGTCACTCAAATCAAAGACAGGTGCATTGGCTGGCTACAGTAGCGATAACTGTCAGCAGAAGGTGTGCAACATCTGCTATAATGTATTTGCATCAACTGTAGCACATTTCCCCAATCACGTGCCCATTACCAGGCATCATGAGAGTTAACATCAGCTTCGACTTTGACAAACTATAATGAACATTTAGTGACTGAGATAACAGTGAGACCCTCAGGAGAATGGAGAAACCAAATCAAAAACCAATTTTAAAATGGGGCTACCAAACGCTATCCTAAATCTATGCGGTATCCGGCAGATCTGGACAACATGGAAGTTCCTAGAAAGTTTCAGTAATAGCAACAATGATCATGTCTCAAATCTTGTTGATGTTTTGGATTTTGCAACCCCTTCAACCCCATGCGCCCCATAATCAAATCCATCTCTCGAGGATTTTTCTAAAACATATGCTGAAAGTATGTGTATGGAAAAACAATCACTAACAATGTTTGTGGTAACCAAATATAATGGTCATTTATAAAAATGGAACAAATCAAACAATTGGGATTGAACACATGCATTTATCGAATTGTTAAGTGATTAGATAGTTTGTTACCATATGCATCGAAAAAAAATGAAATTAACAGCTAATGTTTCTACAAGTTTACATACCCTTCTATGGGCTATATATTATATGCCGTTTCTTGGCTGTTTTAACAATAGGGAATGATGTTATATCGTTTAAACAACCCTGAAATGATGCATCTTATTATCGTGACTCCAGCATTCGGCCACAAGCCTCCACATAGACATTGGCCTTCATCAAACCCCCACATTGAACATATATAAAGCTTTAAATACACATAATGAATTACGCAATAAATCGTATTGCAATACATAATTAATTCAACCAAATTTGTTTTGTGAGACATTATATAATGTTACGTCACATAATGTATAATTAGTCATTACACCTTAATGAGAGATCAAATGATGATAGTATATTAGGCTTCCTGACAGTTACTTACATCATCATACATTTCCATATTTATCCTGTTATTAACGGAGATTATTTGTAATGCAAGTGTAATTGTATTTATATCCACTTAATAAAACAGCTTAAATGTCCAGGAGGATGCGAAAAAACTGAACGAAAGAGTGGAAATTATCTCTATTATTTGATATTTGAAAAAGCTGCATTAATTGTAACCTCAATAAAGCAAAATTAGATTGATAAAGTCATAAAACTCATATATATATTGCAAAGAGTCGAGGGTTACATACATAGTTCTTCATGATAAACAGACTGCTAAAGTAACTGATGTATCAATTGAAAAATAATAGGATAAATTTGGTTGAAATACTGTCTGCTGAAATACGATAATACGATAATAAGAGTTTACTTCGGATAGCACTTTAGAATTACAGTTGGGCATATATATATATATATATGTAGATAAATCTACCAGAATATACGGTAGTGTCCAATCCGTATGAAGAACTCAATGTAATCCAAATATCATGAAGAGAGAAGCGTATTCAAAAATGTTTTCGATGAAAATCACAGGAAAACAGAGTCAAGATAATTTAATAAAAACAATGACTAAAAACAAAGAAACAGTTCCTTATATTAAAAAATTCATCATTTTACGATCGTTTCTAGGATATATATGTGTGTGTTGGTATGTAGATCATATAGATATATGTAAACATTTTACAAACTATCAGAGGAAATATACATACCTACACATATATATGCTGTCTTCAGAAATAATTGTTTCTACAAGGCCAGCAATTAACCAGTGCATTACTGGTACTTTATTTTATCCACCCCGTAAGGATGAAAGGCAAAGTCAACCTCGGCGGGATTTGAACTCAGATCGTAAAGGGACGTAACTATGCTGGAAAGCATGGCGTCCGACCCTCTACCGATACTGCCAATCCACCAGAAATAATGATATTTGTTTATTGAAAAAAAAACAACAGAGATTTAATATAATAGGTCTGTTTGGGAACAGGTTTTGAATTGACCAATAGAAAAGTAGTAAGTGGTCAAGTTGATAGAGTAGTAGACATTTTATTTAGGGGTAGAGGAATGCAGACTTCAGTTTTGAATGGAAAGAATATTTTGGGGATGAAAGAAGTCAAGCCGCTGAAAGGTACACGACAATTTGATGTTATTAAAGAATAATGCTAATGTTAAAATCGAAGGAGAATAAAATTTTAGGATAAATGTGTTAGTGAGAAATACCAATGTTATTTAAAACATAAGGAATTTAGATCTATAAAAAGAAATTTAGTTGATAGGTATACTTATAGACATAAATTTATATTAATTCATATAGATGTGATAAATAAGAGTTAGATGTTATTAAAGAATGTTGTGAAAAACGAAGGAAAAGTGTTGGGGGGGGGGGGATAAATGTATTAATGAGAAATAACAAACTGATATAGACTACAAGGAATTTAAATTCATAGCAGGAAATTAAAATAGATTATATGTATACTTATAGGTATTAATTTTAGGAAAAGATAGCTGTAAAAGGGAAATAAAATTAGGAAGTTCTCAGTAGTAAAATAATAATTATAGGTTAACTAAATTTTTTAAAAAAATATTATAATAATTTGTAAAATATAAGTGTATATTAATTAGGTTTATAATATTTGAAAGTTCTTCTAATTCTATGATTGCACGATATAATTAATTATTGTCGCTTATTTAATAGGATATCCTTAGATTTCATTATTTCAAGGAGTTCCTGGGAACATAATCTACACTCATATCTGTTATTTTGAAAAGGGATGGCCCTTTTGAGCACACTCCAGGTCAGGTTATAATCGATATTCTTTTTTATATAATTATTAATTATTTCAGCCAAGGATGTTGTATTAGGTAATGCGGCATTTTTAAAACTGCGTTTGTGGGTATTAAATCTTACTTTAAATTGGTTAGAAGTAGCTGCTATATATGAATAAGTTGAGTCCTTAGTGCTACTTTTACATTTATATACTATGTTATTAATAAGGCAATTTCCTTTTAATGGGCAATTAGCTTTGTTTCTAGAGTTACAACCTTTCGTGAATATTATATCAGGGGAGTTAGTCAAATTAGGTGTGGAATTTACTCGACTTGTTGTATGTGAAGGAGATGGTGGTTTGCTGTCGTTTATTTTAGTAGTATGGTTATTTTGATGTGATGGTGGTATATTCATGTTTTTTTTTACATGTATATGCATTGTAGGGACTTATATTTTGTTGTATATTTTTGGTAGTGGAGTAGGAGAATTTGACCGTTGATCTATTTAAAATTTGATGGTATTTATGGTTTGGCGCGAAGTTTTTCCGTAGGATATTAAGAAGGTTTTTAGAGATATTATCTTTAATTTGTAGATTAAATGGATCATTATACCAAGTAACTCGTCTATTACGGTTTCGATGCTGTTTTTTTTATATTTATACGATGTGTCCTGATGTTTACTGAGAGAGTTAGTATTAGTGAATTTATTATATATATAGGTTTAGTTAGATTATCTGATTTAGATGTTTTAGTCTGATTATTAGGAATGTTGTTAGTAATGTTGTTAACATATATTAGAGTATTAGGATGAATAGTTTTTTTGAAAGTTATTATATTTTATGTGAGAAGAGGTAGAGAAATTAAGTTTTAAGTTGATATTTTGGGGTGTAGTTTGAGTGGAATTTAGGTGTGTGTTTTTTATTTGGTGTTTGGTTTTAATATTGGGTTGTATGTTTGAAGTATTATTGGTGCAAGGTATATAGACTAATTTGTTTTTGTGGCCGCTTCTAGATAACGCTTCGTTATAAAAGGGCGCATTTTTATCGAATACATCTTGGTTAGATGAAAGGTTAGACATTCTGAGTGAGATATTATTTGCTAGGTTTTTAAGGATAGATCCAGGGTGATTGGATTGTGAGTGTATGTAATGTAAGTTTTGGTTAGGTTTATGGTAAGGTTGGTAGATACACGTAGATAAGTCTAAAGTTATATTAAGGAAATTAACTACTTTACTGGTGTTTTCAAATGTAATAGTGAGACTATAATAGTCTTTGAGGAAAGTTCTAATAAGTTTTTTATGTTTTTCAATTTCTGATAGGCTAAGGTTAGTGGAAAGAAGAAGACAGTCATCACGATATAAACCACCTTTAAGGGGGGGGGGAAGAAGCATCTATGTTAAATAGAAGAAGATCGGTAATTTGGGCAGAATCACTAGAGCCCATTCACTAATACTAACTCTCTTAGTAAACATCAGGATACATCGTCTAAAAATAAAAAAACAGCACCGAAAGCGTAATAGACGAGTTACTTGTTATAATGCTCCATTTAATCTACAAATTAAAGATAATATCTCTAAAAAATGTTAACTATCCTAGAGAAAACTTCCCGCCAAACCATAAATACCATAAAATTTTAAATAGATCATCAGTCAAATTCTCCTACTCCACTACCAAAAATATAGAACAAAATATAAGGGCCTACAATGCATATAAATGTAAAAAAACATGAATATACCACCAACACATCAAATTAACAATATTACTAAAATAAACGACAGAAAACCACCAACTCCTTCACATACAACAAGTCGAGTAAATTCCACACCTAATTTGACTAACTCCCTTGATATAATATTCACGAAAGTTTGTAACTGTAGAAACAAAGCTAATTTCCCATTAAAAGGAAATTACCTTATTAATAACATAGTATATAAATGTAAAATTAGCACTAAGAACTCAACTTATTCATATATAGCAGCTACTTCTAACCAATTTAAAGTAAGATTTAATACCCACAAACACAGTTTTTAAAATGCCGCATTAGTTAATATAACATCTTGGCTGAAATAATTAATAATTATAGAAAAAAGAATATCGATTATAACCTGACCTGGAGTGTGCTCAAAAGAGCCACCCCTTATCAAAATAACAGATATGAGTGTAGATTATGTTCCCAGGAACTCCCTGAAATAATGAAATCTAAGGATATCCTATTAAATAAGCGACAATAATTAATTATATCGTGCAATCATAGAATTAGAAGAACTTTCAAATATTATATACCTAATTAATATACACTTATATTTTACAAATTATTATAATATTTTTTTTAAAATTTAGTTAACCTATAATTATTATTTTACTACTGAGAACTTCCTAATTTTATTTCCCTTTTACAGCTATCTTTTCCTAAAATGAATACCAATAAGTATACATATAAACTATTTTAATTTCCTGTTATGAATTTAAATTCCTTGTAGTCTGTATAAGTTTGTTATTTCTCACTAATACATTTATCCCCCCAAAAATGTTTTTCCTTCGTTTTTAACAACATTCTTTAATAACATCTAACTCTTATTTATCACATTTTTATGAATTAATATAAATGTATCCCTATAAGTATACCTATCAATTAAATTAATTTAGTTTATTTTTATAGATCTAAATAAGATTGGTATTTCTCACTAACACATTTATCCTAAAATGTTATTCTCCTTCGATTTTAACATTAGCATTATTCTTTAATAACATCAAATTGTCGTGTACCTTTCAGCGGCTTGACTTCTTTTCATCCTCAAAGTAATCTTTTCATTCAAAATATTCTTTCCATTCAAAACTGAAATCTGCATTCCTCTACCCCTAAATAAAATTTCTACTACTCTATCAACTTGACCAGTTACTACTTTTCTATTGGTCAATTCAAAACCTGTTCCCAAACAGACCTATTATATTAAATCTTTGTTGGTTTTTTTTCAATAAACAAATATAATTATTTCTGAAGACAGCCGAGGTTGATTTTGCTTTTCATCCTTACGGGGTCGATAAAATAAAGTACCAGTAATGCACTGGATAATTGCTGGCCTTGTGTCTAAAGTAGAAACAATTATTTCTGAAGACAGCATATATATATATATGTGTAGGTATGTATATTGCTTCTTACAGTTTTAAAATGTTTACATAGATCTACATGATATACATACCAACACAGACATATTTATCCTAGAGACGATCGTAAAATGATGAATCTTTTAATATAAGGAACTGTTTCTTTGTTTTTTATTAATTTATATATATATATATATATATATATATATATATATATATATATATATACGTAAAGTAGAATATAATCAAATCCTTCAGTGATGCAATATCTGAAGGAATTAAAGTAATGAGAAACTACCAACATAATAACTGAAGTAGTAAAGAAAATATATAGTGTTTTATTATATAAGCATAGTCAATAAATAGTGGTAATATTTAAATCTGCGAAAAGAGGGAAATCTCCAGGATTAAAACCTCCTCACTGTTATCACTTATGAATAAAACATCATCATCTATCAGCTCAATAACAAAAATGCAATCGTCAAAGAGAATCCTTTTCCTAGATAGTATAAATAGCAAAGCTTCCGACCGAGCAACTAAGACTTGGAGACTCAATTATTGAAATGAAGCTATCTATGATGTTGGAACTAATGCAATGGATTATATGAAAATGTTTTCTCTCAGAGATCCACTATCACTGCTTTTTTATAGAGTATACGTATGTAAAGTTGTATCATGAATGACTAGTTATATTATATGTGCACAATGAGGAATAATCATATAAGAATCAGAACAAGGATTAATGGATATAACATATAGAATCTCTAAGAATGGAATGTATTTTATGGGGGCAGGATTATTGCCATTTCGATGGTATTCGAATCCAGAATCTGATTAAAAGAAATTAACAATGAATACTAGACACGAGAGTGTGAAAATACCCTTTGAATCTGTGAGAACAAGGTCGATACAGTACTATACTTTAGTCATATAATATATTGCTTAGGTTTCATATAAACATGCAAACACAAATGTAAATCGAACAAATATTAAAATTCGCATCATGAAATATACAAGGAAATATATTACAAGCATTTTATTAAAGTACTCAGATTTGAAATATGGCTTCAGAACAATAACCCAATCAATTAATAATATTATATGGAGTAACATTATGTGAGGTAAGAGTAATAGAAAGATATGAATATACCAGAATGCGTGGTAGTATGATAGTGCAAAAGATACACACAATATACACCTATCATAGTAGGCTGTCACAGATTCCCTACATATGCTTCTAACATCACTTATGTACATAGTAAGATACAAGAGACTACAGATATATTCACAGAACAATATAACCAAGATTAAAGCATCTATAAATATTGCCCAGTTAGATACATCACATATAGAATATATACATCACATATATCCGTATGATTGGAAACCTTAAATAGACTATGTCATCCTTCACGGAAGCAGATTACATAGCATTTCAAAGAAAATGTACCATACTAAATCGGCAGGAAATATATTAAATGTGTTCCCATTATATTTGATATTAGAAAGTGGGGACTAATATAACAGACAAATATTTCCTTAATATATGAAATATCAAGGAAGGGAGGTAATTCAGGAAGTGAAACAGAAAGAATAACAACAAAATATTCCAGATAACGATTTTTTTAGGAATATAATACATTCATAAATCTGAATCATTTGTTGGTAAATACTAAATAACTTTACTTAGACACTAATTGAAAATATATTACGACCATAGATACAGGACATATAGAGATATTAAGTAAACAACGATGTTATTGCAAAAATAAAAATAAATATATAAATATTTGCCAGCAGAGATTGTTCTGTGAAAACATAAAACATTTCTTGATAATGGAGACATAATACTAAGACAAAAAGAAGCAATAATAATAATTTCTACTCTATTCGCAAGGCCGGCAATTGTGGAGGAAGTTTAAATCAATTAAATTGACTCCGGCGCATTACTGGTACTTTATTTTATCAACCCCGTAAGGATGAAGGGCAATGCTAACCCTGGTTGGACTTGAACTCAGATCGTAAAGGGGCGTAACGCTATTTCATAAAACATTTTGTCGGACGCTCTACCGATACTGCCAACCCATAATAATAATCATTTCCGCTATAGGCTCAAGTCCAGCGTTTTTTTGGGAGGGGAAATCAATTAAATTGACCCCAGTGCATTGGGGTGCTTTATTTCATCGACCCCGTAAGGATGAAAGGCAAAGTTAACCCCGATTTGAACTCAGAACGTAAAGGACCGTAACTCAATGCTACAAAGTATGTTTTCCGATGCTCTACTGATACTGCCAATCCACCGCTCGAATGATAATTTTTTTTATTGGCCACAAGAGCCGTCACATAGGGGATATCAAAAATAAAAGCATAGTTTGAGATTTATATATAAATAAAAGTCTACAATATGGAAACATTTAAACAAGAAACTAACCAAGCAACAGAATTCCCGTTAAGAGAGCACCACGTAGATGTAATTTAGGGATCCCAGATTTTCTGAAATTTCTTCATTCACCAGGAACACTATAGGGAATTCTACAGTTATATGCTTAAAATATATCCATTTAATCGGACAATTGTCGTTATAATCACCCACCTTTTAACCTATATACTAGGATACAACTTCATTTTCCATCCCACCTTCCTTTTCTAGTGAAATTTCCAAACGTCTCTGAAGTATGGGTTAAAGAGAAATACATCTGCATTCAGTCTTGTCCACCACAGAATCTGTTTTCATCAAAAGCACAAGACAGAGAAATTCTGCCTGCCCCGCCAGAATCGACGCGTAACTAGGTCTCTGTCTACGTGTTCTGTCCATGTCGTCAATATTTATCATGAATTTATGGTCTGTAAATCCGTATATCTGACTCTTTATAATTGCTGATAACCTTGGCTGAACCTATATTAAACAGGATATGTACAACATTAATAATAAGTGTTTCTACTTTTAGCACAAGGCCAGCAATAATCCCAGTTCATTACTGGTGCTATATTTTATCGACTCCGTAAGGATGAAAGGCAAAGTTAACCTCGGCGGGATTTGAACTCAGACCATAAAGGGGCGTAACTCTATGTTGCGAAGCATGGCGTTCGAACTTCTACCGATACTGCCAATCCCCCGTAAAAACAGGTACAATCCAAACACGATCTAAATGACCTTTGTTGATTGTTACCACATGGGATCATTCGTGAAATTCCGTACCCACATTGGCGCATTCGAAAAACTTCTCCGGTCCAAACTGATGCAATCGAACTTCTAAATTGGTCCATCTCTCCATTTCGATTACTTTCTGGACTTGTTGCAAACATGTATTTTTATTTAATATAGTTCTGCTGCTGTTGCAGCTGTCGACGAGAAAGTGTTGCTGTTTTTAGTCCAGTTAGTTTAATTATTGTTTCTGTCGCTATTCATTTTGTTGTTGATATCCGTTTTCATCTTTTGTTGTTGTAGTGGTGATGGTGTTGTAGTTTTTGTGGCGAAGGTTGGGTATTGTTTTGATTGTCTAGATTTGTTGTTCTTGCTTGAATTAGGTTTAATTGTTGTGGTGTTATAGTGGTGTGAATGTTAATATTTTTGGTTGTATTAGTTTTGTTGTTGACGATGTTATTGTTGTGGTGGTGGCATCTGTGTCATATAGTTGCACAGATGGAAAAGAATTGTGGTATGTTTCTGTTGTTTTATGAAATTAGTAGTAGTAGTAGTAGTAGTAGTAGTAGTAGTAGTAGTAGTAGTAGAAGGAGCAGCAGTAGTAGTAGTAGAAGGAACAGCAGTAGCAGCAGTAGTAGTAGTAGTAGTAGTAGTAGTAGTAGTAGTAGCAGTAGTAGTAGTAGAAGGAGCATCAGCAGCAGTAGTAGTAGTAGTAGTAGTAGTAGTAGTAGTAGTAGTAGTAGTAGTAGTAGTAGTAGTAGTAGTAGTAGAAGGAGCAGCATCAGCAGCAGTAGTAGTAGTAGTAGTTGTAGTAGTAGTAGTATTAGTAGCGGTAGTAGTGGTGGTAGTAGTATTATTATTATTATTAGTAGTAGTAGTAGTAGTTGTAGTAGTAGTAGTAGTAGTAGTAGAAGGAGCAGCAGCAGTAGTAGTTATTGCCGTTGTTGTTTTCTTTGTGTCTTCTGAGTGGTTGAAATCTGAGTTCTAATGTGCTGTTCTACACAGTGAAGAGTCAGCTGGTCTCCGCTGCGGATTAAATTCCTTTTTCCACCATGTCAGTTTTCAAAGAAGATGTTAGAGCTGT
Organism: Eledone cirrhosa; assembly: GCA_964016885.1. NCBI lineage: Eukaryota > Metazoa > Mollusca > Cephalopoda > Octopoda > Eledonidae > Eledone > Eledone cirrhosa. The sequence continues at coordinate 60,062,162 of OZ024743.1, forward strand.
ATTCGTTAATTAGTAGCTGTTTCTATTTGGGGCACAAGGTCACCAATTGGAAGGAGGAATGGAAAGCTGGTTAAATTGTCTTAAGAGCGTTACTGGAATCTGTTTTTAATCGACCCGGAAACAGCAGAAAATATTTGATATGCGGGTTAAAACTCCATTCTGAATTATTTGAGATTACAAACATTATTCTCAATCAAAAGTTAGCACCAAAGTGACGGAAAGAAAATATTATCAGACCTATCCAATGTAACGCATCAAAGAACATGATTCATTACAAGTTATATCACTTATGTCAATAGCTCGAAAGCTATTTAACTGAATGCTCCTACTCGCATTTACGAATCAGTAAATAATATACCCTGACCATACCAAACAATTTGTCTTGAGCACCGCTGAGAAAGATAATGGCGACATTACTACCAACACCAGTTACCACTTATTGCCACATTTGTAGATTTCAGAAAGGCATTCATTTCTACCATCAGACATTTCATATGCGAAATACTACGACACAATGGACTCCTCTCCAAAATTGTTGCTCCTAATGCTATAAACTACTCCAACAGCACCAGCCGTATCTGTGTTAGCAACAACAATAGTCAACCTTTCATCATCAACACTGGTTCCTTACAAGGGTACACACTTGCACCAGACTTATTTTTATCGTCTTCCTTGACTATGTCTTAAAATAATCTCCAGTCATTGATTGAAAACGCATCCAGAAAACCTGAAGTTGTTCTAACCGATTTTGACGGCATTATCTTTCCTCACTCGTCAGATAATCTCAGCAACATACAAGAGTGAGCCTCTCCTGATTGCTTCAGAAATAACTTAGAGAAAGCGAAGTCCATGCATATGTATTACACGCGTACCGGACTCACAGCACCAAGTCGGGAAAATTAGGAAATTGCAACACGCTTCAAATAAATGGGAGGGTGCTTTTCCTCATCCTAGACGATTTTCGTGAAAGACGTACCATTGCCTGGCACAATTTATGGAAACTACAAACCATTTGAAGGTCTAAAATGTATCTCTCCGACTTACGTTACGACTCATTGATTCTTAGCTCACCCACATACTTCTCTATAGGCCAGAATTATGGACTCTCTACTCCACCATAAATATCAGTTAAACGTTTTTGCTATCAGCTTCTAGTCTATTATGTTGGGTGTCAAATAGCCAGCTGAGTAACATTTGTCACAGACAGATAAGCCCATCGCTATGATTTATACACTAAAATACAAGACCAAAATAGCAGAGGTTTAAAATGCATAACATATGTGAAGAATGTACATGATTCCATTGTCCTTAGCGTATATACTCATGAGCGTTGGATAATAACGAAAAGAGAAGGTATGCAATAAGAAGATTTAATACACAAATTCTCGAATAATAGAATAGAAAAATAGATGAAAGGAAAACCTTATCTCGGCGGCATTTGAACCAAGACCATCAACAGCTGTAACTTAATGTTCCAGAGCATGTTGTGTGATGCTCTACTGATACGGAAAAGAAACATGTGCTATGAACGTAATAAAGACAAGTTTTCTAAAATTACATCACCAAAATAACATATTATTTAACCAATGGAATGTGTGCTAAACAGAACTGAATAAAACCAAAGAATGTTTTATGTACGGCCTGTGTCATTCACCTTCACTAGATTTTGGAAACTAAGTGGGCAGTAAATGCAGCCAGGAGTAATGGAATACTACTAAAAACAAAGGAGGCAAATAAAATGATCATAACAAATAAATAGCGCCATATCAATTCGAAACAATGGAAAATGGACGAAAATGACAAAACCGATAATATACGGTGTAGTGAATGTGATGAACAAAAAAATAATAAACCAGGGATACCAGCCTGTATGAATATATTTATTCATTCATACATACGTGCATACATATGGACAAAAATACATGCATACGTACATTTATACACGGTGGCTGCCAACTCGTTTTCGAGTACGGCCACTACTTTATATCCATGTAGGAGAACCCCTACCGATGCGCTGAACGAGTGCGATTTTTAGTCCAGCCAGCGACTTGAAAACTCTGGTACAAACACTATAGTTGTGACAATTATTGACACATAGTGCTGGGACCATGGTACCATGTCACAAGTGCAGAGAGGTCTCCAGATATAAAGCAATACCTGTGCCGTGAAGCTTTTATATTGAGCAAAGGCACTGCACAAAGCCAGTCCCAATCTCTTAACCAAGATGATATCTACCACAAAGAAGAACAAGCCAACATCATTGGATACCATCAGGGTTGCAGGTGTTATATCAGAGTTTTCCTTCTCCTAGAATTCTGCCTTGACAAAGGCTAAGGGGTCATCTCTCCCGGTGATTTTGGATGGCCATTGACTCTTAAGAGCTCCTTTGCCCTTTGACAGGTTTTGTTTTTAGCCCTGCAGGATGTCCAAAGTCACCCTCCTCACCAAAAAACCTTGGTGGGGTTGCCAGTTTAGTCGCCAACGACCCGAATATGAGACAGGTTGTACTGGGATACATTTATACATGCATACATACATGCATGCATTTATACATGTATGTTTGTATGTATACATGTACGTATGCATGTATTTTTGTCCATATGTATGTACGTATGTATGATTGAATAAATATATTGCCTATTTTGTTTTGTGTATATATATATCGATATGTAAAGTAGTTATATGTAGAATTTTGGGATTGCTTTACATATATGTATGTATGCATGCATGTATGTATGCATGCATTTATACATGTATGCATACATATATGTAAAGCATTCACAAAATTCTACATATTATAACTACATAACTACATATGGACATATATATACAAAAACAAAATAGGCAATTGTACACATATAATTCAATGCATACAGATCCCCACATACAATAACATCCAATGTACACACACACACATACACACACACACATACACGGTAACACATGTATGCATGCAGAATTGCAAGCATTTTTACCTATTTGATGTCTAAATTTCAATGAAAGAGTGCTGTGATTATGTTAGAAACTGATTCTCTATATATTTGTAGAAATATATAGAATAATGAAACCAGAAAAACATACATACATACTTAGATACATCAGGGTTGCAGGTGTTATATTAGAGTTTTCCTTCTCCTAGAATTCTGCCTTGACAAAGGCTAAGGGGTCATCTCTCCCGGTGATTTTGGATGGCCATTGACTCTTAAGAGCTCCTTTGCCCTTTGACAGGTTTTGTTTTTAGTCCTGCAGGATGTCCAAAGTCACCCTCCTCACCAGAAACCTTGGTGGGGTTGCCAGTTTAGTCGCCAACGACCCGACATGTTGTACTGGGATACATGTTACCAGTAACACTTAGATACATACATACTTACATACACACATACACACATACATACATACGTACATAAATATATACATACATACATAGATACATACATAAATACATACATATATACACATGAAGAGAGGAGAGCACACATACATACATATATACATACATGCATAATGCTGTGTAGGTTTGCTTTATTATATGTTAGTTAGTATTAATAAAAAACGCAAAAAAAAATGAGTTAATAAATAACGACATGAATGGGATAGAAAATAATGGTGGAGATCTATCTCGGTGGATGTTTTATTTTACAGCAGGATTGGTTTAGTTTTTGTCTAAAACAGTTTTCAATAGATTGAAACAAAAATGAAGTAAGGAAGGAAATATGATTATTATGGAATGTTACTATAGAAACAACTAAATAAATGCACCGACAGTTACAGCAAGTTAATAGTGAGCAGTAAGAGAGACGTTGGATGAATCTGATAAAAGAATTTGTGTCCAAGTGATGGATCGATGGATTTGAACTTGAATGTGTTATGATATTACAAACGATTTTATAAGCAGATATACTTGATGTAGTAGTTAGAAAGATATGAAATATGGGAAAATTATAACTGAGATGATAAAAGTACATTGAAAGGTACAAAGAAAAAGTAAATTGTTTAATGACTTAAAGTTTCCACTTAGAATATATTTTAAAAAAAACAGAATGAAAGTGTTCATATCATAGAAACGAAGGATTTCGGTGGTAGAAAAGCATTCATAGATAACGAGAGGGCTAAACTAGAAAACAAGCAACATACGTAACAGAATTATCTAGCTTGTAAATATATCCAATAGAACAGAACTCAGTAGCCTGATAAAAACAACGCATACATATGTGGTGAATAAATCATGCTTCAAACATATCACATATAGGGAGTGAGAGGAGACCCATGATGAAAGGGGGGATACAAAGCCATGAATTATTTAGATCTAGTACAAATGGAATGGAACGACAGGGAAAAGTTTAGTTGAAACTCCGCAGGAAATAACTTAATTTAGAATATATAATATAACATAAAATGAAAGATATAACATGCGCAATGGAGGACTTTAAACGGGGGATTTTGGCCAAGACATCACAGATCAAAATATACGAACAAAGAATGTATAAAACTGTATATGGATCATGAGAAAATATATGTTTCGGTAAATATGATACAAGATGCGCAACAAAGGAATATGTTCGAAAGGGAAATTTAGATCGAAGAAAATATTCATAACATCGAAACTGAGAGCTTGACGTGATTTAGAAATCAATAAACAGGCAAATACACATGTTAAACAGGAGATGGTTATTAAAGAGTGCAGCAATGATTCTAGTTGGAAATCGTAGGGTCGTGTCTGCATTCTAAGTTATTGGTTACAGTGATTCGAATTCCCGCATGAAATCGCTGTAGCATTGAATACAATAAAACGCAATGCGGTTCGTTTGCTTGCATGGATAATACAGAAAAGACTGTGATTTTGGTAATCCAAACATTATCAAATAGAAATACCAGCAATTCTTTTAATATCATACCTCATTTTCATTTGAACAATTCTAAATGTAACCATTATTCATTTCTTGAAGCGAAACGGTTATTGTCAGACGAGGAAATGTGCTGTCGAAGGAATATCGTAATATACAAAATGACATTGAAGGGTTTCAGCTTAAGACCTACGAACATAGCAGTAGACAATGTAGATTAAGAGAAAATGTATGATTCGGTTCCCCATTTGTGGATCATAGAATACATAAAACTGTCTGCAATAGAAGCAATTTTCCAGAATTCTTTGAACACATGTAGTTCTGAAAATGTATACTTACTTCATCAGGAGAGCCCCTCCGGACGAATGAAATAGAAAATAAAGTATCAAAAAAGTTGACCAATTATCCCTCTGGAGCGCGCAAATAATAAATACATGCATCAACAAACACTGTTCATACAGTCAGCAAACATGGCTGAAGAAGTGAGTAGTCTTAAAAGGGGAAGCAGGTGTTTCATCTAAAGTTTCAGTATAACCACAAGTTCAATTAATAAAAGACTTATAAGATATTGTATACAAATATCCAGGAATGTTGGAAGTAGTTACTATAAAAAATGTTGAGTTTGACGGCAAAAAGCTAGTTGAATTGGAAAATTAACTAGAACATGACAATAAACACGTAGTCTCTTTTAATGTAAATTGAGAGCGCTGCAGTGATGAAATGGATGAAAGCCAATATTTAGAGATTGGATACTAAAACACAACAGATAGTAACCATGAATAGTGCATGACATCTAAGAGGTTTGTCCGAATCTCTTCGAAACCAGAGTTGATAGCGGCCTAAGTTACGAGAACCATAACAGCATGCGAACAAATAAGCATAGTTGGTACATAAAAAAGGGGGTTGTTCTATGGGTCATAGGAGCAAAACAATGGGATATTTTACAAAGCGAAAGTGGCATTGAAGATGAGTATAAACATAAATGGAGGAAATGACCGAAGGAAAGATAATAGATTAATTCATGAATTGCCAAGGTATAGAAAACATGGAAAGTATAGCACCCATGGAATAGTTGCGAAAATGAGATATTAAGATCGAGACTGAAAGTTTAATATATGCAGCACAAGATCGGTCACTACAAACAAATATTACAAAATATAATGTCGCTAGATTTAAAATAAACATTCGTAGGATCTGCATCATGTAGACTGTAAGGTAAAGAAAGAGAAAATGAGAGCAGCATTCAAAGCGGATGCCGTAATTAAATTCAATAGGAATTCAAACAGGGGTCTGATACCATTGTTAGAATAGTGCAATGGAACGTATGCGAGTAACATGGGCTGAACTGAACATAAAAGTAGCAAAAACTCCAGCCTGACTCAGTAGAGTACGGAGAAGGGAAATCACTTTGGGGCTCTGACATAAAATATATTTCATGAGATAAAACTTCTTCCTATCTTACGACCACTTTTTCCTGAGAGGTTTCGTTTTGGCAGAGCCCTCAAATACGCTTTAGAGAGGGTCCTGTCAGAAGCAACCATCGATAAATACAGTAGATGTTATGAATATTATCCATCTATATTCGTCGTGGCCAGCCTATGGGATTCCTACCGGTTAGCTTCGCCCGTAGAACATGTCCTGCAATATTATTACCGAAGCATTATAACTACCTGATCGTAGTATCGGAGCTGTGTTTTATTGATGAGGTAAAGTAGCCGCACCAGTATCCCCGAACTACGAGACGCATCGTATAAATATACTACAAAATCTCTTCGGAGGAGCTCCATTTCACCCGCCTTTAAACGTGATTCTATTCTATGGGTCACTATTCAAGATAGATCACCAAAACAGTAAGCCGAAATACAGAAATGGAGATAACGTGTTTGGCCTTTGTAATTAATCCTCTTCTGATGACCATGTGCAGGAGTCGATGGCGCATTATTATTACACCAGCCCCAGCAATTATTGCATCTAATTTAGAGGAAAGACATGCTAATGTTATTGTTGATAAGAGGACAAATATGTATCGGAAAATGGATGTTGCATCGTCAGGGGATGTCGGTGTATGTGAAAAGAAAAAAGAAAAATCAGATGTAAGATCTACAAAAAGTGGGTTTGTAATAAAACCGGAAGTAAGATCTACTAAACGTGAGAGATGAATAAGTTGCTAGTAATAGCAGTAATAGAGGGTGCCTTGGGGAGTATAACAACGAAAATAATATCATAGTGTGCTAAAATTGAAAATGACGGCAATAATTAGAAAAGCTGGTGGTAATGTTGGTGGTGATTATGTTGATATTGATGTAATTGTTATTTGTGTATTAGATATATTTGTTTATGCTATAGGGGTGGAGGAGGTATTAGATGTTTGAAATGGTAGATAATAATTTGTGTAATTGCTGATGCTTCATGTGATTCGTACTAGTAGTGGTTAATGTTATACTATGGTTGTGTATATATATATATATATATATATATACATATATATATATATACATATATATATATATACATATATATATATATATATATATATATATATATATATATATATATGTGTGTGTGTGTGTGTGTATGTATGCGTATGTGCGTGCGTGTTTGCGTGTGTGTGTGTGAGTCATTGTGAGTGTGTGTGTGTGTGTGTGTGTGTGTGTGTGTGTGTGTGTGTGTGTGTGTGTATAGGTTTGTGTTTCTGTGCAATATTTTCGCGGTTTTGCTGAAGGTGACTTTTCAAATATTGGCAGCACTAAATTCGCAAGCGCCAAGTGCACCCTAGTAAATGTTCCACATATTTTCCCATCATATTGGAGACCCTATAAAATACCTGTCAGTTTTGTGCTGCAGCATATTGGAAACTGACTATCGACCCTACACCCTTGCAGAACCCTCCTCAGCAGGTCCGTAGAATGCGGAATTACGCCGTAGAAATACGCCTTTTCGAGTTTTACAAAGCAAGAATACTCAAAAGATACTCTTGTGTTCATGTTTAGGAGATCAGCAAAGTATTCTCCCCTCCTTAATTGAATCAGAGATCTTCCTGCCACCCGGTGCCACATGATGTCTCTTTCACCTGCATCGTTTAACAATTGTATCAAAAACTGCTGCGCTGAACAATCTCCACTCAGTTTCAACGTCCTCAGTATGCTCAGGGAGTCCTCCGAATTTGGTTGCAATATTATCTGCATACTTGGTCCTGACTTCCGTATCCACCAATGCTTCGCACTGTATCCTGTAGGTCGACCTTAGGTGTTATCTAGTCTCAAGTTGCAGATAACTAGATTGTGATAAGTTGACAGCTCAGCCCACTCTTTTCATGAACATACAACACAGTATCGAAGCGATCAGAATCAATAAAAAAATCAATTATTGATCTCTGTCCCTGATTTCCCATATAACATGTACATTTATGGATGGAAGAGGGTGTTCATAATTGAGAATCCATTGCTAGAACAGAAATCTAATGAGGCCATTCGCATTTTGATCAGGGTCGCCATTCCTTCGAATCACTCCTTTCCATATGAGGTGATCAGTGCGAACACGTGAATTTAAGTTTCTCATTAGGATATATGACCCGGCCTTAACTACATCTAACACTGCAATGACTTCATCAATGAAGGGTCGGTATTTGGACCTCTTGTTTGATTCAGCAACTTGCACCAACTACAAAGGTCTATCTTTCAGTCGAAGCTTCAAGAGTCAAAATCTCCCTCGTAATAGTATCCAGTCCATAACACATTCTGACAGCCGGGGGCTTATGAGTTTCCCTACCCCCAGCAATATCGTCATTTCTGGCACCTTATCTGAATTTGATTGGAGGATTGATTATATGACCGGAATAAGAAAAATTATGGTCTTCTGAGTTTTGCAGAGAATGTGTTTACTGTGACTGAATCGACAACAAGATTTGAAACACTTAATTTGTTGCTAGATGAAATTCAAGTTATTATTGCTGAAGCCCGAGAAATCCTAAGCAGCACCGATAATTCCCTCATTAACAGTGCCATAAACCACCTCTGCCTGAAACGTAAATAGGAACACAGACGCTTAACATCAGACAATACAATATGTGAGTCTCTCATCATACCCCTCCAACGACATTTACGAACACCCAAGCGTAGGAGCCCATCTCTTGAACACGCCTGTCTAAATGAGACAGATAACATTATGAGGGTTGGGAAGGAGCTCATTTAGAAATTCTCCCTGCATGATAACCAACACTTCACACCCAGGGAAATTACACGGCAATACAGCAATGAAACCATCGATGAAAAGCTTTATGCTTATCAGCAAAAGATTTATTCATGGCTATCTTGCCAAAAAGCTCCAATGTCAGAGTACTATAGATAAGCACATTAGTCTAACTTGGACCAACAACTTTTACATTTGTTCTAAATTAGAAGCATATGCATCTGCAATCTAAGAACTGGAAATCGCTACAACCTACCTGATTAACACTAGAGAGAGGGATGTAAGCAACACAACTAGATGTGACAACAGATACAGGCTCTACGGAATTAACATCGAATGTGATACACATATCATATGCAGCTGTCTAGAGATTACACTGGTCAACAAAAAAATATTCATTTCATGGTTCTGGTATAATTTAGTATGATTCTAGGGTAACCAAGTGTGCAGAATCTGAATATGACAACGGTTAAGCTGTATCGGGTCTAGTTTTCAAGAACCAGCATATCCATGTTTATGACCCATAGCTATGTGGCTCATATTACTTCATCCAATTGTATCCACTATATTTAGTTATTAACTAATTTATATTTACTGCTTTTGTTTTAGATCACAGAATTGTAACTATCCTCAGCTATTCTTGGATAATTCACAACAACTTTGACTAGTGGGAGAGATGGAACGCCGGAAATGTGTAAATGACCCGGACCGATTTTGCTATATTTGTGGACTCTTTACCCCAGAAAGCATAAAGAAACCAATCACAAAAGCAGTTCGAGTAAACTACAAATGCTACTTCAAATGTCCATTAGGAGACCAGGACAAGAAATGGGCGCCTCATATAGCGTGTAGGTCATGTGTTATTCACCTAAGTGAATGGAAGAATGGGAAACGAAGCTCTGGTTTGCCATTTGCCATACCAATGGTGTGGCGAGAACCAAAAGACCACAATAACGATTGCTACTTCTGCCATATAAACATCCAAGGAATAACTGTGAAGACACGAACTACACTTCAATACCCCGATATCTCGTCAGCAATCCGACCAGCACCTCACAGTGACGAATTACCTGTTCCAGTTCCACCTGATGAACACGAGCTAATCTCTGATTCTGATTCCAGTAGCACCCCTATTGATGATGACTATCAAGACGAACATGAGACAAGTGAACCCATACCATTTAACCAGGAAGCTCTTCACGATCTCATTAAAGACCTACATTTGTCTAAAGAAAAGGCAGATCTCCTGGGATCAAGACTGAAGCAACGAGACCTGCTGGAACCTGGCGTCGGCATTACAGCCGCTAGTCATCGTCATAAAGAACTTAATTAGTCTACTTCTAGGTCTTCAGACTGGTTACACAAAGCATATGTGTATTCTATGTTTGTGGAATAGTAGAGCAGATGCGGAGCACTACATGAAGAAGGATTGGCCAACAAGACCAAGGGATGCACCCGTAGATTCAACTGTCTTTACAAACCTTTCGTGGATCCAGAAAAAGTATTCCTCCTTCCATTACATCTCAAATTAGGCTTGGCCAAAAACTTTATTAAAAGCATGGATCATACAGGTAATGGGTTTCAGTACTTGTGTAAGAAATTGGGTAGTGTGGTATCTGAAGCAAAGTTAAAACAGGGGTTTTGAATGGTCCTCAGATTCGTATGCTGGTTAATGATAGTGAGTTTACGAAAACACTAAACCCTTTGGAGACTAATGCATGGAAATCATTTGTAGATGTGACACAGAACCTTCTTGGAAACCACCGTGCAGACAACTATAAAGAAATTGTTGAAACCGTGATACAAAATTATCGCGAATGTCGTTGAAGCTTCATTTCTTCCATTCTCATCTGGATTTCTTCCCAAGTAATCTAGGAGACATCAGTGATGAACATGGAGAGAGAGGTTTCACCAGGTTTCATAGTGGAGAGTAGGTATCAGGGTCGGTTCAATCCCAACATGATGGGAGACTACTGCTGGACACTGCAACGTGAGGAGAGTCAGAAAAACAAGCGTAAAAGCGAAATCCAGAAATTTGTTTAGAAATGTTTTGAAATATTTTGCTATGTTCAGAATGTTGTTCAGAAATGTTTTGTTAATATACTAAGTGTTAAAAAAATAAATAAAAATGTGTTTATATATTTTTTATTAATAAGTTAATATGTTTATACCGAAGTCATCATATGTTACACAATGGATAAATAATACAATACGAGGAACATATTTTCGATCTCATATTAAGGTATTCTGGTCCGATATCAAAAATGAATATCAAAACTGAATTTAGTGCTATGAAATTAGTAAGATGCATATATTCACATATAAGAACCATTTTGCCTGTTGACCAGTGTTATCAATCTATGAGGCATGATGTAATGGCCAACACATTATATAATGCAATCTGTAAAAAGGACAGCCCTGAAAACAATCATATAAAAAGTTACAGCAATGTGGAGAACATATAGTAAATGTAACTGGTGGAATGTTTCATTCAAAACTGCAATGAAATGTAAATACATAAATAGAGACGAAGTGATATGAGACAGATAGAGAACGCATGAACAGTAGAACATTTATCCTGAACTAATGAGTTCTCTGTAGATACTCCACACTGACTATACATTTAGATTTCGATTTGTGATCATTGGGGTTCTAGGATACGTTACTACCTTCTTCAGTATAAATCTTCAGAAGTTTCGCTTCACAGAAGTAGAATGAGGACGGCTGGTGAGGAAATTGCAAGTACAGTTTATCAATGGAACAGTAAACGAAATATGGAAAACATTTAAGATATTCAGCATCTAATAACGGCATATACACATGTATAGACTCGGAAACATATGCACATGTACACATATAACTCAAAACATACGGTTCAGTACATGAAATAACATCCATACCTGCACACACACACAGAGTTGATATTTTCTAAATTCCAATGAAAACATCTTGTCTAAGTTGGAAAAATACTCTCTCTCTCTTTCTCCCCCCCTCTCTCTCTCTCTCTCTCTCTCTCTCTCTCTCTCTCTCTCTCTCTCTCTCTCTCTCTTTCTCTCTATTGGTAACAATGTACAAAATAATGATTTCTATTATAGGAAAAATGGCAGCAGTTTTGGGAGAGGAGAAAGTCGATTATATCGACCCCATTGCATTACTGGTGCTTTATTTATCAACCCCGTATGGATGAAAGGCAAATATAATCCCGGCCGTATTCGAACTCAGAACATAAATGAACGTTCTACTGATACTGGCAATCCATAGACATCAGAAATGTATAAAATAATTGTTTCTACTTTTGGCACAAAGCCAGCAATTATACAGTGGATTACTGGTACTTAAAAATAATGAAACCAGAATATCATATATAAAAACACACATTTGTATAGATGCAATTATGTCAGTACATATGATTAAGCAGATCACGTATGCATGCTGGCTTGGAAACTATGTACGAGAGTGTGCGTGTGTTTGTGAGTGTGGTTTCACATGCGCGTCTATAAATCATTTTATAAGATTATACATTTGAAAGTATATAGTATATGTTTGTTATCAGACAGTCATTAACAAATAAAGATGTAACGTTTTCTTCAACTATAAGACGTCCCTCCTTTTCAGTGTATTTATCATTTAAAATGTTACTATTTGAAGTAAAATATTTATGACGGAAAATAAGAACAATACTATGGTAGATATGTATTTGCTGGATTTCTGTCGATTATAACGCCCAGTGATCCAGTTTTTCGAACAATAAAACAGTCTGAGCATGAAATCAGCGTGTATTGTCTGAGCATTCGTATAACATTAGCATAGTTCTTAAGGAGATTCAACGTGATTATCTGTATGATAAGATTGCTCTATTGACGTACGGCTACAGCTCAGTTTTGCTAGCTTAATGGATTCAAGCAAGATGAAATAAACTGATTTTTGTTTTCAAGGACACAACGCCGGTGGTACTTGGTCTCAGAAACTTACAATCATGAGTCGAATACACTATCCACTTAGCCAAGTGACAGATATAACATGCGATATGGATATAATAGTTTGGTTTATAATAACAAGATATTATGAATGCATTATTATGGTAAGTAGTAGCGGGGTGCTGCATGAAAGAGACAATCAAGAGACTGAACAAATGGCTTGTGGTATTTATTTACGCCATTACATCTCGAAAGATTAAAGATATTACATTTGTTATATATGTATATAATTATTTCTGTAAGAAGTGATATTTTCTGTCTACTTCCGCTACAACTATTATTCAAAATTATCTGCTTAGAAATTAGTATATTTAATTTTTAGTTCTCTTTGACATGCTACTGTCGGAGTTGCCTTTGATCTTTTCAAGTGGATAAAATAAGTACCAGTCATGAGCTGCGATCGATATTTCCCACATAGACAGACGATAGCTCGAACACTTCAAATGTCTCCTCAACATTGTGTTTCCGCGTTTATAATCAAGAATGTTCAGTGTTGCAGTGTGTTTTTTATTAAGAGTATTTTACCACAGCCTCTTGTTGGTCCATGCATTTTGAGTAAAATTATGTAGACTGAAATTGTATGCATAACATTCGGTGATTTGTACCAGTAATTTAAATTTCGACCCATAATATACAATATGATACTTGTCTAAGATATCATGCAAGTGATTATAATTGTACTCCTTTTTAATGATACAAATATAGACAAAATTATTCTGCCCGAGAATTTCGTAACGATTAAATCTACCTCGGGAATCCTCAGTTACATATCATGATTGATCTATGCTTGAAACTGGGAGAGAATCTATTATACCCTTACTGTGATATATGTTAGAAATAGATATTATAGCAAATAGCAATTTGATGGAATATCAAATGCGGTAGAGTGCTGGACAAATGAATATCTTTCAGTATATAGGTTAATCAAACAGACGTACTTATTTCAATGTTTAGAACTGTAAAATAATGTGTCTGTCTAACCTCCGGAGTTGATATTTTTAGATATGGTAATTCGTCTAAAATTACGTCAATTCAGTTGACTGTAAAACAATTCATTTGATTTTATCTCTCCTCCATAAATTACTGACAGTTTGTTAATGGAAGAAATGCTTATTATAACAATATGTTCATAATACATTCTGCCCATATTATCAATCCCAATACTGTATGTGTTGATGAGCTCTTTTAGTTTACGAGGTCAAAAGGTAATTATCCTTCAATCAACACTGCCTCAAAACTAAATTTCAAATTCAAAGCATCTTTCTTTCTAACCACGAGATCATTATTCTTGTTGTTGAGACGTTCTAATTTGCTTTCGACGTTTCCAAGTTCTTCATTGTAAAATTGTTTGTTGAAAATCCTGAACGTAGAAAACAACTGTAAGTAGAGTGATTTGCTGTAAATAATAGCTTGAAAAATCGGGTAAAATACCTCAATACACGAATAAAAAGCAACCAGAGAATCGAAATGCATCTCTCAGATTCCCGCATAAAGAATACTGGTGAGCTAAAGGACCCCCGATGAAAATTACCGTATAAATAGAAGCTAAATGACTACCTTTACATTTAAGAATATTTGTAAATAAACAATCGGAATGTGAAGTTGATCAAATTCTTAGAAATTGTAGAAAATTTCGACCACAGAATATAAATTTACCTCCAGTCGATTGTTGCAAATAATAACTTTTGAAAATAGGGGGAATAATCCTATAGACGAAAATAAAAACTGATCAACAGCGGTTACAGAAAGTCATAATCTTTAACGGTCAAATTCTCAAAAATGTAAGCATTGCGATAACAAGGAAATTGTTACAATTAAATTTTTGTGCACCAATGCCATACACACATACGCACATACACAGATAAATATTCTAACACACGTATGCGCTTATAAATGTATGTCTGGTGCCTGTGTATATGTGTCTGAAGGTAATTATATTTCACAAGAGAAACAGTATTTCATTTGATATATATTTCTGCAATTATTTCTATCAGAAGTGAAAATTCGTGGCTGCTGGCGATAGCCTGATTAGTTCTGTTGGACAGACGTTTGTCTCTCAAAACCTGTCTCCAGAGAAATGAACATGAAACATTTTTTTTTAATTCTGTATGAATTGTGTTATCCATTAGAGCAGATAACATTATTGAGATATCATGTGAAAATATTAATTAAATATATAGTTAATATTTTAAGGAATATATCGTTTTTAAAGATAAGACAATTTTGAAAGTGAGAAACTTTCCTATATGATGATGGCTAAGGGAACATTTTCAAACTATACAGTAAATAAACCTAATTTAAGATTACATGTTTTACTCCAATATTTACCTATTCTTAGACTACAACAATGCAAAGAATTCGTCTCTGGAACTAAGAAGTTACGTAATCATATATCCAATCGTTACGTAATTATATAACTAAGCGTTACGTAATTATATATCTGAACTCATCTAGTTTGCCTCACTCATAATTCATCCACATGACGTTTGAACATGATAAACATAATGATTAATATGTGCATACCTCCTACCAAAATTAAATAAAAAATACAGGATGAACTGCATTCATAATGTTTCAGCGATGTCACTAACCGTCAACATATTCCTTCCATTTCAAACTCCGAATACTTGAGCCTTCACGCATTACATGTTTGTTATGCTGCTACAAAAACAGAATTACATAGAAGCCAACAGCTGTTACACAGCAGAGCGCTTTCGAAAAAATCTTTTTGGGATTTACAGTCAACATCTCTTACAAAACCGCTTATCATATAGAACCGCATACAAAGAGAGAGAGAGAGAGAGAGAGAGAGAGAGAGAGGGGGGGGGGGAGAGAGAGAGAGAGAGAGAGAGAGAGAGAGAGAGAGAGAGAGAGAGAGCGAGAGAGAGAGAGAGAAAGAGAGATATTGATAATTGCGAAGGCAATATAAGATGGAATACCTACAACTGATTTTAGTATTTGGCATTATGTTATGTATACACCGCCATATGCTACTAAATCACATTTTGAAGGATACACATTTTGAGTGCTTGAATAAAATTGCTCCATCGTTTACTGATTAGAGTACTGCAAACATACCTCGGTTGGTCAACATCCTTTACAAAAATTACATATATATATATTCAAATATGTGCGTGCGTGTGTGTGTGTGTGTGGGTGTGTGTGTGTGTGTGCGTGCGTACGTAGGTATAGTGGTAAAATCATTTGTTATTTATTTGACCGTAGAAAAGCCGGCCATTAATATCTCGTATACATGAAACTAACTGGCCTAATTGCTGATATGCAAATCTGGCTAATCACTGGGTCTACTAATATGCAGATCTGACTGATCAGGTAGTCTGCTAATATGCGAATCAGATCGATCTGTCACTGAATATTCCAGAAAATATCAAATATTTTCACTAGCTCTGACAGTTGGTAGGAAAGCTGTATAGAGTACAGATGAAGGGTAATCATCTAGAAACATTAGTGCCTAGCGTTCTGTTTATATGCCAACAAAAGATCAATAATGACGGGGCAGTCTACTCACATGGCTTAAAGAAAGTATTTGCATAATTGCAAACGAATTGAATATTATTATCATTATTCGAAAAACTCAGATTTACATTTCTTGTATTCAGCCATGTTGAGCGACAAAACTATTTATATATATATATATATATATATATATATATATATATATATATATATATATATATATATATATATATATATATATATATATATATATATATATATATATATATATATATATATATAAATAGTTTTATCGCTCAACATGGCTGAATACAAGAAATGTTTTATCAGAGGGGTGTTTTATCAGACCCATCTAAACGAATACAAAGACTAAATGAACTAAAAGCACACTTACCTTAAGAGCCTTCCCACTTGAGATAATTAACAACGGAATAGACAGAGCATAACACGTACATTTTCATTAACTTAACAATCCAAAGCACAGAACCACGAACAGTGCCTTACCATATATATCCACATTCAACCCCAGAAACACTGAAATGTTCGATCACCTACACAAAATCTCCCCATTCTATTTAAAAAAATCATAGTAAAATTCAAATATAACACAAAAAAAGATAGAGAGAGGGCTGGTGGAAAAATGAAACATGGATTACAGGTTAAAGTGTAGTCTAGATAGATGTGAAACATAACGAAAATGTAGTTTATGGAACACCCAAATGATTTAGAACTCGACCTTAAGTAGGAGCAATAACATTAAGAAAGACATGAACGATATCACAACACTGTTTTGAACATTTTGAAAGTAGGTTTATAAGTATGATTTTCTATAAAATGTTCGTATTTATCTCTGTGGCCTAGTGGTAGGTACTAGAGACGGTGGAGATGCTAGCCTTGGGTTCAATTCTGGTCAAGAGATACATGTAAACTGTTTCAGTTTTTATTTTACAACCAATAGAAGAAACTGAAAAGATTTACCGGAACACTACACACGATCAGAACCGAATTTCAGACCGGGAATCCTCCAACTAGGCCACTGCGATAGCTACAAAAGAATAATGAAAATGGATACTTATAAACCTACTTTCAAAATCAAATTTAAATATATGTGGTGTCGTTCATGATTTTCCTATAGCTATTAATAATATTTAGGGTCAACTTCTGGTCATTATTGAAAGTCTCTGGATTTAGCAAAATACATAATATATCTTATTGGAAAAGGTAAGATAGTTTTACTCTTTTGCACTGTTTTGTTGCTACTTATGTATTTTCGAATTTTATAATTAATAATTATAAAAATAATAGGATAGCATTCTATATGTAGGTGAGCACCCATTCACCTCCTGGCAACCAATATTTCAAGGACCCAGTCCACCACTATATATATATATATATATATATATATATACGAGGTGTGTCAGCAAAGTTCCAGGACTGATGTCACAAAAGATTTATTTCAAACTCAAACTTCACACTAAGAGTTTTCTCCTTCAAAGTAATGCCCCTGGAGTATGTAACTGTAATCTTAGCCCTCTGCAGTGATCAAACTTTTTTCTTCATAATTTTATATACATGTCCTCTGTTTCAGGTCGTCAAGCAATGAGCACAGAGCAACGAACAAATGTAAAAACTCCGTCAGAAGCACTGGGATTAGCTGCAGCAAGTGTATGGAGATGAGACAATGTCACGCTCACGTGTTTTTGAGTGGTGCAAGAGGTTAAAGAAGGACGGGAGGACGTGGAAGATGACCCAGGAGCGGAAGGCCCTCAACAACCAGGACTGAGGTCAACGTTGAGCGCGTCAGGCAGATGGTGCGTAGCGATCGTCGGCTGACTCTTAGACTGATGGCAAATGAGCTGGGAATGAATCAGAACAGCGTCTGGAAGATTCTCACTGAAGATTTGGACATGCGGAAAGTCTGCGCGAATATGGTGCCAAAACTGCTGAACGATGACCAGAAGGGTCGACGCATGCAAGTGTCGCCAGGACATCCTCGAGCGTCTTGAAACCGAACCAGAGTTGCTAGAGACAGTCATCACCGGTGATGATTCACGGATCTTCGGAGTACGACCCGGAGGGACCCGTTTGAAGACGTTGACGACATCAAAAAGGCCGTGACGACGGAACTACGGAAGATCCCGGAATAATCCTTCCAGGACTGCATGCAACCGTGGCAGAAAAGGATGGAAAAGTGCATTAGACTCCAAGGAGAACATTCTTAGTGTGAAGTTTCGCTTTGAATAAATATTTTGTGATATCAGTCCTGGATCTTCCTGAGACAGGCTCGATATATACAGTATCCCTTTAACAAAGACCTTTTGTTTTTCTTTTTCTATTTCTTTCTCCAAAAATATTTCTCTGATCAATAAGACGCACACGTTCTTTTACTACCCTAATTTTGCCAATCCCATTCATCTCTCTCACCCATAGAATTTGTCTCTAGGCTACATTTCCCTCGTCGCCGACCCCATCTGAACTATTGACCCGTCCATTAACACAATTGAGATACATACACATATTTGAAGAACATTTCCCCTCTCCCTAAAAATAATTTTGTTATGTGGGAAAAAGTAAAACTACCACCACCGCAACAACTACTACTACTGACTACTACTACTACTACTACTACTACTACTACTACTACTACTACTGCTGCTGCTATGACTACCTCTCTGTTTATATATATATGATTCTATTTTAGATCAAGTCTTCTGAACAAGAAAGATGAATAAACCTGCCCCAACAATTAATTTTAAGTCTTTAATTTCTAATTAATTTTAAATTCTTTTTAATTGTAATACTCATCATTTGATGGGATGGATTTCACTGATAGATCGAACCGGTTACCTTTTATTATATTTTATATTCATTCTAAAACTCCCTTTTTTTTTTTAAATGTACCTCTCATTTTTTAAATAATGTCACATTTACGAATCA
The DNA here is from genome assembly GCA_964016885.1 of Eledone cirrhosa. Lineage (NCBI taxonomy): Eukaryota > Metazoa > Mollusca > Cephalopoda > Octopoda > Eledonidae > Eledone > Eledone cirrhosa. Next base: position 60,081,585 of record OZ024743.1, read on the forward strand.
AAGAAGAGAAAAAGACAAAACAGAACCTTTAAATATATTTTACGTGCTATTTCCAATTCCAGTCTTTCTCTATAACCTCTGTTTTCTATAGAGCCTCACTCCTTTTTCAAATATATATATATATATATATATATATGTATATATATATATATATATATATATATATATTTATATATATATATATATATACGTAGGTCCCGAGTTGAGTCGGGGATAACCACAGTAAGTAAGGTACTCAATACATGGCAGAGTAAAATATATTTATTGTATAGAAGCAGCTTCTACAGGACTAGTACTGTTTCATTCAGATGAAATCTTCGGGAAGCTGGGTGTCGTATTAAGTTCTGGTATTTATACATTTAGGTAGTGGTAAGGGAGGGATGGTGGCTGGGGGTGGGGGGCATTTTGAGGGTAGGATGGTATTTAGATACACAGGACCACAACATGGCACAGACCGTTTTTTCTTTGGGGAGTGGTCAATTAGCCAGAGTGCTTTTGTAAAATAAAAGGAAAAGAAAAAGAAAAAGTAAATAAATAAGTAAATAAATAAGTAAATAAATAAATGAATAAATAGATAAATAAATAAATAGATAAAAATAAATAAAAACCCCAAGTATAGTAATTCAACAGATATATAGTAGGGATATTTTTTTAGGTGGGTGGGTATTAGAAGATAAACAAGACCGAATCATGGCACAGACTGGGGTGAGTGGTCAAGTTAACATACAAGCTACAGGTGGGCAGGGTGTTTTTGTAGAATGGAAAGAATAAAATATATTTACATACTCACAACCACATACATAAACACTTACACACACATATATATATTCATATCTATACACATATATATATATAGTTAGAGAAGCAAAAAAGTGCTTATTGTAATCCAGTTTTGGTTAAGAAAGCCAGTTTCATGAATGGTTTCAACGTACGGTTAGGGGTAACTCCACAAGTTTTTAAGAATTGCGTTCAATCTTGGAGTATAAGTATAAAAGAGAAAACACAGGTAAGCATTAACAGAAGGATTTAATCCAGGTATTTACGACCGTTTCATTGGTAAGTGCAACCTTATGTTGCTATACTGCAAATAGCAGCCACCTCAATTTGTCATTCTATTTCCTACCTCTTCCCCCTTCCTCTCTCTCTATACTATGCCGTCTGTCCTCTCACCTCCTGATTCCTCTCTCTCTATACTAGTAAATACAATTCCAAATAAATGTTTTTCTCTATATATTAAGAACTATTTCAAGGGTAACTCACTATTTTGAAAATTTGGACTGTGAACAACAATTATAATTGAGTGGCTGCTATTTGCAGTATAGCAATATAAGGTTGCACTTACCAATGAAACGGTCGTAAATACCTGCATTAAATCCTTCTCTTAATGCTTACCTGTGTTTTCTCTTTTACATATATATATATATATATATATATATATATACACACACAAGAAAAAGCACGTACACACAGATATACACACACACGCATACACATACACACGCATATACATGCATACACACATATATATATATATATATATATACATATCTACACATATACATGTGTATATATACATATACATGTATGTATGTCTCTCGGTATAAACTATACTCTACATACATATACATACACATACACACACATACATACATATAGATACACACACATACATACACACATATACATATATACATATATATACACACATATACATATATACATATATATACACACACATATATATATATATATATATATATATATATATATATATATATATATATATATACACATACACACATATATGCGCACACGCATACATACACATACACACATACAAATACATACACATAAACACATATACACATACACGCTCTCGTTCGCACACATACATGTATCTATATATATATATATATATTGGGAAAAAGTAGTGGGACAAATTATAAACTGAGCCTGATAGAAGATTAAAATATTTATTATCACTACTAAATTATTAATATTATCATCAAGTAATTAATTATTATTTATTAATTCACTATTCATTACCTATCTTTTATCTTTCATCTATTCATTACTTAATCATTCACTTATTAATTAATAAATAAATGAATTAACTAACAAACAAACAAACAAACAAACAGATAAACAAATAAACAAATAAATAAATAAATAAATAAATAAATAAATAAATATATAAATAAATAGATAAATAAATAAATCTCGAACGTGTGCGTGTAGCAGTTCATAACTGCACGTATGCAAACATGAGCAGTTATATACATGAATTTGTGTGTGCCGCCACGGAACCTTACTCAGAGGCATACAACACAATATAAGACCTGGAGGGGAGGAAAGAAGGTAATAATGAGAGATAGAGGGGAGGAAAGATGGTAATAATGAGAGATGGAGGGACGGAAGTGGGATGGGG
>OZ024743.1:60089012-60114012 GCA_964016885.1 Eledone cirrhosa
AGGTCTAACGGGTGGGAAGAAAAAGAAGAAGAAGAAGAAGAAGAAGAAGAAGAAGAAGAAGAAGAAGAAGAAGAAGAAGAAGAAGAAGAAGAAGAAGAAGAAGAAGAAGAAGAAGAAGAAGAAGAAGAAGAAGAAGAAGAAGAAGAAGGTCTGGTCTACGAATTCGGTAAACATAAGTTTTGTGAAGTCGCAGACGAAAGAGAGAGAGAGAAAAAAATTCCATACCAGCTTGACCAAGACCGCGCGAGAAAAGAATTACACACAGGTCAAACTTGAAGGAGGAGGAGAAAAGAGGAGGAGGAGAGGTAGTGACAGAGAATGAGTGAGTGAAAGTTGAGGAGGAGGCTAACAGAGAGAGAGACTGCTAGAAAGGGTAAAAGGTACAAAGAACGAGAAAGGGTAAAAGGTACAAAGAACGAAACAGACGGGTGGCAGCAGAAGAAAAATTATGTGTAAATATGATAATAATGATGGCTGCGCGTTGCAAATGGTGGTGCATATGAAAAAGTAAGTCCTTCATCAGTGACCCTCCAACCGTCCCAGATATATATATATATATATATATATATATATATATATATATATATATATATATATATACATATATATATGCGTGTGTATGGAAGTATGTATATATATATATATATATATATATATATATATATATATATATATATATATATATATATATATATGTATATATAATATTAATGAGTATAAATGAAGAAGTTGCAGCTGCAAGCAGGTAAATTCGCATCCGATTGAATTTCGAAGACTGTAACGAAGCACTCAGTGATAAAATAATTTAAAAAATGCTACCCAGGGTGCACACAATAAGTTAGGAAAGAGTGACACAATGTATAATGAGACCAAACGCATGTTGCCACATTAATACTACAACAACGAACATACAGACAGGTTAAAGACGAACATGATCGATACGTATTAACCGACAAATATCTTCGATAGGTTTCTATATATATAGTAATAATTAGTACAACCTCAAAGTACATACTAGAAACTACGCATCGAGTGCTCATTTTGGTAAACCAACACTAAGTTGACGTTACATTACCTGTATATATATATATATATATGAAAAAAGTTAATGGTGATGGTGTTGATAGTGGTAATACAAGAAAAGAAAGACAAAAAACTAAATGTAAAAATGAATGGATAGGTGTGAAATGTTAAGCTCATAATTCATTTGAATGTCCTCAATAATATTTTAATCTGAAATACTGTGCATGTTTCTTTTATAGTATGACCATTTATTAACTGTGATGGTTGATGACTGTTATATAAGGTGTGGCTATTGTTGTAAACTATATATGTAGGGTTAGAAAGGGTTAGACAGGGTTGGTAAGAAAAGCTACAGAAAATGAAGTGTGAACATTGACTAGAAATAAGACCGTATTATGATCTGAATTTGGTAAAATAACTTGCTTATACAACTGTGAATAAACCTGTATGAGAGGAGAGATGACATTGAAGACAAAGGTTAAGAGTAAGAGTTTTAGTAATACAAATAGAACTGTGTATCGGAATCAACACCAACAATAACAACAGTCCTAGTGGTCATTAGAAGTGGTATTTACAATGAATTTTTAGTGAATGGCTACAATAAGTGGTTTAGATGTCCAGATGCATAATGGAAGTCTTTATGGTTGCAATCGTATTAGTGTCGACAATATCATAAATAACAACAACTGTGACTGCAGCAACATAACCAACAACACCTATGGTACCAAGGGATGGGGATCAGGATCTGGCACGTTGATGTTGATAGTGGGCATAAAAATAGATAAAGTAAAATAATAATAATTACGAGACAAGTAATTAATTTACTTACTAGGGGAAGGTGTCGGCATCAGTGACAACAGCACCACCAACAAGCACAATTTGTGCTCAGTGGAGGTATTTTGGGTATTTAAAAGAAAATTGCAATCCCAACAGAAGTACCAAACACAAAACCATGACTGTAAACATTATTCTGATTCACAAACAGAACAGCGATATTTGGAATATAGCCCCAAATAGCATCGGCCCCAAAACCAACATTTCGAAGAACAGAAGTGGGCCCATGTGGTCAGATCCAGCGGCAATAACACCCAGAGGAAGTATAACAGGGATGAGGGTGACGAGAATGAGGATCCCAGCGCAGGAGGTACCGGCAAAACCGACATCAACACCCATTACAGTAAAAAACATAAGCACCCAGACTGACGAAAGCAAAGACAAAACAGAACCAGGTATCGGCTCGTAACTTCGTTCAATGCCCCATACTTCAAGCTTGTGCGGACGAACAACCCGACTATCTTCTTCAAAGAATTAGACGAATCCTTCCCCCCGCAGCACAGGTACCAAAGACACTTCAATCCACATATGCTGAAGTATTCATACGCCATCACAACCAGCATCGAAGAAATCATATCTCTACCAAGGACAAGAATATTGACCTTCTCTCTGAATATGCTCCCACAACACTAATTGTGCTAACAGAGAAAGATGTATATATTCAACTTCCACTTTCGTAATAGATTTAGCCTCAATTGATAGTTGAAAGCGATACATAATGGATTCTCTAATACACCATCAGATGGAAGGAAGTATTGCAACATTATTTTGACATATTACAATACATATAATACGATATAGATGCATTACTTATATAATATTCGTGCATGTTATACTTTGTAATTCAATATAAATTTCATCATTGATATGTAGGATAATTGAAGCCATACGTAAGAACATTAATGAAATCTGATAATCATATATTTGATTATTTGATGTCACATACACTTTCTGAAATGGCTGATATATTAGCAACATTGTCCATAATAATATTTCTGCTTCGGATTCAATAGCAAGAATCTTTGTGGAGGATATTATAGTGTTATACGCACTACATAAATTTATATTGTGTACAATTACAGCAACGGCACGTCAAGTTCTTAAACCTATTTTCAAGGAAGATACACTTCAGTTTCAAGATTATATCATATGTGTTCAGAAATATATTATAATTAGACACAGATATTTGATGCTAAGCTCAATATAATAATTATTGATATATAGGACTAAAAATATTATATTTAGTATCGATATCTAATCAACAGATTTGTCGCAATGACTGTGGTTCCTCCAATTCATATCACGTTAATCCATCTTGGGAGATTAGAAATAAGATGAACAAGCTCGACTAATTCTAGATACATTATAAAAATAGTATCATAGGTAAGAATATATAATTACTGAGAATAGCAATTAACATTGAAAGCTAAATAAACTGTTACTAATTCCAGATTTATCAGTATACTTCATCAATAAGACAGGCCAGCCAAGTTGTTCCAGCTCATATCACGTTTAATTAGACCATTGCGAATTAAGCTATCAGTCAAACTACACAGTTTATGCCAAAAGTCACATTACAATTCCATGATGAAAATAGTTTATGTATTTTATATATATATATATATATATATATATATATATATATATATATATATATATATATATAATATTAAGGATACTATTTATAGTTATGTATATTTTAAACTTTTTATAGTTATGTATATTTTAAACTAAAAACAGGGAAGGTCAGTAATTTATTACTACCAGTAAGATAAATAGCTCAATGTAAGAACATCAGTTGTTCTACCGAGCAGTTATATAGAATTCACAAGAATCAAAGCTATGTTCAAAGCATTTATTCACTTACAATTGTTTCATCCAAACCTAGTCTTGGGGTCTGCGGAGCATTTTTCAATGCCTATACATATAATTGACCCCCTATCCAACGCAAGGGACATACAGATACATATATATATATATTGATGTACAGTGGAGTGACATATATTATACGATACTATATTTGTACAGCAATTCAAATTTAAAATCAAAATTAAAATACATGCGGCAGATAACACAGATAATGTAAGAGGATAGTTCCATAATCAGATCTAGTAGATAGTGTATGCGTTAGTCATATATGGTGCATGCAAGTGTGTCTCATTTATATACGAGTATTGTGTGGCAAGGTGTTACATGTAATGCAAGCACTTTAAGCGGGTAAGCAAGAGTATTATGGTGGTTGTAATGGGAGTGTATTTTTTGTATAGATCAAAAAAATATGTGTGCAGGAAAATAAAAATAAAAAGAAAAAGAAAAAGAAAAATAAAAATAAAAATAAAAAGAAAGTTATGGTTTTCGCATCCACCACCATTTTCACATTCGGAAAAAGGAAGTTATAGTTTTCACATCCATCACATATGCTACGATGAATTCGTATTGAATGTTTGATGTAGTAAATAATTGTAACGTATTGAGGCTCGGTGTTATTTAATCCATATTTATAGAATAGGTTCTTTCTGCTGCGAGAATTTACAGTGGTTTATTATCCGGAAGTAGGTACGTAATTAAGTGGAGTTAATGCGTAAGGGGAGGTAACTAGATGATTCTCATAACTAAATTCATTGTTCTAACATATATTATATGGTGCCTTAATTGAGTCCCTTATATAAAAGGTTATATATTTATATTTAATTTCAAATACAGTCTACTCTCAAAACATATCAAAGGACCAATTAGAATGTTGTCTACATAACCCCGGGTAAGCTATGGAGCAGCGTACGGCTGTTTTAATGATAAAATCAAATACATCTCTTAGGTAAACAAATACATCTCTCATTTACAATGTCATTAATCTATCCATCAATATGCATATATAATCCATATACAATTCATTGCACCACCCTGCATATAAGTTAGACATATCCCTTATGTTAATAAATTAATCCTATATATATCTGATGTTATTACTCTATACATTTAACTACAGATGCATATATAATTCACTGCCGTATCTAGTATTTAAAGTTTATATAGACTGTATTATATTTTAATCCCTATATAATTATAAGTAATTAAAAGTAATTATATTAAAAGTTGGTGTTTATGGGGTTATTTCTAGGGTATAAAGTTATAGATATATAGAATGATTTGTGTTGAGGAAAGGGTGGATCAGAGAGTGTGGTGTAGTGGTGGAGGGCAAGCTCTTGAGGTGCAGTATTAAAAGTGGTGATGAATTCAAATCTGACATTGTTATATACTAGGTTTAAAGCTTTTGAAGGAGTGTCTGAAGCGGTGCTGGCACGACGCAAACACTTCCGATTATAGTATGCGTCTCTAGTACACTAGGTTACATAATTTATTAGGTGGTTTGTACGATGACGCCTTACCTATCACTTCCCATTGAAGTGTATATTATCTATTTCTAGTTTTCAGATAGTGTATGTTGCTAGATAGTGAAGTGGAGTGGGCTAAACTGTGTTTTTTGAAAGAATGGAGATGTGAGTTGTATCTCGTTTTGAAGCAGTTCGAAGTAGAGCCTATATAGGTTTCAGAAGAGTTGCTAGTTCTGACCGTGCATGAGTAGATGATGTCCTTGATTAAGCAGTTTTTACCTGAATTGCTGTACAAATATAGTATAGTATAATATATGTCACTCCACTGAACATCAATATATATATATATATATATGTATCTGTATGTCTCTTGCGTTGGACAGGATGTCAATTATATGTACAGGCATTGAAAAATGGTCCGAAGACTCCAAGCCTAGTTTGGATGAAACAATTGTAAGGGAATAAATGCTTTGAACATAGTTTTGATTCTTGTGAATTCTATATATATATATATATATATATATATATATATATATGAATGTAATCTTAGTTTTACGAATATTGAAAATAATATTCGATTTGTTCCCAATTATGCAAACTGCCACTTTTAAGCCATGTCAGTAGAATGAGCCCCTCATTCTTGCTCCTGTGTTGGCATGTAAACAGAAACTATAGACACTAAAGTTTCTGGGTGATTACCCTTCATCGGTGCAGTTTAGTGTTCAGCTGCCAACTATCATATATATATATATATATATATATATATGTGTGTGGGGGGGGGGGTGTATGTGTGTGTCTGTGTCTGTGTGTGTGTGTGTGTATGTGCCTACGTGCGTGCGTGAGTGCGTGTATATATATATATATATATAATTGTTTCTACTTTAGGCACAAGGCCAGTAATTACCCAGTGCATTACTCGTACTTTATTTTATCGACCCCGTAAGGCTGAAAGTCAAAGTCAACCTCGGCGGGATTTGAACTCAGATCGTAAAGGGACGTAACTATGCTGGAAAGCATGGCGTCCGACCCTCTACCGATACTGCCATATATATAATGCGATATATATAATGGAGGTAAATATACGAGAGTCTCACTATGCATGTTATGAGATGTGTTCATATAACATCTATTTCAGTTGCTGTTGAGAATGCCAGAAATAAGGCCCTGGATTTTACCTTCGTCATTCACATTTATACAGTCGATATTGAAAGGAGATTTGGCTAAACTGCATATTATTTTTGGGCAGGAAACATCACCTTGGTATTCACATTTGCATACGTGTTAGAGCAACTGCTAATTACTCCTAGCTACTCTGGATCTCATTATATTGAAATGAGCATTACCAGCCAATCTTAGTTACATCCTGAGAAGGGAATACTAATCTGCATATCATTAGTGATCATTTTGGTAGTTAATCTAAACATATATTCATTTGTGCGGTAAGAAACTGAAGTAAACAAAAAGGTTATATCTGCATATCGACAGAATAAAATCAGTCGTAAAGTTTATCAGCATGTTTTAGTATATAAGAATATAAACATACCAATTTCCTGTAAATTAAAAATGTGCTTTCTTTATTCTCTCTATTCTGTTCCTTGCTGGTAAACCTATCCACACACACATGTATATATATATATATGTGAAAAAATGGGGAGAAGAATACTGCAGGTTGCACATGGATAACATGTTATAAAATGAGTCCCTCATCAGTGATTTGCCGACGATCATAGATATTTCATTGCATTAAAAATCATATACCTCACGTCGGTGCAATAATAACTAAATTAAGTTATTAGGACAATTAAAACGCGTAAAGCGAGTGAGACAAGTAAACAACAAAGAGGAAAGCTAACCGTAGAGAGGAAGGGAACAAGCTACATAGTTATTCTGTTTGCATAAGCTAGGTGAATATATGAGCGCTTAGAAAAAAGACCTTTCGAGCTGAATCCAAATTTAAGAAAGAAGGAAAATGTATTCGTCGCGAACGGGGTGAAGTGAGAAGGGGAGAAACAGTCAGTGAGTGAGTGGAAGTGTGAGGAAGAGTTAACTGACATGACAGAGGGGGCGAAAGAAAGTAGGAGAAACAGAGAGAACGAGGGAGCAGTAAGAGAGAGAGAGAGAGAAATATATATATATATATATATATATATATATATATATATATATATATATATATATATATATATATATATATATATATATATATATATATATATTATATATATATATATATATATATATATATGCCTGAATTCAATAAATGTAGTTTTAGAATATTAATAATAATATTCGATTCATTTGTACTGTGTTACTGATCGGCCTGATTTGCATATTAGCAGACTGGCTGATAGTCAGATCTGCATATTAGCAGGACCACTGATCAGCCAGATCTGCATATCAGCAGATTGGCCAGTCGGTTTTCTGTATACGAGCGATAAATGGCCGGCTTTGCCAAATTCAAATAAAAAAAGAAAATTTAGCTCTAAATGGTTGAAGACAATAAATGCAATTATACAAACAAGCCTCAATTGTATACCCATATCAGTAGAATGAACCCTTCATTGTTGCTCTTGCATGCGAACAGAACTGCAGACACTAAATTTCTGGGTATCACCCTTCATCAGTAGAGCCCACTGTTCACCTGTCAGAGCTAGTGAAAATATATGCTATTTTCAAAAAATACACAGGGACTGATCAGCCTGATTTGCATATTAGCAGACTGGCTGATCAGTCAGATCTGCATATTAGCAGATCCACTGATCAGCCAGATTTGCATATCAGCAGACTGCCGAGTCAGTTTCCTGTGTACGAGCGATAAATGATGAAGGGTGATACACAGAAACATTAGTGTCTGCAGTTCTGTTCGCATGCCAACACAAGAGCAAGAATGAAGAGTTCATTCTACTGACATGTCTATAACATTGAGGCTTGTTTGCATAATTGCAAACGAATCGAATGTTATTATTAATATTCGAAAAACTCAGATTACATTTGTTGTATTCAGCCATGTAGAGCGAAATTTTCTTTATATATATATATATATATATATATATATATATATATATATATATATATATATATATATATATAGTAGACAACCTCTGAAAGAATCAACTTCACATTTACCTCACAACAAAATACCAAATTATACTATCTTCATATGTACATTCATTCAGAGGTTGTCTACATATATATATATATATGTATATATATTTGAATTTAATATATATATATATATATATATATATATATATATATATATATATAAATGTAAGTATGCATGTATACGTACATACATATATGTATACAGACGTACAGTAGCATGCACATATATATATATATATACATATATACATACATACATATGCATACAGGTACACATACATATATGCACGTATCAGTTTAGCGGCGCTAACGTCGCTTTGTTCGTTTGTAAACAAACTGAACAGCCTGAATTTATGCCATACGGTGTTAAGGCAACCACGTCACCTTTTTGTTCAACACTGACACAGGAACGATGTACTAGTTTCAAGCTTGTTAGCTATCATCAGCACCGTTTACCCATCTGCCAGATAGTTGAACGTTAGAAAGTATATACTTTCCTTATGAAAATTAACGGCTGAGCAGCCTAATTTGCATATTGAGTGAGTTAAATCGGTCAGGCATACCGAAAACGATAAATTGAAACAAAATGAAAACGAAATTTCATTTCTCACTCTTAGTATGGCACTTACTTAAATGTAAGTATGCATGTATGCGTACATACATATATGTATACAGACGTACAGTAGCATGCACATATATATATATATATACATATATACATACATACATATGCATACAGGTACACATACATATATGCACGTATCAGTTTAGCGGCGCTAACGTCGCTTTGTTCGTTTGTAAACAAACTGAACAGCCTGAATTTATGCCATACGGTGTTAAGGCAACCACGTCACCTTTTTGTTCAACACTGACACAGGAACGATGTACTAGTTTCAAGCTTGTTAACTATCATCAGCACCGTTTACCCATCTGCCAGATAGTTGAACGTTCGAAAGTATATACTTTCCTTATGAAAATTAACGGCTGAGCAGCCTAATTTGCATATTGAGTGAGTTAAATCGGTCAGGCATACCGAAAACGATAAATTGAAACAAAATGAAAACGAAATTTCATTTCTCACTCTTAGTATGGCACTTACTTAAATGTAAGTATGCATGTATACGTACATACATATATGTATACAGACGTACAGTAGCATGCACATATATATATATATATACATACATACATATGCATACAGGTACACATACATATATGCACGTATCAGTTTAGCGGCGCTAACGTCGCTTTGTTCGTTTGTAAACAAACTGAACAGCCTGAATTTATGCCATACGGTGTTAAGGCAACCACGTCACCTTTTTGTTCAACACTGACACAGGAACGATGTACTAGTTTCAAGCTTGTTAGCTATCAAAGCGACGTTAGCGCCGCTAAACTGATACGTGCATATATGTATGTGTACCTGTATGCATATGTATGTATGTATATATATATATATATGTGCATGCTACTGTACGTCTGTATACATATATGTATGTACGTATACATGCATACTTACATTTAAGTAAGTGCCATACTAAGAGTGAGAAATGAAATTTCGTTTTCATTTTGTTTCAATTTATCGTTTTCGGTATGCCTGACCGATTTAACTCACTCAATATGCAAATTAGGCTGCTCAGCCGTTAATTTTCATAAGGAAAGTATATACTTTCGAACGTTCAACTATCTGGCAGATGGGTAAACGGTGCTGATGATAGTTAACAAGCTTGAAACTAGTACATCGTTCCTGTGTCAGTGTTGAACAAAAAGGTGACGTGGTTGCCTTAACACCGTATGGCATAAATTCAGGCTGTTCAGTTTGTTTACAAACGAACAAAGCGACGTTAGCGCCGCTAAACTGATACGTGCATATATGTATGTGTACCTGTATGCATATGTATGTATGTATATATGTATATATATATATATATGTGCATGCTACTGTACGTCTGTATACATATATGTATGTACGTATACATGCATACTTACATTTAAGTAAGTGCCATACTAAGAGTGAGAAATGAAATTTCGTTTTCATTTTGTTTCAATTTATCGTTTTCGGTATGCCTGACCGATTTAACTCACTCAATATGCAAATTAGGCTGCTCAGCCGTTAATTTTCATAAGGAAAGTATATACTTTCGAACGTTCAACTATCTGGCAGATGGGTAAACGGTGCTGATGATAGCTAACAAGCTTGAAACTAGTACATCGTTCCTGTGTCAGTGTTGAACAAAAAGGTGACGTGGTTGCCTTAACACCGTATGGCATAAATTCAGGCTGTTCAGTTTGTTTACAAACGAACAAAGCGACGTTAGCGCCGCTAAACTGATACGTGCATATATGTATGTGTCCTGTATGCATATGTATGTATGTATGTATATATGTATATATATATATATATATGTGCATGCTACTGTACGTCTGTATACATATATGTATGTACGTATACATGCATACTTACATTTAAGTAAGTGCCATACTAAGAGTGAGAAATGAAATTTCGTTTTCATTTTGTTTCAATTTATATATATATATATATATATATATATATATATATATATATATATATATATTTATATATATATATTAGACAACCTTTCAATGAATCAACTACACATTTACCTCACAACAAAGTACCAAATCATATTATCTTCATATGTACAGTTATTCAGAGGTTGACTATATACATATATATATATATATATATATTTATATATATATATATATATATTGTTATACTTTGCGAGGGTCATGTTGCCAATAAGAAATACACGCAGATGCTTTACCTCCAATTTATTATAAATTGAATTATAAATTTAAAGATTTATAAATTTATATATTTCCAGTTGGCTTGTTGGTTCCACAACCGGACGATTGTTCATATATTGTCAAAGTTCTTTCGTCACAGATTCTATTACCAATTCAGTGACTGGGGATCCTTTTCTTTGTTTTGTGGCTCTCCTTTGTTGAACACACACAAAAACAAGATGGCTAGGATATAACAAAGGAGAGGAACCTTACAAAGAAAAGAATCCCCAGTCACTGAAGAGGTCACAGAATGTGTGACGAAAGAACTTTGACAATATATGAACAAGCGTCCGGTTGTGGAACCAACCAACCGGAAATTTATAAATTTATAAATTTTAAAATTTCTAATTTAATTTATAATAAATTGGAGTGAAAGTAACTGGTGCGTGTGTTTCTTATTGGCAACATGACCCTCCCAAAGTATAACAATATCGGTTTCAATACACGTTTTCAGATAAAGAATCTTGCTAAACAAATTTAGAAACGAAAAAAAAATATATATATATATTTATTAGACAACCTTTCAATGAATCAACTTCACATTTACCTCACAACAAAATACCGAAGTATACTACATCTCACCTCATTCAAAGGATCAAATACATTAGTAATATGTAATCACAGCAGAGAGACATTCACAGATGGGCTAAAGTCATTTTATGCCTGCTTAATTTCTTCGATTTTTCTCGTGGCAAACAGCCACGGGGAACACTGTAATGCGGTATTGTTCTACTTTAATTATAGGTCTTTTTTTTTTAAACTATGCAATGATCATAACAAACGTTATATTTTGCTTCCTTTCAGAGGTTCCAAACTTATTTGTTTCTACTTACAGGAAAGGCGTCGTATAGTGGCACTCAATCGGTTACGATGACAATTTTTCCATTTCATACCATCAACGGAACAGACTGCTTGTGAAATAAACGTGCAAGTAGCTGAACACTCTGCAAACACGAGCATCTTTAATGTGGTTGTCTCTGATTATCATCATCACATAGTATGTGACAAGGCTGGCTCTTTGAATTACAGTTATAACGGATTTTTGGCCAGCTGAGTGGACTGAATTAACGTGAAATAAATTGTCTTGCTCAAGATCATATCGCGCCACCGGATATCGAATTCCCTAAATACAAAGTCATGTATTTTACACGGAGTGGGGTCGTACAAATATGCTAATTCTAAATAAATATTTGAATCATACTTTTTTTTATCAATCTCGAAAAACAGTTAAGCATCATTGATTCAGGTGCCATTTGAACACAAGATATACAAATATGTAGCTAAAGCGTAGATTGCAGTTACACAGCATTATAACGTGCTAACATTCCTTAGTTGTTTATAGATCTTTCTATATATATATATTATAACATTGCCATATGGTAGTCACAATTGCATGGTAAATTAAATTCACCAATTATTTGGGGTTCCATGTATGAACTGTTTTGCATGTGATATTCAATAAACTTCGCATGAATGCATGATTACTACATCATATCAGTTCTTATCTGCTATATCTGCCGGCATTTTCCGTTATACATTTTATTTTTGCCTTTATCTTATGTATTACATGCATTAACCGTTATTTTGCACATCACATATCAAACCATCAAGTATCAAACCATCAAGTATTCTTAAATTCCATTTAGAAAAAGTTTTCTTTTCCAGTTAAACTTGAAGGAATGGCATATTCATGAATTTCCGATTTTATAATCAGAAATATTTGCATCTTCACAAGTACAACAATAACCAAGTTGAAATCTTTAATTTCTTTTTATCTGTCCTGGGGCAGTTGTTTTATATATTTATATTTCAAGGATTTAAGATGGCAGGAGACACAGCATGCATATTCTATGTTCATTTACTTTTGTCATCATTCTAATAGATAGGATGCACCAAAGACTTGCATTCTTTATTATTAGATTTCGTAGATTGCAACCATTGGTAACCTTTTGAATTAACAACTAATATACTTGGCAAAATATGACACTGTTTATATAGCTTGTTGCAATTAATCTAAATAAGGACTTTTAGACAAGATCGAGATGCCAAAATATTTGTGCGTCACATCTTATATATAATATATACATCAATAAATTGTTCAATAATCAGAATATAATTAGGGGTATTAATAATGTTGCATATTTTATTTTGATGTAGATGCAGCACAGTCGCAATCGACATCCTGGGTTCTATCCAACTCTGTAACATTTTGGGCGTCATTTACCACAAGTGTGTGAAATGGGATAGATGGTGACTGGCGTGTGTTTTATATTTCTAATTCAAATGACCATTTTTGATACATTGTATCACGCTTAGCTCTCCTAAGAATACCTGATGGCTATCTGTGGAATAGTCAAATACTTGCACGTTAAATAAAAAGGCAAGCTGCTACATTGAAACCCTCATTATTGAAACCACATGTTTATTCCCTTCGTTTTCGATTTCCTACGTTGTCATGAAAGGAAATTCAGAGAAAACAGCATTTCAGAACATTTTGCATAACTTTTAAAATACTCTATGTGTAATTTTTTTTTTCTTTTACGGTGAACCAATGTTCCTTCGTACGGAAAGCTATGGCATCTATAGGCAGATGTGTGAAGCAATAAGCCTGATCATTTTTTCGACATACCCTTAGTTTTGATATCAAGAATATAGTAGCAAATGTTGATCTTCACCTAATGTTACAGATACTTCACGTATCGGCGACGGCTTTCTGTAACTATCCCTGTCGGATACAAAGAATGTCACTGTTAATATAGCATTAAATAGGTACCTTATTATTGTTTTTTCCTCTGCCTGTAGGACAGCTGAAAACATCAGACATGTTAGCAGCCTATCATACTTGCGCTTAAATTTCGCATGCCTCACCTTCGTCTGTTGCCAATAATAATTGCAAACGTCGTAGTCAATATTACACTCAAATTTCCATTGTTTGAAGAGATGGAGTTTCGCACTTGTTTGGCAATGCTTCTATATGAGCGTGTTTCAGTCTTTTCGTTTCTCAGCACAACTAAGTGTATTACTGGAATCACTCTCAGCAGTATTATTTTCTAAACAAATTGCAGTATTTTCACCAAAGAAATATCAGTATATTGCTGCAAACTAATTCTCTTCATGCTCTCCCTTTTTGAAAGAATTGAAAGTATTTGTGTAAATGGTTGTATCATTGATATACATCATAACAGCCTATTCAGTAGAACAAAGTCCACGGGGCTATCTAAGCATATGTTAAAATAGTTTTCCCTTTGTGCAGCCACACCTTCTGTTTAACACTTCCAGATGACTACAATCCATTAGAAACCTCTATTGTCCACGTTTGATATTTGACTAGCTATGGACTCATTAATTATAACCTACAACAAATTACTGTAATATATATGGAAATACTTATTTGACTAATAAGTGTGATATATCTTCCACGTTCAGAGGTCCAATTTGCTATATACCTATTTTTATATATATATATATATATATATATATATATATATATATATATATATAAATGTATATATATATATATATATATATATATATATATATATATATATATATATATATATATATACATTTATATACATATATTAATATATATATATATATATATGTGTGTGTGTGTGTATGTGTGTATGTGTGTGTGTTTGTGTGCATGTGTGTATGTGTGTATGTGTATGTGTATGCAGGATATCCGTAGATGAAATGCTAAGGACGAAAATGCAAGTGAGATTATTGAGTACAATTACAATTTCATACACTGAACCTGTATGTGTGACGTTAGGTTTCGGTGTCCAGTTATGGCTAACCCTTTATCGTGTAGAAGCTGTTTCAATATTGGCCGCTTATCGGGGGCCAGGACTAAATTACGAAATAACCGTGAACCCATTATATGTGATTTTAATGCAGTGAAGAGATCGTCACAAGAACGAGGGATATTATTCCTGAATTCCGTACTTTTTAGTGATAGAAAATGTGAAAAGTGCGTATGTGGTATATGTGCATAACATACGTTATAAGATAAGTACCTAAAAAAATGATATACTTTAAAGAAGTTCGTTACAAATGGAGATTGTAGACTAATTTCCGTGTGCGCCCAAGGAAGGCTCCTCCACTATACGGTTGTGGCTATACATGAACCCCGAGACGTAAAGTTGCATGTGGATGTTAAGTGTATGAAATTTTAATTATACTATATATATATATGGGAGGTGCGTGCGTGAATGTATGTTGATCTAGGTTTGCGGTGCGTGAAGGTTTAGGTTTTTGGTCGTGAATTCGATTCTGGCCGGTGAATTGTGGACTCGAGCAAGACATTCTATTGCATGCATCACAAGTCCTATCATCTTTTCGCTCACACTGCCACGCTGATGTTCCCTGAGAATTCTGTTAAATGTGCATGCGTCTTTTTAAATGAGCCCCCATTTGCACGTTAATGTCACACACACACATACATATATATGTATATGTGCACCTATGTGTGTGTGAGTGTGTGTCTATGTTTGTATAACATTATGAAGATGTATGCGGGTGGTGGATTGGCAGTATCGGTAGAGGGTCGGACGCCATGCTTTCCAGCATAGTTACGTCCCTTTACGATCTGAGTTCAAATCCCGCCGAGGTTGACTTTGCCTTTCATCCTTACGGGGTCGATAAAATAAAGTACCAGTAATGCACTGAGTAATTGCTGGCCTTGTGCCTAAAGTAGAAACAATTATGAAGATGTATGCGGTGGATTGGCAGTATCGGTAGAGGGTCGGACGCCATGCTTTCCAGTATAGTTACGTCCCTTTACGATCTGAGTTCAAATCCCGCCGAGGTTGACTTTGCCTTTCATCCTTACGGGGTCGATAAAATAAAGTACCAGTAATGCACTGGGTAATTGCTGGCATTGTGCCTAAAGTAGAAACAATTATGAAGATGTATGCAGAACACAGCATATATAAAACCATTTAATCTAAATATGTTATAGTTATAGAATTAGAAGTCTCTCAGTGAACAGATTGGAGAGTAAACACACTTTTTTTTATTATTCCATATATACGTTTAGAAATCATGCTATAACATATATGAGTTTCAGAGAAGGATGTCACAACATCATAAGTTAACTAAATTCATGATTCTATCTACAGCATAATTTTATATTGATCACTGTTTTTGCCAAGTACTGTGCAAAATTTAACATTAAAGGTCAGGATAATTTGCTCGCATAACCTGCATTCATTTTGCAGTGCAACTAATTAAATACAACATATTTCTGCAGATCGAAGCATATATTGGATGATGTGAAACAGATTTAATGCAGATGTAACGATAGTTTTTGTTGGCTTTTTTTTTTTGCATCAAGAAACCTTGCTATGAAAAGTCTAATTTTTATCACAGATTAATATATTTGACGTTTTCTGTATTATCAAAAATTAAAGACATAATATCGCAGATGTTCATGCACAACTTTACTGTAAAAAATATGTTTTCTTTAGATACATAAAATTTGTATTTTTTTTTTCTTTTTTGAGATAGTGAGGAAAATTATCAGAACAGCCTGATGGTAGATTTAGGGTTACCCTAATATGTTCAGCAATATTCTGAAATACTGACAGAGAAGGCACTGTGAACATTGTTTACGCCATTATAGCATAAACTAGTAATAATGCACACTGTAATTAATGTGTCCAATTAGGGGCTTAGTGAGGTTGAAAGTGGGAAAACAAGCAGTGAAGAAATTTGGGGAAAAACATAAATATTCGATCAAAAGATCAAGGAAATTAGTCGATCGTCGTATCGGACTAACAAGGTTATCTTTCCCTCATTCTTTTCATTACTGAGAAAAGACTCAGTGCTCTTTCTGTGACAAGAGTTTGGAACTTAGAAGACATAAAACCAGAACAGATACCGCAAAATACCCCGCATGACTCTTTTATAATTCTGCTCATCCACCGCCCCAGGATTTTTATTTTATAGATTATGGAATGATGAAATGCAAAGGTAATCTCGGTGGGATTTGAACTCTCAACCCAAACCGACACGCTAACAATTCTGCAGATTCGATGCCCAGCAGAATAGTTGTCTAAATTAATAACGTAACGAGAAGTCTTCAACAATTCATTTGTAAGTCCCGTGTAGGTGAAATTTTGTTGAATCCCTTATTGAAGCAGTGGCTATTCTTCCAAAAATCTATTGTCAATCACACATAATCAAAATAGTTTCACTGGTAGTGATGATCAATAGTTCTACATGATGATCAATAGTTCTACATGATTAAATAGAATCAGTGAATAGAACAATATCCTTTGAGGGGAATGTTAATCATGTTTAGAAAGATAAAAATCAGTTAATCAGACTGTAGTAGTTTCATACAGAGAAACAAACGTTAGAGGTGTCTATTAAATGTCTCTCAATATAGGTATAAAGCGTTATCTTGTGATTTTATATTAGAACTGTAAAACAATTGGTGTGTAAAAAAATTGGTGTAAAAAAATAAATGTTGGCGGAGCAGAAAGGAATAAATGACTTAAGAAAAATGTTACATGGAAGGAAATTTAGGTGAATCCAAATAATAGGAAGGGAAGGTTTAAACATTATAAAATGATGTTCTCTAAAGTAAAGTATTTAACAGCTTAGATTAAACAAAATCGTTCATGGGCATAGCAGTAGTTTGCTGGTGGCAAGAAATATTGATAAAAAATTAAATGTAATATTAATGAGTTTGCTATCGAATGGCCAATGTACTGAAATAAAGAAAACTAATTTTCCATTACGAATATGATATGCTTGAAGAAAAATTGCCAACAGAATAGATTTAATTTTAGCAAATAATTATCAATAGCTAATGTAGTTAAATGAAATAGTTTGTCCCGAAGACAAGACAATATGTGGGAGAAGCAGAACGTTAAATTCAAATGGCACCTAGAATTATACGTTATAATGTTTCAGAGATTGTGAAATTTGGTGTGACAAAACTATTGATTTCTGGTATTGAAAAACTCGACAGTTTTCTGAGGACTGATATTATCATGAGAATACTCTAAATGCATTCAGTGTTTTTATAACGAACATGCATCAGTTCCGGCAATGAGTATTACAGTTGTTTCTTTTTTTATCTTTTTTTTTTGTTTTTCTTTCAAACGTTTGCTCATCTAATTAGCATTCAAGGGGTACATGTAATATTTTCTGTTAGGATCAGTATGCTACATTATATAACAAGGTTGATTCTTTGAATTACAGTTATAATTCATTTTCCTAGCCGAGTGGACTGTAGAAATGAAAACTCGAGTGTTATTTTCAATGACAAAACGCGTAACCGGGGTCGAACAGACGACACTTCGAGCCTAATCTCAATATACTAACAACTACACCACGCACCTGAGGACTTAATACATTAGTGCTACACCAGAGACAGGTTACATGGGAGATGAAAATTGAACACTGTACGTTTGTGTGGTTAGTATACGAATGTACGACAACGAAAATAACAGTATAGATTTAAATAGTTCACTAACGCACCAGAGTGAGGATCTGTATGGTATTCGGCCTGATATAAATATTAGCAACATCTTCATCAAATCATGGGCTATCGACTCAGAGAAAAGGGTATATTGGGTAAGGTAGTTGGTGTACACTTATGGAACTCTCTTCATTTATGAGATTAAAACGCACTTGCAAGACCACGAAAACAGAACTTTTTTACCCTTGTACTCTTTTATCTGTTCCAGCCATCCGGCTGAGGCCATGCTTATATATTACTATAACAAACTAACGTGTTTCTGGTGTCGTTCAATCTTCAAGAAATAATAACCAGATATCCATACGACAATACTTTAGCATTTTATAAAGAAGGGCATCCAGGATAATATATTTGATATATACTTATCCTGATAAAAAGTACAGTATGGTCATGATTGTATTAGCGAGTATAGAGAAACTTGAAACACAATAACAGCACAGAACAGACAACGCTAAACACGTAAAGGATATTTACAATGATCAGAGAAGCTTAAACGTCATATACTAGCCTACATCTGAGAATAATAATCTTTACAGATAGCCTAATAATCTCTTAAAACGATATGACGTTCACAGTCGTAACAGTTGGTGTAAATATAACAGCAACAAGATCATCACTAATATGAGTTATTTAAAAACCTTCTTTAAAATACGTTGAACTGTCGACCAGCTGTTTAGTTAGCTGGGTGTTTATGAAATGAAAGGAACGAAACATACAACACTACATTGATAAAGAGAAGGTCAGAAGGACAAGTAATATACGGTTGGTTAAGTAGACTGAGAATTAATGAGTTATAACCAGAGAAAGTCTACAAATATCTAGGAGGAACAGACTATGACGGAATATAAAATTCCAAAAAGCAGGAGAAAAATCAAGCATGATTATTACTAACGAACTAAATGAATATATAGAGAATCTGTAACTTTCAATAATAATAATAACAGCAACAACAACAAGAACAATAATAATAATAATAATAATAACTACAACAAAAATAAATTACGCTGCATTCCAACAGTTGTCCTACCATTACTAAGCTACAATTGGTATGCAATAAACCAGAGGATAAATAAACACTGTAGAAGGCAAAATAGAAAAACGAATTACTATATTCCGAATGCATCAAAGCACATAGAAAAGTAGATTTTGACAGGTTATATTTACCAAAGGCAGTATGAAGAACTTGCATAGTGAGAAGATTGCTATCAAGATAGATACTCTATGTTTGCATAAGTGCATGAAACAAAATTACATTAGAGAAATATATTTCGAAAACGGGAAAACTTATAAGAAATTATACTTCATCCTAAATGAAGTTGACAAATATAACAATGTTTGTAGACGAAGAACAAGAAAACTAAAATGAATCCTTTGAAGAAGCCATATGATTATGGAAATATAAGATAGAAGAAAAAATAGCTTGAGAGCATTATTATCAACAAATGATATAAAATATATGATCAATAACCTCTCATATTCTAAATATCCACGAATAACAAAAGTGACTCCGAAGTTGAGATACAAAGATTTTAGAACGAATACATTTGTTACCTCGTCATGGTCGGGTTGTGTACATCATAAACTCGAATAAAAAGAATATATATCAAAGAACAAGACAGGTGCCTGTAGACTATGTAAAATATATGAAAGAATGCAATGAGTAACTAGTTAAACTTCTGAATATGTACAAAGAAAATGTTGCCAAAATCCTGATGTTAACACAAAACAAACGACATATGACGATACTCATCAGGCTGTAAGCTGAATATAAAACATCTCTCTCTATCTATCTATCTCTCTCTCCCTATATATATATATATATATATGACGCGTAGTGATTTCAATTACTGATGATTTACTGTGTTGGCCGTATCATTCACTGTTATAGCCGACACCGACTGGAATTGAATTCTGGCGATCAATTGGTTAGTGATTAGGGGAAACGCGCTGATGAAGCCATATATACTGATTGTGAATCGTTGCATAATAAATGCAAGCAGTGGATACTGTGCACTCTATTGCTGCATAATGTGGCCGAAACTCGTGTACGGGTATAGATAGAAGGTACCCACTTACATGTTGTATTGGAGAGAATAACTCTCTACTCTGGAAATTTACATTACCTATTAAGTTCACTGAGATGCAACCGGTACTAGCAGTTAAACCCATACAAATCCCGTCAACTCGGTATATATATACATATATATGTATATATATATATATACATAATATATATAAATAATAAATTTGAAGACTAAAATCCAAAGAGGGCTCGATAAGGATAAATATATATCAAATATATAAGAACCGTAGTGCAAATATTTATTAAAATAACAGATTAAAGTTTAAGCAAAGAATCGCTGCTTTCACCTTTAACATGATCTTCTGAAACTAACAAAGTCAATCTGTAAACGCAGAAGTGGATATTTCAAAAAACGTTGCAACCGGAGGAAGACAGGAAAACAAAACTTTGGTTCGTGGAAACGTTCCCTGGCAAAGAACGGGAAAAAACGAATATAATACGTCATTAATAGGAGCGGTGAAAAACAATTACGCGCAAAGAAGTCGTAGACTAATGTTCTCTTAGGTGGTTCATAGAGACGTTTTCTGGCAATGAACGGAAAAAAACGAAGATAATACGTCATATGTGGGGCGTGGAGAACAATTGCACGCAAAGACAAACCACGTAAATGGTATACCTGAAGTCGCTTCAGAGTTAAGAAGTCGCTTCAGAGTTAAGAATAAAGTAAATAACATACAATACAGAGGTAATAGAAGTTAAATAAATACATACACGCATGCAAATACGTACATACACAAGGATACGCGAAAACACTTGCCATGGGTATACAAATCACGCACATATAAATATGTGTGTGTGTGTGTGCGTGTATACAAATAAATAATAATTAAATAAACGTAAATAAAGAAATAAATACGTACATAACAAGCGCGCACACATCCCTACATGTAAATACACAAATTTTCGGAGACGTAAGTCAACCAAAACATGAAGTACACATATAAACACACCCTACATACGTACGAACCTGCATACTCAGACAGACGCAAAACTCACCGTATACACATAACCAAACCATATGTGCCAGAATATATAAAACATTATACGCCATAACATATACAATCAAATATACGTACGAGAAAGTATACGTACCTACACAAACATACAGGTAATATACTTACCTATGCAAATAAATAATGGTATAAACAAACATATACTTAGCTACCACATCAAGACGTAAAATATCCACGTATAGATCGTACTATCCGTTAGGGTATAAAGTGGGCTTTAATACAGGAAAATTTGGTGCAATTTATGTTTACAAGCCAAAATTGCCTCAATTTTTTTGTTTAAGATGTGGTCTGTGGCGTAGAGTATTTCCAGGGCCTCAGCGGTGCAGAGGTCACATGGTCTTTTATTTCCGTTATACGATCTAGCCCTAGCTAGGATCTCCCAGTGTAACTTATATTGGGTGTGGTTGTCTTTTAGACTCCAGATATAAGCTGAAAATGGCGGCATATTCCTTCTTAGAGGGTAACGAAAAGAATGGGTATGCATGTAAAGACGCTGCTTGAATCTATTGGCGGTTAACCCTATGTAGGCCCTACGGGACGTGGGTGTTTCAACCTTACATTTGTAGACAATGTTACTAGAGAGGCATGAAATACTATTAACATTTCTTACTCTACGACTCCTAACCTTGCACATAACATCACAGCTTCAAATTTAGCTAAACTACCTAGCCGTAGGAACACGTGCAACCCTGTAGTTAGTACTAACTGTAATTGTAGGAATCTGGTCGATTGCCCCCTTTTCGGGAAATGCCTCTCTAGTAACATTGTCTACAAATGTAAGGTTGAAACACCCACGTCCCGTAGGGCCTACATAGGGTTAACTGCCAATAGATTCAAGCAGCGTCTTTACATCCATACCCATTCTTTTCGTTACCCTCTAAGAAGAAATATGATGTCACTTTCAGCTTATATCTGGAGTCTAAAAGAAAACCACACCCAATATAAGTTACACTTGGAGATCCTAGCTAGGGCTAGATCGTATAACGGAAATAAAAGACCATGTGACCTCTGCGCCGCTGAGGCGCTGGAAATACTCTACGCCACAGACCACATATTAAACAAAATATCTGAGGCAATTTCGGCTTGTAAACATAAATTGCACAAAACTTTCCTGTATTAGAGCCCCACGTTATACCCTAACGGATAGTACGATCTATACGTGGATATTTTACGTCTTGATGTGGTAGCTAAGTATATGTTTGTTTATACCATTACTTATTTGCATAGGTAAAAATATTACCTGTATGTTTGTGAAGGTACGTATACTTTCTCGTACGTATATTGTTATTGTATATGTTATGGCGTATATTTTTTTATATATTCTGGCACATATGGTTTGGTTATGTGTTATACGGTGAGTTTTGCGTCTGTGTCTGTATGCAGGTTCGTACGTATGTAAGGTGTGTGTATATGTGTACTTCATGTTTTGGTTGACTTACGTCTCCGAAAATTTGTGTATTTACATGTAGGTATGCGTGTGCGCTTGTTACATACGTATTTATTTATTTATTTACGTTTATTTAATTATTTATTTATGTGTATACACGCACACACACACATATTTATATGTGTATGATTTGTATACCTATGGCAAGTGTTTTCGCGTATGCTTGTGTATGTACGTATTTGCATGCGTGTATGTATTTATTTAACTTATATTACCTCTGTATTGTATGTTATTTACTTTATTCTTAACTCTGAGGCGGAGATTCATTCGGTTTCCTAGTTAGAATTTTAGTTTACGACTTCAGCTATACCATTTACGTGGTTTTGTCTTTGCGTACAATTGTTCTCCGTGCCCCACATATGACGTATTATCTTCGTTTTTTCCGTTCATTGCCAGAGAACGTCTCTATGAACCACCTAAGAGAACATTAGTCTACGACTTCTTTTATACCATAAACGTGGTTCTGTCTTTGCGCGTAATTGTTTTTCACCGCTCCTATTAATGACGTTTTATATTCGTTTTTTCCCGTTCTCTGACAAGGAACGTATTACCACGAACCCACGTATCGTCTTCCTGTCTTCCTCCGGTTGCAACGTTTTTTAATTATCCACTTCTGCGTTTACAGATTGACTTTGTTAGTTTCAGAAGATCCCGTTAAAGGGTGAAAGCAGCGATTCTTTGCTTAAACTTTAATCTGTTATTTTAATAAATATATATATATCTGTATTTGGAATGCACATATTTTAATTACAAGTTCTTGTATGCAAAAGATATTATCCCAGTTATAGAAACAATGCATCCACATTAAAAAGAGCATCCTCTACAACCAATATTATCCAATAGAATATTAATATCAATAAAAAAAACTCTGGTATAATGGCTACACAAGAGATTATTTTATAAATTTAACCAATCTCTACTACTACCAGAATCATTCCCCAAATTGTACAAAGCTGAAACACAGGTTAATTTTATATCATCCGTATATTATATTTATTCCCGAAAGAAAAGGAGCATTTATTGGATAGTTAGAGTTAAAACAGTATAAGTTCCAATATTCTTACTCATAATCAAGAATAAATTTTTGCTATCAACTTGAAATTTAGTGCTTATTGAGTATTTGATTAGTCCACGTTCATTGTCACACGTAATTACTATCATGCCAACAAATATAGGAAAAATAATTAAATAGAAATTAAGAGAGTATTGAAGTTTGCTTGAAGCATTGTGGAATAATAAGGTAAATTTCTTTAAGTCGTTTGGAAGCCTCGACAATGCAGATGGGTAAATCTCCGGGTAACAAGATCCGGTGGTGGAGAGAGAGATCTATGTGGGTGTACGTTGAGATGCGTGGCGTGTATAAGACGTGTAGAGGAATGAAGGAAAGAGCGTAAAGGATAAAAATAAAAAAATAAAAATAACAACACGAGAGAGAGTTACCTTGCGAGAGATTTAATTGTCCCTATATTTTTCGGATTCACAACCATCAACTGGGGTTTTTTTTCCGGGGGGGGGGGGTTTGTCTGTCGGATGGTGCGAAATATGACCTCCACTGTTCGTTGTTTTGAATATCTGGGGTATTCAGCAGAGCGCGCGTGCGCGAGAAATGTGGTCGGTCAGGCAGAGGTCAGCGGCCAAAGTAGTTCTTTCAATTAGAAATTATGTAAAGCTCTATGGACAACGCTTGTAAATTCTCACACACAAAAGCAGACACGTTCATTATTTTATATGAGTCTAAGACCAGATTTCTACACTTTACTGGGGTTTTTTCACATTACAAATGGACATGCTAGTGTGAGACCATAGCGCAGGGAAACGGTGTGTGGTAGGCAGAAGGAAGCAAAATGTCAAGTGTTT
>OZ024743.1:60119012-60196512 GCA_964016885.1 Eledone cirrhosa
AACAATGAAGGAAACTTTTCTCCTGTTCGTGCTTTCCTCTTATTTATAAGTAGACCTTATCCACCAGCAACACAGCCCCTGCTTATTCTTATATATATATATATATATATATATATATATATATATATATATATATATATATATAAACACATGTAATATGGAATTAAGTACGTATAGGATGCATACATATATATATATATATATATATATTTGCGTGTGTGTGTGTATGTGTGTGTGTTTAATGGTAGCTATGATGCTTCCATAGGCGGTATGCCAGTTGAGCACTCTATGTTCTTACAGAGAAGAGTGTTATATAATATAAAACGAAAACTCAGTGATGCATCTGGACTCAGTTTATTGTGTGTTACAATTGTTTCGCCGGCGGACAGCTCGAGACACGACCATTGTATGGATCTGTCTGATTCTAGAACTGCAGGATCGTCGGACACTGGCAATAATTTCGTAACACATTTTCTCACTGGGGTGTTAGCTTCCGAAAACATCTTCCTCGCTTGTCCTGCTGTTGGCTGTTGTTTTTTTACGTCATCATAAATGCTGGCCAATAATTGCTGCCATACTGTCCATCAGCTACTTTCCTTCCGACACACTTCAATGAATTCATGCTGGGTTTGGTATTTCACAAGTCCACTCACACACATATATACACACATATACACACACATATATACATACACATACATACACACGCGCACACATGCATATATACATATATATATATATATATACACACACATATGTATATATACACACCTATATACATATACACTCACACTCACAGGCGCACACACATATACACACACGCATACAAGGACAAACACATGCGTACGTGTACATCTACTCATATACACAAACACGTACAAACATATACATAGACACGCACATGTACATACACACACCTGTCCATATAGAGAGGCACAATGACAGACACGCTCCCAAACACACATATACACACACATATATATATATATATATATATATATATATATATATATATATATATGTATAAATATTTCGTATCTCCAAGGAAATACGGTTTTAGGAAGCCGTAGCTATGCAAACACCGGGGGGGCTAACGCCCTCTGGCGATGTCCAGCAGAAGCAAGGGGGAGAACCGTCTATGCATTTCAGGCTTAACTGCCCTTCGTCAGGACTGTCTCTCCCAGCGCTTACGACTGCTGGACGAGAATATAGCCGAGAAAATATACTTTTCTCGTCTGTGTAAATGAGGTGATTAATCTCACTTCTTTATGAAGCAGTCGTAGGCGGTGGGAGGGACCGTCCTGACGAAGGCCAGGTAAGCCTGAAATGTATAGACGGTCGTCCCCCTTGCTTCTGCTGGACATCACCAGAGGGCGTTAGCCCCCTCCCCCGCCCCCCGGTGATTGCATAGCTACAGCTTCCTAAAACCGTATTTCTTTGAAGATACGAAATAGTTATACATATTGTATAAAGCTATGCTTGAAGCGAAATCCTATTTCTTATATATATATATATATATATATATATATATATATATATATATATATATATATATACATATGTGTATATGTACACACACATAAACGTACCCACAAACAGTCCCTTACTCTATGTTAGGTGCACGTACACACACACACACACACACACACACACACACTGGCTCATATACATTCAAACAAATACGCGGCCAATTAGCTCCGTGCCCACGTACATCTACAAAGATACATACAAGCACACATATATCTCTGTCCGTACTCAACTGAGATATACTCACAGTCATATAAATCTGTGTGTGATTTAGTTACCTTGATTTGCTGATATAATTATGCCGTTAGAGAGCTAATCCCTTAGTAAATCAATGTCCCTTTCGTGCATTAACATACAAAAACATTCTACTTCTTCTTCTTCTTGCTCTCGCTCTCCGAGGCCGGGGTCATCCTCAAACAGCGATACCAAAGCATCATTATATCGAAAGCCGATCAGGTCCTCAATCCTGCTCCATCGCTGCCAGCTGCTCTGCATCCTACAAAGTTAATTGGAGCATCCCTAGATCTTATCCAGTCATCTGTTTTGTGGCCTGCCACGGGGCCTCTTCCAGCCTGCAGCCACTGAGTCGAACGAGCATAAGGCCCTGGTAGGAATGTATGGTGGAAAGTGGAGAACATGGCAGTACCAGTGCATGCTGCAGATAGCTATAAGGTGGAAAGCTGTGGGCTGATGCCTGACACTTTGTTGGAAACGTGGTCTCATCCGATGCGTTTGAACAGAATACAGATAATTTATCCTTATACTCAGATGATATATATAATTTATAAGGTATATATATTCTCAGATGCTATATGCCATGTATATGTATATATATTCTCAGATGTTATATGTCATATATAAGGTATATATATTCTCAGATGTTATATATCACATATAAGGTAAAAACTACTCCAAGTCGCTATCTATTACTTTTATCAATAGTTGCCATTGAATTAGTATTTGTATCATTCACTCAGACCAGTGACTTCCCAAACTACTAACCCATACCATGACATGCTTGATCTTCATTCTACATACAGGTGTGCCAATGTGTGGCCATTTGTCTTCGTCTCACATATCTCGATTTTTTCTTCCTACTCTTGTATGGAATCTCCAGACCAGGGAATATAGTCTAACATTGTAGACAAAGCCCATTCGGCTCCATATTAGATTTATTGATATAACATTGCAAACCCAAGCAAGAAAATCAACGACTCCAAATGGAAATAGTAGCTGAAACCAATCAACAAGGCTTAAAAGATTTAATGACAATTTGTATTGATTACTCTTGGCGTGATATGATGGCAAATATTGCCAGGAAGATTATAACTGCATTCTTGTTAATCGAATAAACATCAAATCATAATAATATTTATTTTATGAAGGCAGAATAATGTATTCACAAATAAACTAAATAATAGAATTAAAAGTAAATATTCTAAGAGTTCAAATAAATTGAACCATTGAGAGTGGATGAATCTGACCGTTTTAGAACTGAGCTGACCTGCCGATTGAAAGAAAATGTATATATATATATATATATAAACTAATAATATATTTCTTAATGTAGAGTGTCGTTTGGTTTGTTATTTCTGTCTGCCATTCCATACACCCGAGAAATTAATCATTTTATTCATCAAAACCAATGTATATACGTATATATATATACGCATATATATATATATAAATGGAAAAAAGGAAACGAAATTTCATTTCTCACTCTTAGTACGGCTGTTACTGAAATATAAGTATGTATACGTACATACATATATGTATACAGACGTACAGTAGTATGTATATATATACATACATGCACACATATATATATATGTACGTATAAATTTACCGAGCATTTATTATAATGCTCGGTTTGTTTGTAAACAAAAATCCCGAATTGAGCCGGACAGTGTTTAGCAACCATCCTTGCCCTTTTGTTCAACACTGACAAAGTAACGATGTACAAGTTTCAAGCTTATTAGCTATCGTCAGCACCGCATACCTTCCTGCCAGAGGATTGAACGTCTGAAAGTATATACTTTCCTTATGCATATTAACAGCTGAGCAGCCTAATTTGCTTATGGAATGAGTTAATAGGCCGGGCGCACCGACAGAGGTAAATGGAAAAAATGAAACGAAATTTCATTTCTCACTCTTAGTACGGCTGTTACTTAAATATAAGTATGTATACGTACATACATATATGTATACAGACGTACAGTAGTATGTATATATATACATATATGCACACACATATATATATATATATCAATATATAGATAGATATATATATATATATGTACGTATGGATTTACCGAGTATTTATTATAATGCTCGGTTTGTTTGTAAACAAACTTCCCGAATTTAGCCGTACAGAGTTTAGCAACCATCATTGCCCTTTTGTTCAACACGGACAAGGGAACAATGTATATATATATATAATATAACTTAGAGTTTACACTCAATGGGGTCATTTACAATTATTTCAGCTCAATTATTGAGCAGTATAAATTAATATATGATAAACATTTACATGTAAATGTTTATCATATATTAATTTATATATATATATATATATATATATATATATATATATATATATATATATATATCGTTTCTGAATTCGTGAAAAGTGAAAGCAACTGGTGCGTGTGTTTCTTATTGGCAACATGACCTTCCCAAAGTATAACAATATATATATATATATATATATAGTTAAACAAAACAAGACCACACATTTCACAAGGAAGACATTATTAAAAGATTGTCTACATATTTTAGTTTGATGTAAGTAATATAGAGATTAATAATAATAATAATAATGTTAATAATAATAATGTCCGTTTACAATTTCGCTACTCCATATAATATTACATCAAACTAAAATATGTTGACAATCTTTTAATAATGTCTTCCTTGTGAAATTTGTGGTCTTGTTTTGCTTAACTAATGAATATTTCCAGCTCTGCGCACCTAACTTCTGCATGAACCCAGCCACCTAGTTGCTCTCCACTGCATATTGCACATTGAGCCCATGCCTTTACGCTTTGGCTTCTAACTAATCCACCAATCCCTCCTCTCCTATCTCCTCTCCTATCTCTATCTCTCTCTTTAAGATTGATTACTCTTGAACTGTATATATATATATATATATATATATATATATATATATATATAAATATATATATATATATATATATATATATATATATATATATATATATATATACATATATATATACATATACATATATATATACATATATATATATATATATATATATATATATATATATATATATATACATATACATATATATATATGTATATATATATATATATATATATATATATATATATATATAGAGAGAGAGATAGATATATATGTATATATACATATATATATATACATATATATATATATATATATATATATATATATATATACATATACATATATATATATGTATATATATATATATATATATATATATATATATATATATATATATATATATATATATATATATATAGATAGATAGATAGATAGATATATATGTATATATACATATATATATACATATATATATATATATATATATATATATATATATATATATATATATATATATATATATATATAGATAGATAGATAGATATATATGTATATATACATATATATATATACATATATATATATATATATATATATATATATAGTATTAATTATACTATTTAAGGTTATGTAAATACAAAAACCTTATGCAGTTATAAGTATTTCTTATATACACACCCTAAATAGTGGTAGGCAGTAATGTATTACTACCTTATTACCAGTAAGTTAAGTAGCTCAATGTAAAAACATCAGATGATTTACAGAGCAGTTATATATACATATCCAAATTGCAACAGAAGCCCCCTCAATTCAATCTAGATATGGACAAATTGACAATCATATTAATCATGCATCTCCTATCTCATGTACTGTATGTAATTTTTGTATTTATTGGATATTTTTTGTGTATTTAATATCTGTGTTTTTTGTGTGGGGGGGGGGGGGGGATTTGTTCCATATGATAGAAATACTATCTAGGTACCCGCCAAACTACACCCATTCATGCTGTAATTTACCTTCCGTCCTACTGTACGGTACTATCGTTCAGTATGTAGATAATATACCTTTAACATTGATGCCCCTTTCCAAACTTCTTACTTAAACACCTCCCTACGTAGTAGATAGTATAGGTGCACATATTTTTTTTACTCACTTCAATCTAGATTCTCACTTGTACATTCTGTTAATTTTAAATTTTTGATTTCTGATTTTCGATTTTTAATTTTTAGTTTTAATTTCCAACTCTCCATTCATAATTTACACTGTGAAACCATAATACCTAGAATTAAGTATATGTTCTCTTAGAGGTTGATGGTCAATTCTACTGTCCATGCTTAATTGAGACCTATTGATACTCACACTCTCCCAACCCCACTGTCTTTCGGCTGACTGCCACTGACAGGGTGGCTAGCAATAAGCTATACATTACAGGCCTGAATAGGTCATTGTTTGGTTGAGAAGGGGAACTGCCTAGGCGAATTTCATTGAATTCTGCGGTAGCTAATGGTCAACTTCTTTCGGAGCTGCGCCTGCGGGGTAAATTGGTACTCACAAGGGAACGTACGAAGAACCCGGGAGCACATACTTCGTCCATTCCCATGTCGATTCAATTTGGATTGCCTCGGAGACATAAACTTATTATGTAACAAGCTGTCTGAGGATGTCGCGGCATTGGCGCACGGAACAGTGTTGCCACTGTCGCAAATTGAAATATATCTCACAGCATTATTATTAAAGGACTTGAACATCTGAAACTACTTCGCATTTCCTTATTCGATATTTACTCCGTCACACCTATGTGGGATAAGTACGTAGAGTTCTTGAATTGAATTGCATCAACATTTGCCTTAATAAGTATATATATATATATATATATATATATATATATATATATATATATATATATATATATACATAAAATATGAAAACATGGCCTGCTGCGTGGTTTTCTCTGTATCTCTCACTTCCTTTTACCCCCTCTACCAGTGACTCTCTCTTTTAGCCTCTTACTCACACTTTCACTCACTCACTCTCTGCTACTCCCTCTCCTACTTCCTCCCGTTTGACCTGTGCGAGATTCTTTCCTCACTCACACATCGACCAGGTCGGATGGTCTTTATTCTCTCTCGTCTACGATTTAACAGAACATATGTTCATCGAATTCAGGGACTTGACTCCTTCTTCCTCCCGTTTGACCTGTGCGAAATTCTTTCCTTACTCACATTTCGACCAGGTTGGATGGTCTTAATTCTCTCTCGTCCACGATTTCACAGAACTTATGTTCATCGATTTCAGGGACTTGACTCCTTCTTCCTCACTTTTCGTGGCATTACCATCTTTGTTTGTTTACTGTCTCGCTCGTCCCCCCTATTTACGTGTCCCAACGACTTTCTTTAGCCGTTGCTCGCACCAACCAGAGGTATATGGTCTTTAAAGCGATGAAATACGAATGAAGGCTGGAAGATCAGTGATGAAGGACTAAATCTATTCATATGTAACCCATTTGCAACCACGCAGCACGCCATGTTTTCATATTTTATATATATATACATACATATATATATATATATTACAATTAAAAAAAATATGATCGACCTTCTCAGCATTCTGGCTCATATCCATGGCGCTAGAAATAACAGCCGTAAATATGGGATTATGAATTCAGCTCTACCGAAGGAGCAGATTTATTTCAATTTAGTAGTCAATTACTATTATTAAGCTCTAAGAAAATACTTCTGGGCATTACATTACAATTTAAAAAAATATGATCAACACTAATGTGTTTTTTTTGCAAAATGACAATAACTTTTTAGCCAGATAGAAATACCTTAATTCCAGTACATATAGTCCACCTGTATCGATCTAGAAAATATTAAATATTAAATCTATACTTACGGACGTAAAATGGCAACTGACTGGTGCCTTTTCTTAGAGATTAATAATTGTAATTGACTACTAAATTGAAATATATATATATATATATATATATATATATATATATATATATATATATATATATATATATATATATATACATATCTGTGTGTGAGTATGCGTGGCACGACATGCGTCTTCTTTCTTAGAAATCTATTAAGATGCCGCCTGTCATGAACACAAGATTGTCACACCAACACAACACATCATTCTAGAACTGTGCCTATTTTTACATGACTTTCACTGTTCCTTCATACACTAATCGGACGTACAATTACACATACAGACTAAAAAATAAGAGGGATATAATGGTGCTGGTGTTGTTGTTGTTGTTGTTCTTCTTCTTCTTCTTATTATTATTATTATTATTATTATTATTATTATTATTATTATTATTATTATTATTATTATTGTTGTTATTCCTTGAATCTCAGTCATTGATGTTGGTTAACTGGAAAGTCCGTTGGAATGAATATCAAGCCACTACCTGCAGCCTCAGATATTCAGGACGTATCGGAGGGTTCTTGCTGTTCCAAGCAAGCATGCCTTTTGAAGCGTTCCAAAAAGCGTGACGGGGCCGATTTTCTTTAACCATCCCTGGAAACTTTTGGAGATAGTCCCCAGTGCGCC
This sequence comes from Eledone cirrhosa, assembly GCA_964016885.1. Lineage (NCBI taxonomy): Eukaryota > Metazoa > Mollusca > Cephalopoda > Octopoda > Eledonidae > Eledone > Eledone cirrhosa. Next base: position 60,127,216 of record OZ024743.1, read on the forward strand.
TATGACAATCGGGATCACTTTGACTTCATGGCAGTTCCAAATCCTTTTCACCTCCCACTTTAGGTCCTGGTATCGGTTAATTTTCTCCCTCTCCTTCTCTTGCACTCTCGTGTCGAAAGGGCAGGCCACATCCACAATCAGACACGATCTTTTTTCTTTGTCCACAACCACCAGGTCAGGTCTATTGTGTTCCAGTTTTTTGTCCGTCTGTATCCTAAAATCCCACAGCACCTTCACCTGATTGTTCTCCATTACCGACTCTGGCCTATGCTCATTCCATTTCTCAGAGTGTGGTAAATTGTTTACTTTGCACAGGTGCCAGTGGATCACCCTGCCCATCACATCGTGTCTCCAGCCTTTATAGTGGGTCTGGGCTAGGTGTTTACACTCGGACACAATGTGAGCCACAGTCTCCTCTCTCTCTCTCCACAGATCCTGCACAGTGGGCTAGCCTCCTCCTTGTAAATATGGTGCTTCAACCATTTCGTTTTGAGGGCCTGCTCCTGCGCAGCCATTAGCATTCCTTCTGTAGCCTTTTTGAAGTCTCCTCTTCTCAACCAGTTCCATGTCTGTGGATCTCTAAATTCAGTTTTCTCAAAGAAGGTACTATGAAAGGATTTTCCCTTAAGGCTGCTCTTCCTCCTTGATGTTATTTCCTCCTTGGACATCCCCTGGCCTACTGTCCCCTTCTTCAGTACAGTTCTGAGCATTGGCTCCTTACTATAGGTCACGTATTTGTATAGGTTGTTTTTCTCCATCTGAACACAGTCCTCTATGCTGATAAGACCTCTTCCACCCTCAGATCTCCTTAGGTAGAGTCTATCGACATCACTCCTCTTGTGGAACTATTATTATTATTATTATTATTATTATTATTATTATTATTATTATTATTATTATTATTATTATTATTGACGACCTACGTAGTAAATCGTATCATCGTGAGCTCCGCAAAGGTTTGTTGTTTTCATTTGTTTAAAATTGCCATTTATGGAAAGTTTTTTTATTGTTAACTGTATATAAGTGCACATACATTGATTTCTGAAAAGGACACTCAAAAAGATTTAGGCCTTGAGCCTAAAATTTGAACTATTATAATTATTAAAAAAAAACTTTCTTTGAAAAAAACATGGACGACTCACAGCCACACGAAGCTGACAGCCTTCCTCACAAACTAACACCTCACACCGAGACCATAATTGTAAATATTACTACGTTTGCCAACATTAAAAATATAAGCAGTACATATTTTAAATTTGTCTCAGGCAGACATTCATTAACCGCCATTACCAATGACTGCATGTGTGAAAGCCGCCACCACCACCAACACTACCGCGACAACAGAAACGAAAGAAAAAAATAAATTAACCCGTGATATCGAAATGAATTCAACCAAAATGAACTCTTCCACACCGAACACCACTGACGCCACCACCACCACAACTGATACTAAAATTAATAATAACAAAAATAACGATAACAACAACACCAACAAAGACATTAAGAATACCACCCTGAGTTTTGCCAGAGTAGCAAAACAGTGCGAAGCATTTCAGGTAACTCAGGAGGAATTAGAAGAAGCCAAAGAAATGGTAAAGAAAGATGGATACAGGGTCAGCCAAGATAATCTAAATAGCGAAAGAAAAGCAGGAGAACTGGTCTGGATCTGGGATGGAGCTCCTGATCCAAGCGGACCAAAAAAGCATTGAGGAGATCCCAGAGGTAATAGACCTCACTGACGGCAGCCACCTCACCGTAATTGTCGAGGGCAGAAGGCCTAGGTGTGTCGTTTGAGGTGAAGGAACCCACCTAAGGGCTTTCTGCCCTCAGGCTAAAAGGTTGAGGCCACCTCTCCTACCCACCCCAGTGACTAAACCATCAACACCACCAGCAGCAGAGATGGCAGCAACAAATGTAGCAGCAACAACAGAAGAAACTGTAACAGCAACAACCCCAGCAACAGTAGCAAAACCAACACCACCACCACCCAACGCGCCAGAACTAGCACCCTCGCCAACACCATCAACAACGCCACAACCAAAACTAACGCCTGTGGAGGATTTTCCACTCCCCGGCCTATCACAACTGGAGACAGATTGTGAAGACGAGGAGTGGGAAACGGTATCAGGAAAAATGAAAAAAGAAACCAAAAAAGAAAAAAATTCTCTTCCGTACCCCTCCAAAAACAAAATACAGAGGGAAACAAATAAGCTATCAAACAAAAAAGTTAGGACAGATATGCCACCATCCACACCAGCATCACCAGCCCCATCACCCCAAACACCAACACGATCACCATCATTAACCCCAAAACCACAATCAACTACACCACAAAAGTCACCAAAAAGCGAAACAGAAACAAACTCACAACAAACGCAAACAAAACAAAACAACCAAAACGATACACACTACACAGCATTAAATTTGAACAACAACCAATTATTACACTACATCCAACACAACACCAGCATCACAGAAAAAGACTACACAACAACCCAAACTTCACACCACCTCCACACATACAAATCACTCGCATCGCACAGAAAACATACATGACACTAAAACAAAACTTCCCCAAAGGCATCGGAGACTTCCGACAAGCACTCTACAGGAGGATTTATAAGGACATCCTTCCTGAGGAGGTCACAAGCAGTGAAAATGATGGAGAAAGCGTCCTTCCTCTACGAGAAGTAGGGTAAGTGGTCTTTCCCATCTTTTCCACACTATTTCAACATGAACTCACTCAGAATAGACAGCTTAAATACGCGTGGCTTGGGGTCGTCATGGAAGCAGGGCCACCTGCTCAACGACCTCAGGCCACTAAACATAGATGTAGTGGCCATCAGCGAGACCAGAATCTCCGAAGCATTAGCCTTCGCACCGATCTTCGCCGGCTACGATGTGTACGCATCTCCCAGCCGTCCGGGATCGGAGGGGGGAGTTGCTGTGCTTTTTCGGAGAGGTTTGGGTCTTACCATACGAGCCATCTTCCTGGACCCAGAAAGTAAGTTGGTGGTGCTGGACGTGACCAGCGGAGACGGACAAGCTTTCAGGTTAGTGGCCGTCTATGTCCCGACAGGAACAGGGAGGCCTGATTTCTTCCGGCCTCTGGAGACCTTTCTTGGAACGTCCCGCTCTTTAGTGTTAGTGGGCGACTGGAACGGAATATTAGATGCACGCTATACTGTGTGGGATTAGTGGATAGGAGAGGAGGGTGCAAGAGTCTCACCAACCTGCTCAGGCGTTTTCAACTGTCTGACAGGTAACGATTGGATTTCCCGAATGTGCCAATGTGGACTTGGACAAATCGCATAGTGTCATCCAGATCATATCTAGATATAGTATTTTGGGGGAAATAGATAGGTCTAGCATAGGTTGTCCACAATTCAAGATAGTCAGCTACACGGACCACAAATTCGTGATGTGTGTGCTTGACTTAGATAGGCTTCATAGACGAGGACCCGGCTACTGGAAGCTAAACGCGTCCTTACCAGCGCGCAAGGCCTACAGATACCGGATTAGCGAACTAGTTAAGCGGGCGTTGACGGGGGCCATCGTCAACAACAAGTGGTGGTTTGCTCTGAAAAGAGCGATTAGAATAGAGTCCATTAGGTTTAGTAAGTCTTTAGTAATAGAGAAGAATAGAGCAGAGGGAGAACTAGTTAGAAAATTAGACGAGGCGCTTAGCAAAGGCATCGCGACCGACGTACTTGCGGCGAAATTGGCCCTTGACCAATTCTTCAATGCAAAGTACGAAGGCTGCGTTATCAGAGCTAGGGTGCGTGCTCTCAGATACGAAGGGGCGAAAGCCGTTCAATGGGCCCGAGTGGCGGAGGCGCGTCGTGGCATCAAAGCCACCATCCGGTCTTTGGTGGACCACGACGGGCGCATGCTACTCGATCCCGGGAAAATGTGTGAAGCTTTTCAGCGACACTTCGCTCAAATGTTCGGGGGCAGCGGCGGGCCGGATCGCGGGATGGACTTTAGTGTCTAGATCCACGGACTGCCGCGGCTCTCGGCCCCTGAGGCGGAGTGTTGCGAAAAGCCGATAACAGCCGCTGAAGTACGGGAGGCAATGACTGGCTGCACAAGGGGTAAATCGCCTGGTTTGGATGGTCTGCCCTATGAACTTTACGTACAAATGCCAGACTTGTTCGGAGTCCTCTTGGCGGACGTCTTCTGGGACTAGCAACAGAACGGGAGAATTCCCAGCTCTGTGAGCCAAGGAGCGGTGGCGCTGCTGTGAAAGGATCCGAACAAGGCGGATAACATACATAATTTTAGGCCCATAACTCTGCTAAACACAGAGTTCAAGATTTTGGCCGAGGTGCTAGCAAAGAGGCTGGCGCTTGTCGTTGGTGGTTGTTCGGGAGAGGCGCAGACATGCGCCATTCTCGACAGATCTATCAACGACAACCTCCACCTCATGTGAAACATCGTAGAGAGGGTAGCTAGTAACCTGGCACGGGTGGGTCCTTGATCAATTTAGATCAGTCGAAAGCTTTCGATAGGGTAGACCATAGTTACCTAGCGGCAGTCCTGAGAGCGGCTGGCTTCGGGTCCGTCTTCAGAGGCTGGATCGCTGCCATGCACAGCGATATGTGGTGAGAGTGAACGGTCACTACGTATTGACTCTCGAGCCATTACTGCACAAACTGGAGACGTCGAGGGGGGTCCCGCGCAATACTAGGATGCGGAAGATCCGTGTCAGCATATGCGGACGATGTCACCGTAGTGGTGTCGAACGCCAAACACATCGAGGCGATTGGCACTACACTGGGAGATTACGAAGCGGTGACAGGAATAATAATCAACCGGGAAAAGTCAGCGGGTCTGCAGCTCGGCACCTGGAGAGGCAGGTCCATGCCGTCCAACAGCGTCGTCGGGCGCTGGACGGACGGACCGGTTAAATTGCTAGGGGGTCTGGTTTGGTCCGGACCTCCAGACGGACAAAAACTGGGACGAGGTGACGAGCAGGGTGGCTTCTCTCACCCAGAAATGGGCGGAGAGGAAGCTATCCCTGAAAGGTCGAGCGGAGGTGGCTAACGCATACATCGCGTCCGTCATCTACTACCGCCTAACCGTCGTACCTTGTCCTAAGCCCCGCCTGACTGCGCTGGAGCGTTTGCTCTTTCGCTTTTTGTGGAAGGGACGCGCTCCGATGGTCAGGCGGTCCATCTGCTGTCAACACCCGCTACGTAGAGGGCTGGGCATGCCGTGGCTGATGATGCGCAGACACGCGGTCAGGCTACGATATCTCCACCTCTTCCTCGACGGTGATCAGGTGTGGTCGCCGTTTGCTAGACACGTCTTTCCCCAGCTCGTCTCCTTGACGAAGCTGCAGTCGCAGGTCAAGCGAAGACCGAGAGGGAACGCTTGGAGACTGGAATGTCTTCAGGCGCTCACAGCCCTCGGCCATTTGGGCAATATGATCGGTGGAAACTCCACCTTGGCGTTCTATAGAGGATTAGTGGAGGGGAAGAGCGACGATGTACTTGGAGAAACTCTAAGCGTCGACGAAAATCAACTAGCCATTCCCTTCGGACGGACCTTTGGGCCGAGGCCTATGGACAACTTCCAGAAATCTCTGGCCTGGCAGAGCTACCTGGGTGGTTTGCCAGTTCGGGATAAACTCTACAGGCATGGAGGTGCCGTCAGCCGGGCATGTCCGAGATGCGCGCAGGGCGACGAAACCGTCCTGCACGCACTCGTCCAGTGTCCGAGCATTGTGACTTGTGGGGTTATGTCGAACACCTGCTGTCACGTGTAGGACGGATCCGGCTATCAACTGAGTCCATCGTGAGGATTTCCCCACCCCCTTCCTTTAGCCGGGAAGGGCAGGCAGTTTTTATCTGTCTGGTGGCGAAAGAGATAGTATGGTGGACACGTTTGAAAGGGCTGAAGACGAGCACTTACCTCTTCGGTGATGCCCTGATTAACTTTTTCAAATTTCATTTGAAAAGGAAAATCAGGGTAGAGAGTGAAGTGCTCTCTTCCCAGCATTTTGTTGAAATATGGGTGAGAGAAGCAAGTATGGCCCGAGTGAATGAGCCTACTCTGAGTATGTGTCTGTAAATTAAAGGTGCAAAACTGGGAGAGGGCACTTGCCCTGGTGATCAGGGTCACTGTGGTCTTTTAATGGGCTTTCTCCACAAATGTCTCTCGGAATTTTTCTTTGTTATTTTATTACATCCTCTGTTTTTTTTACACGCAGAAATGCCCATTTGTACCGTCCTGTATTGTCCTGTACTGTCCTTAATGTTTACTTTATGTAAACCCTTTTGGTTAATAAAGAAAACATTATTATTATTATTATTATTTTTATTATTATTATTATTCTAATAAGAATTAAGATTGAATATCAATATTACCATTAGTGATTCATAAATTATAGCAATGCGCTTACTGATTGTCATTCAAAATTCAAAGATCAAAATTCGTTCATATATGAACGAATTGCTTTCTTCAAACAACAACCGCAACACAAAATACCTGAATGAGTCAAGTGCAACCATTACACTAGCCTCAGCACTTTTGCTTAACGCACATTGTGTCAGATCTTTCATCACAGCATTCCTTCTTTAATCCTAACTGTGACCTCATCACGACAAATCCCACTTGGAGGGCGACATGGGGGTGTGAAATCTTATGATCTTCAGCGTGGATAGGTTGAAATTGCCATTTTCATTCATAATACCTTTACGGTAGAGGCAAATGCGATCATTTTCGATGCATAATATAGCCAGTGATGTAGCTGTTGTTTGGCTCTACAGGCCGTTTGAAATCCCCCTAATATACTTCAACAGATGCTTCAAGAGGTTTAAGTGTCTTATACAGCAGTGCTATTCTTGTAACGTTCTAATGATGTGCGATTTCAGCCTCCTCTCTCTGGATTAGTCTACAAACATATTGATGTCAGGTATTTCCATCTCAACTCCTGACAAATTAGCAGTATAGCCACTTTTCCACTTTATTGATGCTTTTTTCCTGTCTCAACTTATGCCACATCAAAAATCTGTCAGAAGACATTTTGAACCTACTATTTAGTAACAACATCAGCCAAATGTTAAATCCAATTAGCACCCTCCGTCCAGCACATCAATATGATAACAGAAATCTTCATAATGCAATCACTCATGAAGTAATCACTCATGAACTTTCATAAATCAGGTTCTGGTTCAAACACGCACACATCCTTCACCAACATGAAAACCACTTGTCAATATTTGTAGATACTGTAACAAATATCTGCGCAAAACATACCCCATTTTTATAACCCAGTTTTATGTGAAGAAAACGAATTGTAGGATCCATGAATTTAGAAAAGCAATTATTATCAAAAACTCAACCAACTAAACTACTGTCAAGAGTGACACACCAATTTTACTGGTTGAAAGCATCACAAAATCAGAACCTTCAAAATGACATGATGTGCATCACCAATAACTAGTGCAAACCTCAGAAGGACTGGATAATTGAGAGAATTAATTTCAGTCACGAAGTCGCCTTTGAATTTTCTAAAAACACGAGATTACTGTCCCACTATTGGCCTCTGATTGCTGAATATAACACTCTCCATGATGGCGCTAAGCGTATGGGTAAGATACAATTATATAGTCTGCTATATAAGTGTTTCTACTTTTGGGACAAGGCCAGCAATTATCCCAATACGTTACTGGTACTTTATTTGATCCACCCCTTAAGGATGAAAAGCAAAGTTAACCTCGGCGGGATGCTTTGTGTTCAGCAATCAATAATGTTAACATCCAATGCACTATATCCAACATGATAAAAACAATTACGTACAATTCAGCAATAGGCCCTGATGGTTTCCCTGCTCGTCTCCCAAAGGAATGTCGTAATCTAACTTGCTGTAGGTAATCTTTGGAGGAACACTGGATACAAACTATATCCCTGCTCATCCTCCCAGTTTTCAAAAGAGAAACAAATCCCTTGCAGTGAATTACCGTCTCATCGCACTCACCTCTCATATCATCAAGTTACATGAGAAGGTGGAGAGATCACAAATAACACTACCGTGAAAGCAACTGTCTGCTGAACTCCAGACAGTATGGTTTTCACGATAGCAGCGACAGCGTAACGTAGCTTCTGCAACACTTGGATGACATCCTTAAGGCTTTGAGAAAGGTTGCCACACGGATATTATTTACCTTGATTTCAACAAGAACTTTGGTAGGATTGATAACAGCATTATTTTAAACAAATTATCCAGCACTGGAGGGTGTGGAAAGTTACCAGAGTGAATTAAGCATTCTCTCCTGAACATGAGTGAAGTATATGGTGGTCGAAGACAGTAGGGGCATCTAGGAAGGGACTGTGCAAGACAAACGTCTCTTCATTTAGCAGTACCGGTAGAACAGAGGGTCGGACACCATGCTTTGACGCATAGAGTTACGGCTCTTGCCATTCTGAGTTCAATCGCGCCGAAGTTAACTTTGCCTTTCATCCTTACAGGGTCGATAAAATAAAGTACCAGTAATACACTGGTTTAATTTCTGGCCTTGTGCTAAAAGTGGAAACAATTATTTGTATCAATGATATTATAGACGTCATCAAACACAGAACAATATGAATTTTCGCAGATGATTCCTAGCTACAGAAGGTAATCAACAATGTAAACAAATTCCAGGGATTGTCCGGCCTTCTCCTCTTTGCACCGGTCGCCGTCGAGACCTCAGGCGTACTTGGACCCCGTACTGCCGAGCTCCTCTGCAAAACCGGAGCGTTGGTGGCCCGTCTGAGCAGGGAGTCTCGCGAGGTTGGGTGGCTGTTGCCGAGGATGTCATTGGCAACGGTCCGCGGGAATGCTTTTGCCGTCTTGTCCGCGGAGTGAAGTACTTCTCCCTTCATGCCCTAGACCCAAAGCCCAGTCACCCTCTCCCTTCACCCCTCCCCTCTCTTCTGCGACACCAGAGTTCTTGCCATCCTCTCCCCTTCACGGTCTTCTCTTTCTTTCTCTCTTTTTCTCTCTATATTTCCCTATTCGTTCTTCCCTTTTGCATCCCTTTTTTATTATTGCTATCATTATGTGACAGCGATCTCAGCACCACCAGCAGGACCAGTAGCAGCAGCAATAGTGGTGCTGCTGAAAAAGGGACCACTTCTTTTGCAGGTTTCGCCCGAAATTTCGAAACAGAGGAGGAGATAGCAGTCGCAAGGTCCATGGTGACAAGAAACGCCAATAGAGTTTCCTTGAAACATCCACCCGATTTTTTCAAGGCCCAGCTGCTACGGACGGTAACTTACCGCACCGTAAGCAAAATGTCACATCGGGTGGAGAGAGCCACGGAGGCTAACATCAAAAAACCCTTGGGGTGCGTCTGGGCACGCAAAACCGACATCACCGAAGCAGAAAGTACGCCACAGTAGACGTACTTTTCGCAATACCCCAAGAAGCGAAGTCTCACTCTTTGGAAACTCTAAAGAATGAGGAGATAGTCTTGGTGCCCTCCTACTTCGGGCAGAAAATTGTGAGGGTCAAAGTGACCCAGGTCACACCCGACGTGCCCATTCCTTGGCTGGCTGCGTCTGTCCTTGCTGGAATCGAGAACAGGACGACCATGCTGCAAGTAGAGAACATAGGGAGAGAGAACTCGTTAGGTATAGGCATGCAAATGCTTATACAAACTGACCAGGAATGTGTCGACGCTATCCCCGTTATCATAGACATCGAGGAAGGACTCCAACCCCCTATAAGCGTGGAAGAAGACGGCCAATATGTTATCTCTGTGGGTCAAAGGGTCACCTCAGGGCCTTTTGCCCGCAGAAGACAGTGAAGAAGAAGGCTCCTCTCTTTCCAATACCTGGTCCGCTGCTACCAGGAGTAGGGCAGGCAACCAACGTAGAAGCCCCTTCCACGGTGAATAGGAGAGAACGTCCGTGACACACGTACCAAGGCCACGAAGAACTAAAGCAGCAGCATCAGTGGCGACAACGTCAGTAGCTACATTTGCAGTAACTGCAATAGCAACAAAATCGCCGGAGATGCTCACTACCACCACTAACAGCCGTGGATCCCATACCTCACCCAGACGCCACGGAATCCGACATGGAGTCTGAGGCGGGAGTGAAGTGGCAAACGTTCTGCCACAAAATACAAAAAAAAACTAAAAAACCCTTAGCTTCAACCTTCTAAAGCGAAGGCACACAAAGAGGGGTAAAGGCTGCAAGGAGACTTGCAGCAACACCACCATCAACACCACAACACCACAAGTACCACGAATCAACACCACAAGCACCACCGCCAACAAAAACCACACCACCACCAGCGTCACCAAAAACACCAACAACGCAAACAAAACAAAACACACACACCAAACAGCAACAAGAAGAAAACAGCAACAAAATCACCCATCCTCCCAAAAAGTACACATCCATAAACCTGACAATAAAGAACTCATACAATATATAAAGCAGCACACAGACATCACAGAAAACAACTACTACACCCCACCAACACCGAGTACTCTGCCGACAAACATAAGCATCACTGATATCAAAATAGAACAGTACAAACTTTTAAAACAAAAATTCCCCAACGCAGTTGGAGACTTCAGAGGGTCAGTTACCAAGAGGATATACACTGACATCCTCTTGGAAACCCCCATGACCAGTCAAAGGGACGGTTCTACTGTCCCTTCAACACACGATCAAGTTAAGTGACCCCTTCTCATAGCATCGTTTCTCATCCAGCATGGCCGTACTTAGAATAGGCAGTATAAATACACGTGGCCTGGGGTCATCTCGGAAGCAGGGTCACCTGCTCAACGACCTCAGGTCACTAAACATAGATGTGGTGGCCATCAGCGAGACCAGAATCTCCGAAGCACGAGCCTTCGCACCGATGCTCGGTGGCTACGATGTATACGCATCTCCCAGCCGTTGAGGATCGGGGGATGGGGTTGCCGCCCTTTTTCGGAGAGGCTTGGATCTCGCCATACGGGCCATTATTATGGACCCAGAAAGTAAGTCGGTGGTGCTGGACGTGACTGGCAGCGAAGGCAATGCTTTCAGGCTAGTGGCCGTCTACGCCCCAACTGGGGCAGGACGACCAGATTTCTTCAGACGTCTAGTGACCTTTCTTGGAATGTCCCGCTCTCTGGTGTTAGTGGGCGACTGGAACGGTATCTTGGATACACGCTGGGATTGTGTGGGGCTAGTGGATAGGTGAGGAGGGTGCAAGAGTCTCACCAACCTGCTCAGATGTTTTGAACTGTCTGATAGGTATCGACTGGATCACCTGAATGTGCCAATGTATACATGGACAAACCGCATCGGGTCATCCAGATCGTATCTCGATAGGGTATTCTGCAGAAAACTAGATAAGGCTAGTATGAGTTGTCCACAATTTAAAATAGTCGACTGCACAGACAACAAATGTGTGATCTGAGATCGACATAGACAAACTTCATAGACGAGGACCCGGTGATTAGAAACTGAACGCGTCTTTCCTGGCGCACAAAGCCTGCAGAGACCGGATTAGCGTATTGGTTGAGCGGGCGTTGACGGGAGCGGTCGTCAACAAAGCCACAATTCGGTCTTTATCTGACAAAAACGGGCGCGCATTGCTCGAACCCGAGCAGATGTGTGAGGCTTTTCAGCAGCACTTTGCTGAATTCTTCGGGAGCAGCGGCGGGCCGGATCGGGGAATGGACTTCAGTGCATACCTCGACGAACTGCCGCGGCTCTCGACGACCGCAGCAGAGTCTGGCGAAAAGACAATAACAACCGGTGAAATATGGGAAGAAGCTAGCTAACTGCATGAGGGTTAAATTGCCAGGTTTGGAGGGTCTGCCCTACGAGCTTTATGCATTTATGTCAGACCTGTTCAGTAACCTCTTGCCAGACGTCTACTGCAACTGAGAGCAGAACGGGAACATTCCCAGTTTTGTGAGACAGGGAGCGGTGGCGCTGCTGAGAAAAGACCCAAACAAGGGGGATGTTATCGATAACTTCAGGCCCATAACCCTGCTAAACGCAGAGTTCAAGATTTTGGCTAAGGTGTTAGCAACGAGGTTGGCGCTTGTCGTCGTGAGAGAGATCAGATATGCGCCATTCCGGACACGACAACCTCCACCTCATGCGATACCTCCTAGAGAGGGTGGTTATGGAACCTGGCACGAGTGGGGCCCTGATCAACTTGGAACAATCCAAAGCATTCGATAGAGTCGACCATCGGTACCTGGCGGCGGTCCTCGAGGCAGCTTATTTCGGGCCAGTTTTCAGGGGTTGTATCGCTGCGATGTACAGCGATATCTGCTCAGTTGAGAGGGTGAACTATCACCTGTCGCAGCCGTTCATCATCATGCGCTCGGTCCGCCTGGGTTGTCCCTTCTCGTCCCTCTTGTACGTATTGGCTCTCAAGCCGTTACTGCACAAACTGGATGCGATGAGAGGCGTCCCACGCGAACTTGGATGCGGGAAATCCGAGTCGGCTTACGCCGACGACATCACCATTGGGGTGTCGAGCACCAGAAACGTCCTGATGCTCGGCACCGCTCTCAAGGAATACGAAGCGGTGACAGGAGCAAAGATAAACCAGGAAATGTCGGTGGGCTTGCAGCTCGGCACCTGGAGAGGCAAGTCCATGCCTTCCGACAGCGTTGTGGGGCGTTGGACTGACGGACCTGTTAAATTACTCGTGGTCTGTTTCTGACCGGACCTCCAGATGGAGAAAATCTGGAGCGAGGTGACGAGCAGGGTGGTCTTCCTCACCCAGAAATCGACCGAGAGGAAGCTGTCCCTGAAAGGCCGGGCAGAGGTGGCGAATGCGTACATCGCATCCGTCATCTGCTACCGCCTCACCGACGTCCCTTGCCTCGACACTACTCTGACCAAAATGGAGCGCCTCCTCTTCCGCTTTTTTTGCAAGGGACGCGCTCCCAAGGTCAGACGATCCATCTGCTGTCAACACCCGTTGCGTGGAGGACTGGGTTTGCCATGGCTGATGATGCCCAAATATGCGCTGAGACTGCGACACCTCTGGTGCTTCCTTGACGGTGAACATGTGTGGTCGCCGTTAGCCAGGCACGTTCTCCCACAGCTCGTCTCCTTGACGGAGCTGCAGTCCTGGGTCAGGAAAAGACCGAGGGATAGCGCTTGGAAACTGGAATGTCTCCAGGCACTCACCGCCCTCTGCCAGCTGGGCACCAGTATCGTGGAACATTCACCTCGGCGTACTATAGAAGACTAGTGGAGTGGAAGAGCGACGACGTTCTCGGAGAGATCCTGGGCGTCGAAGAAGATCAGCTGTTTGCTTTCTTCCGTAGAACATTCAGCCCAGGGCCTATGGATAACATCCAAAATTCCCTGGCCTGGCAGTGCTACCGGGAAGCGTTGCCGGTTCGAGATAACTCTACAGGCACAGAAGTGCCGTCAGCCGAGCCTGTCCGAGATGCGCGCATAGCGACGAAACTGTAGTGCACGCACTCGTTCAGTGGCCAAGCATTGCTGACTTGTGGAGTTATGTCGAACAGTTGCTGTCGCGTGTAGGACTGATACGGTTATCGACTTAGTCCATTGTGAATATGTTCTCGCCCTCTTCCTTCGAGGGGAAAAGGGCTGGCGGGTTTCATCTGCCTCGTGGCCATAGCGAAAGAGATTGTGTGGTGGACAAGGTTGAAAGGGTTAAAGACAGATACTTTCCTCTTCCCGAATCCCCAATTAACTTTTTTAAGTTTCACTTGAAGAGGAAAATAAGCGTGGAGAGGCAAGTGCTGCTTTGTAGCAAGTTTGTTGAAAGGTTGGTGAATGTAGCGAATGGTCCGAAAGAACGGGACCGCTCTGAATATACGCCTTTATTTTGAGAAATGGAAACACTTTAGAGAGGGCGCTTGCCCTGGTGGTCAGGGTGGCCATGGTCTTTTGTTTGGTTTTCGCCACGAGTAACCTTCGGAGGTTTCCCCCTGTTGGGAATTTTTAATTGTTTCAATTTTCATTCTTATTGTTTATATATATATATATGTTTCTATGTCATTTTTTTTCTTTTCTTATATAAATAATAAAAATCTTTACACGCACAAAACCCACATCGTACCGTCCTGTACCGTTCTGAGTCATCTGTAATGTTTTTCATGATGTCAGCCCTTGTGGCCAATAAAGAAATCATTATTATTATTACTATTATAATTATTGAGTCTGAATGGACGTATTTTTGTTCGCTCCCGTAAGTTTATTTATTTACCTGTCAAAACCTATTTATTGAATGTTTGGTTGTTGTGTAAGGCATACATACAAGCCCTTGGACTTTGCCCTGTGAAGGGGAAAGAATAATATTTGGGCCTTTTGACCCCAATATTTGAACTCTTTTACATTTTAAAAAAATTATCGAAAAAAATACAAAAATACATGGCTAAGCCACGCCCCCAGCGATATGTCTGCTGTCGTGCGACAACGATGTACAAGTTGAGAGGAGCGCTACGGCGAAATTAACAGAAATTGATACAACAAACACCACCACAAACAATGTGAACAAAGACAGCAATGTTAACAACACTGAGAACTCTAATTTTGAAAAAAATGACAGTAACAGCGACAAGGAAAATACAGATAACAGATATAAGGACAAATTCAACAACAATATCAACACCAATAACAATGAAAACAAATAGCGACAACACCAACAGCAACAATACCAACTGCACTGAGAACAACGGCAGCACCAAAGACAACAATGATAACAGCGACAGTGATAACAACAACACCATCAAGAACAACGACAACAACAACAACACCCCCAATGACAACAAGAACAGTTTCGCTGCCGACGCCGGGGCGAGGAACACAACCAACACCAGCCCCGGCAAAACCACCATCAACAACAACAATAGAAAGACCATCACCAACATCGACCACCCAGGGAGGAATCGAGGAAAGTTGCAAATTCCCCCCACCCCCACCCAAAATACACACACCAATAAAAACATAAACACACACGCAGACACACTTACAGACTCATCTACCAGTAGTGAAGATGAGGGAAAGCCAAAATCCCCCAAAATACGAAAAAGGAAACACAAAAAGGAAAATAAAACTCAACAAAGCACAAAATCACCCACAATAAAAAATGCAGACACCACCCAAGCAAACATCTCTCCAATAACACCAGCATCAACACCAGAATCTCCCAAACGCAAACAACCTAAACAGACGCAAGAACAAATATACACACAAACATCTGAAACCACGGACACCGCACTCACAACAAACACAGACACAACCGAAACAACACCACCAAAACCATCACTACTACAGCCACGCAACAAATAAAATCACACCAACAAAACATACAAAACTTCGTGCTCGTCAGGAGGGCCAACAAGGAACTGATGGCACTCATAGCACGAAGTGAAAATATACAAAAAGAGGGGGAATATTATGAATCGAGCACATTTCGCGTGCCGGAAGATTTGTTTCTGGTGCGAATGTCGCTCGATTTATACAAAGAGATACGAGACATCTTTCCTCGGAACGTGGGAACCCCGAACGTTAAACGCACTTCAAGATTGTTAAAGGGATTCCCAAAAAAGAAACTCCAACAACTATGGAGGTCGAACCACCCGACATTCACAAGAGCCCGTATGGTAAGTAAACCTTTCCTCTCTCTCTTTTAACCTGCCAACATGACCGTATTAAGATTAGGGAGTTTAAATGTTCGAGGCCTGGGATCGTCCTGGAAGCAGGGTCACCTGCTCAACGACCTCAGATCTCTAGAAATGAATGTAATTGCCGTCAGCGAGACCAGGATTTCCAGCATACGCACACTAGCCCCCATTTTCGACGACTATCAGATATTTGCATCTGCTATCGGCCGGGAATGGGCGGTGGGGTGGCAGTGCTGTTTAGGAAAGGTCTGGATCTCGAGGTGAGGTCGATCTTCCGGGACCCGGACGGGAAGTTGGTGGTCCTGGACGTGAACAATAACGAAGGTGGTGCCTTTAGACTGGTGGCCGTCTATGCCTCTACTGCGGCTGGACGGCCGGACTTTTTTAGACGTCTGGAAACCTTTCTGGGTACGTATCGCACTTTACTGTTAGCGGGGGACTGGAACGGCATCTTAGACGCACCCTGGGACTGTGCGGGAGTATTTGATAGGAGCGGGGGGTGCAAAAGCCTCAAGAACCTGTCTGATAGGTACCGACTAGATTTCCATAATGCGCCAGTGTGGACCTGGACTAACCGCATAGGGTCATCTAGATCGTATATAGACAGGATATGCATTAGGAAAATAGACAGAAATAGTGTAACCTGCCCATATTTTAAAACGGTCGCCTATTCAGATCACAAGTTTGTGATCTGTATGGTCGACCTAGATAGACACGTAGGTTAGGACCTGGTTACTTGAAGCTAAACATGTCATTTCCGGCACGTAAGGCTTACAGGGACCAGGTCAACAATTTAGTTAAGAAAAAGTTGACAGGGGGAGTGGTCAACAATAGATGGTGGGTGGCTCTCAAAAGAGAGATTAGAGTAATGTCGATAGAGTTTAGCAAAGAAGTAGCCTTAGAGAAATATAGAAAGGAGGGGGAGTTGGTAGATAAGTTAGACGAGGCTATTGCTAGTGGCATTGCAACTAACGTGCTAGCGGCGAGAATGGCATTACACCATGTCTTCAATTTGAAACACGAAGGTTGCATTGTCAGAGCTAAGGCGCGTGCTCCGAGAAACGAGGGAACCAAAGCTGTTCGATGGGCCCGTGTGGAAGAGGCGCAGCGTAGTAATAAAACCACGATTCGGTCTTTCACGGACCGAGAGGGACACGAGCTAAGCGATTCCAAGCGGATGTGTGAGGCCTTTGACCAACATTTTGCTAGGTTGTTCGGGGGAAGTGGCGGGTCAGAGACGGTGGCGGACTTCAGTCCCTACCTCCACGGCTTGCCGCAAATCTCGTCAGCCGACGCTGGACGCTGCGAAAGGCCGATTACTTCAGCCGAGATTCTGGATGCCCTTGTCGGAAGCATGATGCTATAGTAACCCGCTTTGGATGGTGTGCCCTACGAGCCTTACGTATATATGCCAATCTCCTAGAAGCACTCTACTGTAACTGGCAACAGAAAGGGAGCATTCCCAGTTCTGTGAGCCGAGGTGTAGTGACGCTGATAACGAAAGACGAGAACAAGAGGGACACATTAGACAATTTCAGGCCCATAACTCTGCAAAACACAGAGTTTAAGATTTTGGCCAGAGTGTTAGCGAAGAGGTTGGCGCTTGTCGTCGGAGATTTGGTTGGGTAGGCGCAAACTTGCGCAATCGAAACCAGGTCTATACACGACAACCTCCACCTAATGCGATACATCATAAAGAGGGTTGGGTGTAAACCTGGCTTCGGTGGGTCTCTGATCAATTTAGATCAATCGAAAGCATTCGGTAGGGTCAACCATCGGTATATGGAGGCTGTCCTCAAGGCGGCTGGCTTCGCCCCGTCTTCAGAAGCTGGATCGCTGCAATGCACAGCGGCACCTGCTCGGTGGTCAAAATTTATGGTCATCTCTCGGAACCGTTTCAGGTCTCCCAATCGGTCCGTCAACGGTGCCCTCTCTCCTCCCTTCTGTACGTATTCACTCTCGAGCCTTTACTGCGGAAGCTGGAGCTGTTGCAGGGCATCCTGCTCAAACCGGAACGCGGAAGGGCTGTGTCGGCTTATGCGGACGACATCACCGTGATGGTGTCGGACACCTCAGAAATCGAGGTAGTCGGAAACTTATTGAAGGAATATGAAAGGTTGACGGGAACAAAACTTAACCCGGAAAAGTCGGTGGGCTTGCAACTCACCACCTGGAGAGGCAAGTCCATGCCGTTCAACAGCGTTGTTAGGCGCTAGACGAACGGACCGGTAAAATTGCTCGGAGTTTGGTTCGGGCCAGACCTCCAGGTGGAAAATAATTGTGACGAGATAAACGGCAGGGTAGCCAGTATCACCCAGAAATGGGATGCGAGAATGCTATCACTGAAAGGTCGGGTGGAGGTGGCGAATGCATACATCGCGTCCGTAATCTACTACCGTCTGAACGTCGTCCCTTGCCCCCGTTCACGCCTTGCCATCTTGGAGCGGCTCCTCTTCAAATTTTTGTGGAGCGGTCAGGTTCCGCTGGTGAGGCGGTCCCTATGCTGCCAGCACCTTCAACATGGAGGGCTGGGCATGCCGGAGCTAATGATGCGCAGACACGCGCTGAGGCTGCAGGATGTCCAGATATTCTGCCTAAACGGTGAACAGGTGTGGTCGCCGTTTGTCAGACGGGCCTTTCCGCAGCTCGTTTCTTTAACTGAGCTGCAGTCCTGGGTCAAGAAGAGACCGAGACAGGGTGACTGGCATCTGTTACGAGGAACACACTACCCCATACCAGGCGGGAAATGTGGTCAGTGGAACTTCCACTCTCAAGTTCTATAGATGATTAGTGGTGGGCAAGTGCGACGACGCACTCGGAGAGGCTCTGGGGGTCTACGAAATCGAACCTACCAGTCAGTTCCGGAGGATTTTCGAGCTGGGGACGATGGATAATTTCCAAAAATCCCTCGCTTGGCAGTGCTACCGGGTGGCACTGACGGTTCGAGATAAACTCTACAGGCACGGAAGTGCTGTCAGACGGACCTGCCCGTGATGCGCACAGAGCGACGAAAAGGTTCTGCATGCATTCGTCCAGTGTCCGTACATTACTGACTTGTAGAGTTATGTCGAAAAGCTGTTGTCGCGTGTAGAACGGATCCGTCTATCGGCCGAGTCCATAGTGAACATCGACCCGCAGCCTGCTTTTGGCCAGGAAGGGCAGACAATTTTCCTCTGTCTGGTGGCAGTAGCGAAAGAGGTTGTATGGTGGACGAGGTTGAAAGGACTGAAGACAGACACTTTTCTCTTTGGCCAATCCCTCATCAACTTTTTCAAGTTTCACTTGGAAAGGAACGTGAGGGTGGAAAGAGAAGTGCTGCCCCCCCCCCCCCCCCCAGTACATTTGCTGAAAGGTGGGTGAATGTGGCGAGAATGGCCCGTGTGAGTGGGCCTACTCTGGTCATGCGGCTGTAGGTGGGTAAATTTGAGGAGGAGAGAGGTGCCCTTCCTGGGTGCTCTCGAAGCGCCGGGTCGGTCAGGATTGGAGGGGTACCTGAGCGAACCTTGGGTGGTCATCCCCCCTATTCGGGAATTTTTCTTGTTGTATTTTTCTTGTTACTTTGTTATTATTATTCATATTTTTTACACGATTCTTCTGTAAAACCCCACTGTCCCAGTCTTCTGTGTTGTCCCCTATATGTTGGCCCGTGTGGCCAATAAATGAAATCATTATTATTATTATTATTATTATTATTATTATTATTGGCGACCTACGTACGAAATCATTTAATCGTGAGCTCCGCAAAGGTTTGTTGTTTTCGTTTGTTTAAAATTGCTATTTATGGAAAATGTTTGTTGCTAACTGTGTAAAAGGACACTCAAAAACATTCGGGCCTTTAGCCCATAATTTAAACTTTTATAATTATCAAACAAACATTTCTTTGAAAAATCATTGACGACTCACAGTCACACTTTCCTCACAAACTAACACCTCACACCGCCACCACTATTGTAAATATTACTACGTTTGCCAACGCTAAAAATAAAAGCCGTAGCAATAATTTAAATTTGTCTCATGCAGACATTCATTTCCCGCCATTACCAATGACTGCAGGTGTTGGAGCCGCCACCACCACCACCACAGCGACAACAGAAACAGAAGAAAAAAATAAATTATCTCATGACATCGAAATGGATTCACCCAGAATGGATTCTTCCACACCGAACACCACTGACACCACCACCACCACAACTGAAACTAAAAATAACAATAACAAAAATAACAATAACAACAACAGCAACAACAACAATGACAATAACATCGTGTCATTTGCGAAGGCAGCCAAAAAATTCGAAACAAGCCAGGTAACTCAGGAGGAATTAGATGAAGTCAAGAGAATGGTAAAGATGGGTACAGGGTCAGCCTCACCTACAAACCAACTAAAATGGAGCATCGGCGCCTATACGCTATCGGACGATTAACATAAAATCGCGCCGAGTGGAACGGGAATCCGAGTCCCAAATACAAAAAGCTTTCGGACATGTGTGGACAAAGAAAACACACATCAGACGTGGGCAGAAGTATGGAACCGTGGATGTGTTCTTTGGAACACCACAGGAGGCCAGAGAACACTCCATTGCCCCATTAAGAAGTGACGACTTCACACTCGTCCCAAACTATTGTGGCCAGAGACTCGTGAAGATCAGGGTGACCCACGTTCCACCGGCCATCGAAATTCCCTGGCTAATGGCTGCCGTACTCGCAGGCATCGAGGCCAACACGAAGATAATCGAAATAGCGAGAGAAAAGCAGGAGAACTGGTCCGGATCTGGTATGGAGCTCCTGAACCAAGCGGACCAAAAAAGCATTGAGGAGATCCCAGAGGTAATAGACCTCACTGACGGCAGTCACCTCACCGTAATCGTCGAGGGCAGATGGCCTAGGTGTGTCGTTTCTGGTCAAGGAACCCACCTAAGGGCTTTCTGCCCTCAGGTTAAAAGGTTGAGGCCACCTCTCTTACCCACCCCAGTAACTCAACCATCGATACCACCAGCAGCAGAAATGGCAGCAACTAGTGAAAAGGATGGAGAAACCAGCCTTCCTCTACGAGAAGTAAGGTAAGTGGTCTTTCCCATCTTTACCACTCCATTTCAACATGACCTCACTCAGAATAGGCAGCATAAATGCGCGTGGCTTGGTGTCGTCATGGAAGCAGGGCCACCTGCTCAACGACCTCAGGTCACTAAACATAGATGTAGTGGCCATCAGCGAGACCAGAATCTCCGAAGCACGGGCCTTCGCACCGATCTTCGCCGGCTACGATGTGTACGCATCTCCGAGCAGTCCTGGATCGGATGGAGGAGTTGCTGTGCTTTTTCGGAGAGGTTTGGATCTCGCCATACGTCCCACCTTCCTGGACCCAGAAGGTAAGTTGCTGGTGCTGGACGTGACCAGCGGAGACGGGCAAACTTTCAGGCTAGTGGCCGTTATGCCCCGACAGGAGCAGGGCGGCCTAAATTCTTCCGGCGTCTGGAGACCTTTCTTGGAACGTCCCGCTTTAGTGTTAGTGGGCGACTGGAACGGGATCTTAGATGCACGTTGGGACTGTGTGGGATTAGCGGATAGGCGGGAGGGTGCAAGAGCCTCACCAACCTGCTCATGCGTTTTGAACTGTCTGACAGGTACCGATTGGATTTCCCGAATGTGCCAATGTGGACTTGGACAAACCGTATCGGGTCATCCAGATCATATCTAGATAGAGTATTTTGTAGGGAAATAGATAGGTCTAGCATAGGCTGTCCACAATTCAAGATAGTTAGCTACACGGACCACAAATTCGTGATGTGTGTGCTTGACTTAGATAGGCTTCATAGACGAGGACCCGGCTACTGGAAGCTAAACGCGTCATTACCAGCGCGCAAGGTCTACAGAGACCGGATTAGCGAACTAGCTAAGCGGGCCTTGACGGGGGCCATCGTCAACAACAAGTGGTGGTTTGCTCTGATAAGAGCGATTACAATAGAGTCCATTATGTTTAGTAAGTCTTTAGTAATAGAGAAAAATAGAGCAGAGGGAGAACTAGTTAGAAAATTAGACGAGGCGCTTAGCAAAGGCATCGCGACCGACGTACTTGCGGCGAAATTGGCTCTTGACCAATTCTTCAATGCAGAGCACGAAGGCTGTGTTAACAGAGCTAGAGTGCATGCTCTCAGACACGAGGGAACGAAAGCTGTTCAATGGGCCCGAGTGGCGGAGTCGCGTCGTGACAACAAAGCTACGATCCGTTCTTTGGTGGACCACAACGGGCACATGCTACTCGATCCCGGGCAGATGTGTGAAGCTTTTCAGCGACACTTCGCTCAGCTGTTTGGAGGCAGCGGCGGGCCGGATCGACGGATGGACTTTAGTGTCTACCTCGACGGACTGTCGCGGCTCTCGGCCACTGAGGCGGAGTGTTGCGAAAAGCCAATAACAGCCGCTGAAGTACGGGAGGCAATGACTCGCTACACAAGGGGTAAATGGCATGGTTTGGATGGTCTGCCCTATGAACCTTACGTACAAATGCCAGACTTGCATGGAGGCCTCTTGGCGGACGCCTACTGCAACTGGCAACAGAACGGGAGAATTCCCAGCTCTGTTAGCCGATGAGCGGTGGCGCTGCTGAGAAAGGATCCGAACAAGGGGGATAACATAGATAATTTTAGGCCCATAACTCTGCTAAACACAGAGTTCAAGATTTTGGCCAAGGTGCTAGCAAAGAGGTTGCCGCTTGTCGTTGGTTGTCTGGTGGGAGAGGCGCAGATATGCACCATTCCCAACAGATTCATCTACGACAACCTCCACCTCATGCGATACTTCGTGGGGAGGGTAGCTAAGGAACCTGGCACGGGTGGGTCCTTGATCAATTTAGATCAGTTGAAAGCTTTCGATAGGGTCGACCATCGTTACCTAGCGGCAGTCCTGAGAGCGACGGGCTTTGGGCACATCTTCAGAGGCTGGATCGCTGTCATGCACAGCGACATCTGCTCTGTGGTAAGAGTAAACGGTTACCTTTCGGAACCTTTCAACATCATGCGCTCGGTCTGCCAAGGATGTCCCCTCTCTTCCTCTTGTACGTATTGACTCTCGAGCCATTACTGCACAACTGGAGAGGTTGTGGGGGATCGCGCGCGAACTAGGATGCGGAAGATCCGTGTCAGCATATGCGGACGATGTCACCGTAGTGGTGTCGAACGCCAAACACATCGAGGCGATCGGCACTACATTAAGATAATACGAAGCGGTGACAGGAGCAATGATCAACAAGGAAAAGTCAGTGGGCCTGCAGCTCGGCACCTGCAGAGGCAGGTCCATGACGTCCAACAACGTCGTCGGGCGCTGGACGGACGGACCGGTTAAATTGCTATGAGTCTGGTTCGGTCCGGACCTCCAGACGGACAAAAACTGGGACGAGGTGACGAGCAGGGTGGCGTCTCTCACCCAGAAATGTGCGGAGAGGAAGCTATCCCTGAAAGGTCGAGCGAAGGTGGCTAATGCGTACATCGCATCCGTCATCTACTACCGCCTGACCGTCGTACCTTGTCCTAATCCTCGCTTAACTGCGCTGGAGCGTTTGCTCTTTCGCTTCTTGTGGAAGGGACGCGCTCCGATCGTCAGGCGGTCCATCTGCTGTCAACGCCCGCTACGTGTAGGGCTGGGCATGCCGTGGCTGATGATGCTACGATATCTCCACCTCTTCCTCGACGGTGATCAGGTGTGGTCGCCGTTTGCTAGACGCGTCTTTCCCCATCTCGTCTCCTTGAGGGAGCTGCAGTTCTGGGTCAAGCGAAGACCGAGAAGGAGCGCTTGGAGACTGGAATGTCTTCAGGCACTCGCAGCCCTCGATCAATCGGGCAATGTGGTCGGTGGAAACTTCACCTTGGCGTTCTATAGAGGATAGTGGAGGGGAATAGTGACGACGTACTTGGGGAAACTCTAGGCGTCGACGAAAATCAACTAGCCAATCTCTTCGGAAGAACTTTCAGGTCGGGGCCTATGGCCAACTTCCAGAAATCCCCGGCCTGGCAGTGCTGCCGAGGAGCTTTTCCAGTTCGGAATAAACTCTACAGGCATGGAGGTGCCGTCAGCCGGGCATGTCCGAGATGCGCGTAGAGCGACGAAACCGTACTGCACGCACTCGTCCAGTTTCCGATCATTGCTGACTTGTGGGTTTATGTCGAACACCTGCTGTCGCGTGTAGGACGGATCCATCTATCAGCTGAATCCATCGTAAAGATTGCCCCGCCCTCTTCCTCTAGCCGAGAAGGGCAGGCAATTTTTATCTGTCTGGTGGCCATGGCGAAAGAGATAGTATGTTGGACACGTTTCAAAGGGCTGAAGACGAGCACTTACCTCTTCGGTGATGCCCTGATTAACTTTTTCAAATTTCATTTGAAAAGGAAAATCAGGGTAGAGATGGAAGTGCTCTCTTCCCAGCAGTTTGTTGAAAGATGGGTGAGAGAAGCAAGAATGGCTCGAGTGAATGGGCCTACTCTGAGTATGTGTCTGTAAATTAAAGTTGGAAAACTGGGAGAGAGCACTTGCCCTGGTGGTCAGGGTCACTGTGGCTTTTTAATAAGCTTTCTCCACGAATGTCCCTCGGAAGTCTCCCCCGTATTGGGGAATTTTTCATTGTTATTTTGTTGTTACATCCTCTGCTTTTGCTTTTTAGACGCTGAACGGCCCATTTTTCCTCTACCGTCTTTAATGTCTACTTTATGTAAATCCTTGTGGTTAATAAAGACAGCATTATTATTATTATTGTTCTTTGAGTGTCAGTCATTGATGTTAGTTAACTGGAAAGTTTGTTGAAATGAATATCAAGCCAGTACCTGCAGCCTCAGATATTCAGGACGTATCGGTGGATTCTTGCTGTTCCCAGCAAGCATGCCTTTTGAAGCTTTACAAAATGCGTGGCGGAGTCAATTTTCTTTAACCATCCTTGGAAACATTTTGAGATAGTCCCTAGTGCGCCTATGACAATCGGGACCACTTTGACTTCATGGCAGTTCCAAATCCGTTTTACCTCCCACTTTAAGTCCTGGTATCGGTTAATGTTCTCCCTCTCCTTCTCTTGCACTCTCGTGTCGAATGGGCAGGCCACATCCACAATCAGGCACGATCTTTTTTCCTTGTCCAAAACCACCAGGTCAGGTCTATTGAGTTCCAGTGTCTTGTCCGTCTGTGTCCTAAAATCCCACAGCACCTTCACCTGATCGTTTTCTATCACCGCCTCTGGCTTATGCTCATACCAGTTCTCAGAATGTGGTAAATTGTTTACTTTGCATAGGTGCCAGTGGATCACCCTGCCCATCACATCATGTCTCCAGCCCTTATAGTGAGTCTGGGCTAGGTGTTTACACTCGGATACAATGTGAGCCACAGTCTCCTCTCTCTCTCCACAGATCCTGCACAGTGGGCTAGCCTGCTCCTTGTAACTAGGGTGTTTCAACCACTTCGTTTTGAGGGCCTGCTCCTGCGCAGCCATTAACATTTCTTCTGTACCCTCCTTTTTCAACCAGTTCCATGTCTGTGGATCTCTAAATTCAGTTTTCTCAAAGAAGGTACTATGAAGGGATTTTTCCTGAAGGCTGCTCTTTCTCCTTGATGTTATTTCGTTCTTGGACATCCCCTGGCCTATTGTCCCCTCCTTCAGTACAGTTCTGAGCATTGGCTCCTTACTATCAGTCACGTATTTGTGTAGGTTGTTTTCCTCCATCTGAACACAGTCCTCTATACTGATAAGACCTCTTCCACCTTCAGATCTCCTTAAGTAGAGTCTATCGACATCACTCCTCCTGTGGAACATGTTGTAGATAGTCAATAGCTTCCTAGTCTACCTATCCATTTCTTTTTGTTCAGCAATATTCGATCTCTTAATTCCCGCACTGTACCTAATAATAGACACTGCTCGAGAATTTACTGCACTTATGGCATTCCTACTGTTCAGATGTGACTTTAATACGCTCCTTACTCTCCGAATATATTCAGTTCTTATCAATTCCTTCATTTTTTTGTTCTTGATGTCATCAGCCTCCAGAACCCCCAAATACTTGTATCCTTTTTCAGAGTCAATTTCCTTTATCATCTCACCTGTTGGTACCTGGATTCCGTTACTTCTGCTCAACTGACCCATCTTCATCACAATGACTCCACACTTACTAATACCAAATTGCATACATATATCATTGCTGAAAATACGGACAGTGTCAACAAGCACGTCCAAGTCCTTCTCACTCTTCCCGAAGAGCTTAAGATCGTCCATGAAGAGGAGGTGATTGATGGTAAGCCCTCCCTTTCCCAACCTGTATCCTGCTCTCACTTTTCGCAGTACACTGGTCAGGGTCATCAGGGCAAGGACAAACAGCAGAGGGGACAGACTATCTCCCTGGAAGATACCTCTCTGATCTTCACGCTTCCCAAGGATTCTCCAGTTGATGTTAACTCTGTTTCCCAGGACTTCATACTTTTGCCCAATAACTGTCTGATGTTATCTTCCACCTTGAAGATCTCTAGGCTTTTGGTGATCCAAGAATGAGGCACCATGTCAAATGCCTTTTTGTAGTCTATCCATCCCATGGCAAGACCAGTGTGTGTCCTCTTGCAATTCCTCATTACCATCTTATCAATAAGTAACTGGTCCTTTGTACCACGTGACTTCTGTCGGTATCCTTTCTGTTCGTCCGGTAACAAGTTGTTTGTGTGGAGGTGATGGTAGATTTCCTCAGACATAATGCTTGTCAACAGTTTCCACATTACGGACAGACATGTGATAGGTCTATAGTTGGTATCATCATTACCCTTGATTTGGTCTTTCATTATCAGAACTGTGGTACCTTTTGTCAACCACTCTGGTACCTCACCTGACATCAAGCAGTCATTGAACATGGTTGTCAGTTTCGGGTGGAGGGATGTTATATTTTTAATCCAATACCCCTGCACACCATCTGGGCCTGGTGATTTCCAGTTGGTTAATTTTTTGCCCTGCCCCTTAAGAGTTTTAACGATGATACTCAAATCAGTTTGTTGGTGTGCCTGTTCACTAATCTCCTTCTGTACTGTCTCAATCCACACTGCCTGGTCATTATGTTTAACATCCTGCTCCCATATTCCTCTCCAGAATGTTTTAGTTTGTTCCGCCTCAGGGATCAAGTCGTTGCCCCTTTCTTTCCCTTCAAGCTGTCCAAACAGCATCTTCTGGTTGTTGTCGAACATGCGGTTCTGTCTACACTGACTGACTCTGTTCACGTATCGCCTGATTTTTGCACTCTTTGCTACAATGCGTTGCTTCAGTTCCTCTATGATAATGGTTAGCTTTTTCCTCCTAGTTTTGTACTTTATTTCCAGTCTATTTTTAGTGTCTATGTTTTTTAGTGTCCCATTCAGTAGGGACTCAAGCTTTCCAATGTCATTTCTCATTTCCCTGATTTGACCACTCAGTCGTTTCTTCCACCAAGGCTCTGCTCTTTCTTGTCTGTTGTTTGCTCTCGCTTTTATACCAAGTAGTTTCCTCACCGTATTTGCTGTTGCTTTGAGGATATTGTTGCACTGGTGAAGGCTCCTCGGCTCAAGGTATGGGATGACTTTGTTTACCTTAGCTGTTGTTTCTTTTAACTTTTTCCTGTCTACAAATCTTAGGTTCATAGGTCTCCCACTATCATTGTTCAATTCATCTACCACTAAGTTTAGTATATCAACCAAATCTTGTCCTAGCCCGTCAGCATTCATCTCCTGTGGCCGTATCTCTGTTCCAGGTATTATTTATCTCAGCATTCAGATCATTGTCTGCTTCGGGTGGTTCCTCCGTTCTCTCGACCTCTTCACCTTCATTTCCCACTGGCTCGTTTGCCTGGCATACTGCACTCTCCATCTCCAAGCTAATCTCTCTGCTCAGTTCCTCCAGTTCCAGCTCGCTTATCCACCCATTCATTAGTTCTTATTACCCGACTCTGCCCGGCCAATTTTTGTTCATCTAATTTAAATAGACCAATCTCGTTCCAGATGTTATGCATCCGTTTCCTATAGCCTTTCTCCTTGGGGTTACTCTTCAGGTAACATTGCATAACAGTTCTATTCAATTCTTTCGTCCAGTTGGTTCTGATCCCTTTCCTTCTTCTTCTTCCTCCGACACCAGCAGTATTTGGTTGACAGCCAGGTCCCTGCTGCTGAGCCAGGGAGCAGCTGTTGGGTGAGAGTCTGTCACATGACATTCTAGTCTCCATTTCACCGTTATTCGAAATGTTTAGGTTCGACATTTAAACACTCTTATCGAGGATTGGCGAATGTATGGTTACATAACCACCGGTGATTTCATCACCTCTGGTGATTTCGTCACTCCACGTGATTTTTGTGTGGCAGTATCACGCTGTAGACGAACATAAATAAACAAACAAACAAACAGGCCAACAAAAACCCCAAACATGAATAAGCATAAGTTTCATCGTAATGTAATGTTTGCATGTCTGACTTAGTTTTTCCCCTTCCCTTCTCTGTCGGTCTGTTTGTTTTCCCCTTCATTTTTCTTTTCTTTACGTTTTTCGTTGTTGCTGTGCTGCTTTGATTTTGATTTTTGTTTTTTTGATTTTGACCGGGTCATCAATTCAGTCTATTTATATATTTTGATGCCTTCCTCTTTTAGTGGGGGCACTACGATGTAGTAGGGGTAGCGGGAGAGATTAGCGGCGGTAGTGATAATGAGGCAGTGGTGGTGGTGGTGGTGGTGGCGGTGCTGTGCTAGCAACAACTAGCGGCGGTAGTGATAATGAGGCAGTGGTGGTGGTGGTGGTGGCGGTGCTGTGTTAGCAGCAACTAGCAGGAGGTAGTGGGAGATAATAGCAGCGGTAGCGATAATGAGGCAGTGGTGGTGGTGATGTGATCGTAGTACTGTAGTGATGGTGTTGAAGTTGGAGTAGAAATAGCGGTTGAGACGACTTGACCAGAGTTTTCGTCGTGGTAGTGGTGGTGCTGTTGGTGGTGAAATTATCTTTAGTTTTTTAGTCATTTTGTCATTTTTCTCCTTTTCGACTCTAACATTCCTGATCCAAAATTAAATATTAATCTTGTTTATTATTATTATTCCCAGCATTTTGTTGAAAGATGGGTGAGAGAAGCAAGAATGGCCCGAGTGAATGGGCCGACTCTGAGTATATATCTGTAAACTAAAGGTGGAAAACTGGGAGAGGGCACTTGCCTTGGTGGTCAGGGTCATTGTGGCTTTTTACTGGGCTTTCTCCACAAATGTCCCTCCGAAGTCTCCCCCCTATTGGGGAATTTTTCATTGTTATTTTCATTGTTATTTTTGTTACATCCTCTGTTTTTGTTTTTTTACACGCAGAAATGCCCATTTGTACCGTCCTGCATTGTCCTGCACTGTCCTTAATGTCTACTTTATGTAAACCCTTGTGGTTAATAAAGAAATCATTATTATTATTATTATTATTATTATTATTATTATTATTATTATTATTGGTATTATTTTTGCTGCTGTAGTTGTGTTGTTACAGTGAATAATATCATTTTTATACAGTTTTTATCATAAATAAATTGCCCACAATTATGTTCATGTAGCAGACTGGACATGCTTACAGTCGCATCACCTTGGTCTTAACGAGTAGGAAGAATATTTATGCTACTAAACAAGGATAAATTTGAGTTAATCCACTCTGAAAAAGAAGATGCAGTTCAGTTATTTAAGTAACCATATTATCTTCCTTCAAGAGAAATCTTCGTGGTCTGCAGACAAACACAGAGGTATTGGAGTATTTGTTTATAACAACTTAATTTGGAGTACCCATATAAACAACAAAGTTGACATGGCCCACAATGTGTGGCCTTGGCTCCTCCTTAGACTTTCAGATATTCTCATTATCTTGCTCCTCTTCTCTTCCTTAGTCTCATTTCAATTTGAATACTCTTGTCTTCTATTGTCTCCCACCTCCACCATAAAAAAGGAAAATGAATTAATATGATAATTAAAGCCTCCAGACGTCAATTGAATAAAAAAGGATAGACGGCATGACCGGCCTAGAGTATTGGGATCGACTAGAAATTTAAGCTCTACAACGTTAAGCTACATTATTTGTATGATGTGCGGTGAATTGGCAGTATCGGTAGAGGGTCGGACACCATGCTTTCCAGCATAGTTACGTCCCTTTACGATCTGAGTTCAAATCACGCCGCGGTTGACTTTGCCTTTCATCCTTATGGGGTCGATAAAATAAAATACCAGTAATACACTGGGTAATTGCTGGCCTTGTGCCAAAAGTAGAAACAATTATTCGTATGATGTGCTGCATATTCCATCAACATTGCCTATATGATATCGGCATCACCTTTTAAAACCTCCAAGTCTTTCTATCACCTTTAATCTTTCTTCATAAAAGATTAACTTCTGATACGCTGAGACATTTTTCCTTTTTCTCACAAAGAGTAAACTAACAAGACTTTGGAATATTCTACCCTATGTTTGTCTTTTGTCAAATATTCAGTTATATATATGTATATATATACATGTATATATATATATATATATATATATATATATATATATATATATAGAGAGAGAGAGAGAGAGAGAGAGAGAGAGAGAGGGGGGATGGGGAGAAAGAGAGAAACAAAGAAAACACTATCAGTAAACAACACATAATATATTTGTTTAAAGTTAATCAAATATGCATATACTTTTATGTTTATAACTATGACAGACTGCGTGGTAATGTCGCCATATCATCAATTATGTATGTATGTCTTGATATATATTATATTCTGTGTTTCTGTTTATTTGTGAGAAACATGAATACACTTAAAAGAAAACATTAGAAGAGTGATGTCAATATATGTAACTAGATTCACGACAACATCATTAAATTTATAATATGATATAGTTTATAGAATAGATTTTCTGGAAGAAAAAACTTTACATCATGTTGGTGAATTGTAACTGAAGTTAAATGTGTTTCTCTCTAAATATTAACGAGACTTATGCTGATCTAGTTTGATTAAAATTTGATGGCAGAGTAGTGGGATTGAAATAAGTTTATCTCACGAAAAATAAAGTTTACAAACTAAATATATTATGTACTATATACACGCTTTCACAATAGTTTACTCAGTTATTGTTAAACGTGTTTACATACAGACGCGATCCCCAGATCAGACAAAATAACCTATTTTTCCACTGAAAATTGCTAATACTATCAGCAGGGGATAACATTCCATTCTTTAACAATCTCCCACAACACACTATAACTCGATTTGTATTTATATTATTGACACCGAAAGAATTGTGTTTCTCCAGATTTAAACACAGAGAACTGTGAATCTGACGAAATACCGAAAAGTTGAATGCGATGCGCCAAAGAACTCACTAATTCACCGGAGTTCGGGAATACAAAAATAAAGCAAATACTCTGTTATTTATATCCGTTGAGTGTGTATGAATTTATCGTGTGCCCTAAAAGGGCCCTAGAGTATCAGATTTCTTCCTATCTAAAACAATAATATTCACAATTTCTAGCAATATATGTGTTATAACAGACACTCCAAGAAATCTCTCTGTATTTCCGCCTAATTTCACCTCATGTGACATTAGATTTTAATATGTTTTAATATGCATGACCATTGACATTCTGCTTTCATATTATCAAGCATCTAATGCTGAGACAGTTCTTATGGAACTTCCCCTGTTTCGAATATGAGTGTTCCAGTAGTCATGTTGTTTGGTCAAAGGAATAGATTGCACTTAAAATGAACATGTAATTGGCTGAGACACGTAACGTAACTTTCAGGATGTTTCAGCATGACACAGTGTGTGACAATGCTTGCCTTTTGAAATACATGTACAGTCATATGACAGGCTTCAAAAAAGTTTCCTTCTACTCAACTTGCCTCAAAAGGGATAGATCGAACTAAGGAGATGGTAAATGAAATTTCCACCGTGAGGACAGAGTGGGATTGAACCCGAGACCTAATGATTACGAAGTCAACAGTTTATCCATTCTGCCACGCTGGGACAAATGAGATTTGTATAGTCTATCACCATGATTTTATACTAGAGGCAGTATAGTAAAGCAAACAGTTTTTTCTCATAACTACCAAGACTAGTGTTTTGAAACTCTAGTAATTGAAATCACTGTATAACTAATGGGAAAATAATTTTAATTAATATGAAATTTATAGATGGTTTTAGGCAATAAATTACATCATCGTCCGATGCCACTCACATAGGTCAGAGTTTGCTCCCGAAGAAAATATGTCGTGATAAATGATGTTTTATTACAATTGAAATATTTACGAGTATGGCATTCGATCTAAATATGTTACTGCATATCTCTATTCAAACATACATCTTTACATTTTAACTTGAAGGTCACGATAAAATAATTTTCACAATTATATAGGACATGGCATATTAAAAACCATGGCAGTATTAAAAACCATAGGTACCAGTATAAAGTTATTGTACTATTTGTTGTGCATTCGTAGTTTAAATTGTTTGCCTGCGGGATCACAGCTTCACATACTTGAAATAAATATTCAAAGGAATTTGAATAGTATGATTAAAAATACTTTCCCTTTTAAAACAGAATAGGGAAAAATGTTTGCGTCAGATACGTAGAAAATAGCTTATAGTTCTATGAGCAGTTTAACGAATAGATTTGACCGAGAGCATTTGACTGGTTACATATCAAATTAATATGGTTCTTATTTTGTCTTATGCTATAAGTAAGAATTTGAATTATGGAGAAATTAATTCGGTTTTTAATTTTAAAATATTCATGATTATTTTAAAGGAAATATGGAGTTTAGAATTAGATAATTTATTTTGTGGTTTGATGGCTTTGCAGTATTCGTGCCGGGGTCTCTATGAATTTATATTCGTCAAAGGTCAATTTTACGTTTGTTCTCTTTGAGGCTGATAAATAGTAATCTCTAGTAATTGCGTCGATTCTTCATTTATTTCCTTATCAGTTTCTCTTTTTCTCTCTGGAAAAAATCACCTATGTTTAAATCTGCAGAGGGATGGAATTCACCAGAGTTATCTATCATGACAGGTCAACTACGACTACATCAATATTTGAGGAACCATGGAT
The DNA here is from genome assembly GCA_964016885.1 of Eledone cirrhosa. Lineage (NCBI taxonomy): Eukaryota > Metazoa > Mollusca > Cephalopoda > Octopoda > Eledonidae > Eledone > Eledone cirrhosa. The sequence continues at coordinate 60,159,908 of OZ024743.1, forward strand.
GAACGCTGTTGTCAAATTTTGATAAATAACATTGCAAATGGAATAAACTTGATCATATTTTCAAAAACTGTTCTCCGAAAGAGGCCAGAGTCGGAGGAAAGAAGCTATAGTTGTGACGCAAGACTATGACGATCTACTATGAAATCCAACCGTTCGAAAATACTGAACGAGTCGATATAATGCTACAAACCATTATCGAACATTCATGTCAATTATTTCCTTATTGATTAAGTCTAAATTAGTTTTCTCTCGTCTGTCTTCATAATGCTTTAAAGAGTGGATAGTTCTTTCTTTTTTCTTATTTTTAACCATCAAATTACGATAAACATTTAACAGGTAAAAACTATTTCCCTTTCAGATGAAATTTAGTACAGGATAACGTTTTTTTATGGATATAAATTTCTTGGATGTTGTCAGTTTGAATATCATTAAGGAACTGTTAGCTGAGAATTATTGAGAAAAGAAATAAACAATTCTCCATCGTGAAACCTATTTACAGAAACCAATTCTATTTTTGGTATTCTTCATGAAGTTGAATATATCAATTCTTCACGTAAAATCAGTTAGCATACTGGATTTTAGCATAGTACGTTAGGTGCTGTGGGGAGAAAGATTTAGAAAGTTTTCAAGTGTTTGGAGACAACATTTCTTGAATCTCATAAATAATGTATAAGAAGGAATTTGCCATTGCAATGTTCATTTACATTCTCCGATAACCAAGAATGTGTAAAACACACGAGAATTCACAGATATTGGCACACAAAACAGTACGAACTAACACATTCATACACTCTCATACATACAGACAAACACATACACCGAAAGGAACACACTCACACGCACGTATTCACACACTAACATATGTAAATACATACGTATAAATACACACGTAGAAGGATATTTTTTGTTAATATATTATTATATTTGAAATCAGCAAACATGAGGTAAATAAAGTATTTAATATATGGTATACAGACAATTGTTCCATATAAAATGTGTGCCAAAATTCGAAATTTCACTATTCTAAGCTTTTCAAATTACACACATCCACGGAGAAACACATGTACTTTAGTGATGCCAATTACGTAGGCAAGTTGCAAGATGGTGTGACCAAGATCTACATGTATATTCACTGAGGTTATACTCAAGCAGTTGTAACATATAGGTGGTGATTAACGTGTGCATGGGTTCGTGTGTGCATGCGTTTGTGTGTACGTATATATATTTATATATATACGTATATGCGCGCGTGTGTGTGTCTATATATATATATATATATATATATATATATATATATATATATATATATATATATATATATACAGATATATACGAAGATATACAGAACTTGTGAAGTCTATCCGGTTGAACGTAGTTCTACATATACTAGCTGAACATATATGTTTTAAAATATTAAAAAACAGGTAAATGTGAATAACTAATATTAGCAATTGTCCCAACGAAACCTCAACGCATCACTTAAAGGGAAATTCAATGATTTTATATTAAGATTGACATTTTAAAGCGCAGAATAAAATATATGTGTAGATAAATCTACCAAAATATACGGCAGTGTCCAATCCGTATGAAGAACGCAATGTAATCCAAATATGTGTCTCTGTTGATTCTCTCGGACCACATATCATTAGTTCTACTAAGTTATGATCCGATAAAATTGTTGGGGTCACCTTTACATTGTGGATGAGCACTTCGTTGTTTGTAAAACAGATATATAGGTCATTCTCTCCTCTTGTTGGGATGAGTACTGCATGTTCCATGAACAGCCTGTGTTGGAGAGCCAGCAGGGACACCGTCTGTCTCTGTTCTAGGGATGTCATTCCGGGGAGGATGTGGCCCTCAAGCCATTTGACCTTTGGCAGGTTGAAGTCTCCCAGCAGTGGAATATTGAGACCCTGGTGCAGTTTGTCAAGGGCCTCTTCTCTCCTACTGAGGCTATCCTCAAATTTACCCTCATGACTGGAGACATCGGGTGGCCGATTTGTGACACATATTAATGTCTTTAGTTGCTTCATATGTACTATCAGTGTGTCACAGACTGAGTTTAAATGTGTCAACAGTACAATTGGTGTGACATCTTCACGGATATACAGAGCATATATATATATATATATATATATATATATATATATATATATATATATATATTTATATATATATATATATATGTATGTATATTTATATATAGTATTAATAATAAATGTGAAGATAAAATCCAAAGAGGGATTGATAAGGTTATATATATATCAAATATATAAGAACCCTAGAGCAAATATATATATATATATATATGTATAATAATATTGTATTTCCAAAGAAATACGGTTTTAGGAAGCCGTAGCTATGCAAACACGGGGGTGGGGGGCTAACGCCTTCTGGTGATGTCCAGCAGAAGAAAGGGGGACAACCATCTATGCATTTCAGGCTTAACTGGCCATCGTCTGGACGGTCCCACCCACTGTTTGCGACTGCTCGACTAGAAGACAGGAAAGAATATATAGTTTTCTCGTCTGTGTAAATGAAGTGAAATGCATAGACGGTTGTCCCCCTAGCTTCTGCTGGACATCACCGGAGGGTCTTAGCCCCTCCCCCCGATGCTTGCGTAGCTACGGCTTCCTAAAACTGTATTTCTTTTGGAAATACGAAATTATTATACATATTGTATAAAGCTATGCTTGAAGCGAAATCCTATTTCTTTTCTATTATAACTTTAGCCAACTTATGCAGCTTCATATGCAAATGAGATTAATCACCTCATTTACACAGACAAGAAAACTATATATCCTCGCCTGTCTTATAGTCCAGCAGTCGCAAGCGGTGGAAGGGACCGTCCTGACGATGACCAGTTAAGCCTGAAATGCATAGACGGTTGTCCCCCTTGCTTCTGCTGGACATCTACGGAGGGAGTTAGCCCCCACTTCCCCTCCCCCGGTGTTTGCATAGCTATGGCTTCCTAAAACCGTATTTCTTTGGAGATACGAAATTATTATACATTTTGTATAAAGCTATGCTTGAAGCGAAATCCTATATATATATATATATACAGAGATATCCACGGTAAGTTGTGGGGTCTAGTCTTCATGAAGAGCTCAATGTAATCCATATGTTGAAAATGTTGTAGGTTAAAATAAATCCCTGAAAACAATAAAACATTAAAAGGAAAACAGAGTTATGATATAAAAAGAATAAAAAATAAAAATAAAAAAATTCTCTTGACAACAGCTGGTGATATCTATGTAAGTAAATATTCTCTTTATCTGATATTGTGTAACTAACCTTACATAGATCGATATCGAAGTATAGTTACGATGTATTATCATCACCTAGAAACGAACGCAAAGCAGTGAAGAATATTTCTAATGACTTGATTTTTTATTTCATTGTTTTAACTTATATATATATATATATATATATATATATATATATATATATATATATATATATATATAGGTAAAAGTAAAAGAAAATGCGGACAAATTGTTCCCAGTGAAAAATAGTTTAATTAGGAATAAGTAAAAATTAGTAATAAGTATTGGTTAGTATTCAGTTTTAGTTTCAAGTTTTTACTGGTTGCGCATTTCTAATGCTTTTCAAAAATAATTTTGAGATAGAGCGCCCGTGATGTTTGCTCTACATATACATATACAATGAGGTTAAGGAACAAGGATTCAGTGTTGCATCATTAACATATTTTTCAGTAATCTGTTATTTTAATATATATATATATATATATATATATATATATAGTTGTATGGTTGCAAGAAAATTGCGTCCGTAGGCGGTATGACCGTTGAGCATTTGATGCTCGCGCAGAGCAGAGTATAATACTATAAGGTTAAGGAATAAGGACTCAGTGTTCCATCATGACATATTTAATAACATATTACATATGTTCCACTATCGATCAGCTCGAGGCAAGACCTATTATAGATCGAACATGACTCTGTAATCGAAAGATCGTCAGATATGCTTGCTATATGATCTGTCTCCGATTCTATAGGAACAGAGACGAGATCATTTAGCATCTGACGATCATTCGATTACAGGGTCAGGTTCGATCTATAATAGGTCTTGCCTCGAGATGATCGATAGTGAAACATATGTAATATGTCATTAAATATTTTATGATCCAACACTGAATCCTTGTTCCTTATTCTCATTGTATATATATATATACTGTATATATATATATATATATATATATATATATATATATATATATATATATATATATATATATATATATATATATATATACATACACACACACCCACATATATATATATATATATATATATATATGTGTGTGTGTATAAGTTCGTTCTACATGGATGAATACAATAAATGTAATTTGAGTTTTTCTAATATTAATAATAATATTCGATTTGTTTGCAATTATGAAAACAAACCTCATTTTTAAAGCCATGTCAGTAGAATGAGCCTCTCATGCTTGCTCTTCTGTTGGCATGTAAACAGAACTGCAGACACTAATGTTTCTAGTTATTACCCTTCATCAGTGCAGTTCACTGTTCACCTGCCAACTGTCAGAGCATGTGAAAATATTTCATATTTTCTAAATCTGGCTGATCAGTGGATCTTCTAATATGCAGATCTGACTGATCAGCCAGTCTGCTAATACGTAAATCACGCCGATCAGTCCCTGTATATTTCAGAAAATATAATATATTTTCACTAGCTCTGACAGCTAGCAGGTGAACAGTAAATTGTACTAATGAACGTCAATACCCAGAAACATTAGAGTCTGCAGTTCTGTTGACATGCCAACGCAGGAGCAAGAATGAGGGGCTCATTCTACTGACATGGCTTTAAAAAGTAGGCCTGTTTGCATAATTGCAAACGAATATTATTATTATTAATATTCGAAAAACTCAGATTACATTTATATATATATATATATATATATATATATATATATATATATATATATATGGTCGACTGAATATGCACGTGTGTTTTCCCTCTAATTGTCTTTCTCATTTCCCCGGGTTCTTCCTCTCATTATTCTGTATTTTCTATTTATCTTCTATTTCTAACTATATCCTCTGATGAATGACTAACGTCCGAAACATTAACACTCTCCTCCAGCTATTTTAAGCTGTAAACTAATATATTTTGTTCATGTACTATGATGTGTGTTTTGTTAATTTTCTTATTACTTTTACATACATATATTTATCTACTTATATATATAACCAGCAATTTCTCTGTCTGTCTGTCCGACAGTGGAAACACGTGCGTAGAGAGAGAGTGAGAGTGAAAGAAAGAGACAGACTACCAGAGGGAGATAGCGAGAGGGAGAGAGAGAGAGTGAATAGACGCTAAAACACGTGCTACAGAAACATTACCATCCCCTCTCCACTGTCTTTGGTCACTGAGGCCGAGGGAATCGCTGGTTGCTATAGAGACACCTTGCACAAGCCAGAAGTAACCAGTTCGAGGCGGTTCTGACTTGACACCATGCGAAGAAGGTTACCATTGAATTTGTGGTTGTTGCTGTTGATAATAAGGACCATTTGAAGAAAGTTGCTGCTGATGAGGTAATTTATTAATCAAATTGCGCAGTTCCATAACCTACGTTTGATTTGTTCAATTTTTTTCTTCAATTTTTTTTGTTGTTTTTTTTTATTTCTTATTGAAAAAATATAAATAATAAAATAAGGTTAGAAATTTAAATACAATTAAATACGATTTAATTTCCATTTCCAGCAGCCAGTGTTCAATTTCATGAAAAAATTGGAAATAATTAAAAAAAATTGAAGTTTAACTTTTGAATATTTGTTTTGACAATAAAAAAATATTTCCTTATTTACACCTAATGGTAAGATTAAAATTTCATAGGAATATTTTTTTCTAACCACCAGTTATTTAGTTTCTCCTTTTTCGCTTTAATATATATTTATTTCAAAGATTTCACCGTATAGATAACATATATATTTATACATGCATAAAAGACACACCGAGAGATGGTGAACATGTGGTGCCGAAAACATTTCTCATCCAAATCTCAACAATATCAGTATATACACTAGATTTGCTCGCAGAAAACCGCCCCCGGGTGGTTTTCTGCTAGTGTATATATATAAAACAGAAGATGTCTGTCTGTCTGTTTGTGTAACCGCATGCATTTTTACATTTTACAACCGATTTGCACCAAATTTCATAGATATGTTTCTAAAGTCCTATTACGCGTCTTAGGCTATTTTATGTTTGTGTACATCGATTGTGGGGGCCCCAGGGGCAGGTAACCCCCTTAAACCTCTCGCTTGGAGTCAGCAGTGGTACTGCATAAAGGCCTCATAATACCTGCAGTTTTCCTCCCATCTTCACCGAAATTAATCTTTTGCTTGCTTATGGCCTACAAATAAATTTGTAGGCATGCACTTGCGCAGAATTCAGGTAGGGGACCCGGGGGTGGGGGGTGGGGGGCAGTAAACCGACTTGATGAATGTTGAAGTTGATATCATCAATGCAACACAACGTCATATCTGCTTCAGTTGGTGTTTGGTTTTCACGAAACGAGACGTATTGCTTACCCATGGCTTATAAAGGAAGGTGAATACATGAACTTTTACTTGAAATTATCAAGAGGACCCCTTAGTAAGCCCGTTCAATTTATCTATTGAAGTTCACATTAACACTGTATTATTACCTGATAACTTTTGAAGTTTACGTTATATCTTTGTTTTCACTTTCCAAACAACAATCTTCGTCGGATAAAATTTCAGAAATGTAAACATCTGATTCTTTTGAAGATAAATCACTAATATTATCTTTTGTTTCTTGTTCATTTTGAATGTCGTCGTGTGTAAAATCTTCAAAGTGAAGTTTCGCTCAATTGCAATCTCAAAACTTAGATGTCGACTTTTCAGACGCTATATATAACAAGACTTTGATCGATATTTAAGACAGAGTGGCTTCAATGGGCGGAGATGTCTTGAAGAAATATGGGCATCCGCAAACACTTCGAGATGCGCCATCTGACATTCCCAACGACATTATACGTGAAACGTCATATGATGTCGACGAACTCAAAAGATAATTGGAAGAAAATGAACCTAAACTTCTAATGGATCAAAAAACAAGCTTACAACATTGTCGTTGATTCCATCCGTAATCGGTGAGGGGGTATATTCTTCCTGGACGCACCTGGAGGCAAGGGAAAAACATTTGTAATCAAACTTTTACTTGCTGCAGTGAGGCAACACGGAAACATCGCATTGGCCGTGGCTTCTTCGCGCATTGCAGCAACTTTGCTGCCTGGTGGCAGGACGGCCCATTGTGCCTTCAGTCTTCCTCTCAACGTGGCATCATCTGAGACAACCACGAGCAACATCAGCAAGTCTTCCGGAAAAGCACTGGTGTTAAAGCGCTGCGTACTAATTGTTTTGGACGAATGCTCAATGGCCCACAAGTCGGCTTTCGAGGCATTGGACCAATCACTCAGAGACATCAGGGATTGTCAAGAACCAATGGAAGGTGTCACTTTCCTGTTATCTGAGGACTTCCGGCAGACTCTTCCTGTAATCCCAAAAGGTACGCGGGCTGATGAGGTTGGTGCATGCCTTAAGGCCTCCCCACTTTGGCGTTATGTAAGAAAGCTGCCGCTTACAAAGACATAAGAACACAACTGCAAGGTGATGAGACATCAGCGGGTTTTGCTGCAGCCATGTTGTTGTTGGGAGATCCCACTCGACGGAGTTCGTACAGAGGACCTCACAGAGATTTGCAGATGGGTTAAGTCAATTGCTGAGTTACGGACGTCTGTTTTTCCTAATCTTGAGGAGAACTAAATAAATCAAGAGTGCTTCTGTGAACGTGAAATATTGGCTTCGAAAAACCACATAGTTGGAAACATCAATGCTGTGCTTGTCTGGAAACCTGCACGTCTACAAGTCCCTTGACTCTATGGCTGATCTGGATGAAGTTGTTAATTACCCCCACAGAACTCCCTAGAACCTCCCGGATTGCCATCAAACTTACTGCGACTTAAGAAATGTGCCCCTGTCATGCTCCTCATAAGTTTGGAACCACGAAGGCTTTCGAACGGCACGCGTGTGGCCATCCAAAACGCGATGCCTCATGTTATTGAGGCAACAATACTTACAGGATGTGGTAAGAGGGATACTGTCTTCATACCAAGGTTACCTCTCATTCCATCCGGGAAATACTTTCCTTTCACATGCAGAAGGCTGCAAATTCCCTCTCCGGCTCAGTTTCGCCATCTCGATTAACAAATCACAGGTTCAGACGCTGACGGTTGTAGGGCTTAATTTAGAAGAACCGTGCTTCTCCCATGGTCAACTATATGCTGGCTGCTCTCGAGTGGGGAGTCGACGTAACCTATTTGCTTTTCCAGCTCGCGAGAAAACCCCAAATATAGTCTATAAGGAAATTTTTGTAGGCACCCTATACGCCAACAAGTAATCGCTGTTTTTTTGTGTGTGTGTGTGGGGGGGGGGGGGGGGGGGTTGTATATGTGCCTTACATTTGCTGTATCCCTGTGCTATTTTTGTCCTTTTGAAAATACCACGTTACTGAGGTTACTTTTGCTATACGTTATAAATGTTCAATGTCTCCGTTTTCCGCATTTATATGTTGCTATTACGCTTTGCTGTCGATGTTCCGTAGTTTTAACCTAATTAATCTACTTTTCCCTACATCTTATTTACACATTTTTTTTTATATTCCAGCGTGATCTTGCCAAGGCCGTTTTTGTGACCACCGACTGTTACATGCTTTTCTAGGTTACAATCTCAAATACCAAGCCAAGCAAATACGACACACCAAAGTGGTGTGAAGGACTTCTTAAGGACCACCACTTCTAATCGGTGTCGTCTTTATTGGCAGCACCGCCGCTGAGACTTTTAAGAGTGAACGATCCAAGGCTCTCTTTAGGGCCACCAACTTTAAATTGTTACCATCGGATTGGTCTTTGCTGGCAGCACTGCCGCAGAGATGTTTCAAAGTGAACGTTCAAAGGCCATCTTTAGGGCCAACACCTATAAATTGTTACTTCTATAGTCGTGTTTAACGGAAGTCTTTCGGTTCATTTGAATGACTAATCCATTGAGAGTTATACCGGGCAACGTCGGGTACCTTTGCTAGTACATATATATACAAATTAGATTTTTTAAATCTCCAAGCAGGTTATATATATATACATATATATATGTGTGTGTCTGTGTGTCTAGGTGTGTGTATGAGTGTGAGTGTGTGATTATGATTATGATTATTTGTATGTGCAAAGATGGTCGGCGACATTTTTAAACATCGAATAGTTAAACTCCCAAAATGCATTACCTCTTTTTCGAACAAATATGCATTTTACAGTATTTTTTCCGCCTGAGTATATGTAGACAGTCGCTGGCCACTCTTGCCATCAGAGATGCCATGAACTAGGATTCTCCATACCAATTAAGTATATAGATTACCTTTTGAAATTAGATGGTTGAAATATGTCACATGTAACTAAACAATAAAAAATGGTATACCAAGCATTAAATGTTATTTCGGCTCTATTATAGTCCTCGTATAGGAGTATAACATGGATCCGTTTACCAATATTGGGACGAAAACATTTGAACTATCCACTGAACAGCTTTTGTATTTATTATAAACATGTTAGCCAATATATGTTATGTTTAATATATTCAAAATGATTTAATTTTCCGATAATGCGAGTGAGGTCTTTTTAATTTGGCTTCGATATATAGTATTCTATACATATGATCTTCTTTGTTTTTTTCATTGTCTATTCATCCCAATTATTGATTCTGAAAAGATAGATCTCAAATTCATAGGAAGGGGGTTTGTATGTGTGTGTGTATAGATAGATGTGTGTGTGTGTGGGGGGGGGTATGCCCTCTTAATCCTATTGGCAATCCTGACATTTTCGAACTCTGTATTTGAATCGTCTATTCTGGATAAGATAATTCAATAATTATTGTAATAGCTCTGTATTAGCATATATGAGGAATCTGACTATATGTAAATAACGTACTCATGCTTGAAATGTATAATGAAGCCCATATGCCTCCTTTTTTCAATAGTTGACTATCTTGTTTCTGTGTTACTCATTCAATGGGACAGTAACTATATTGATTTTTTTCTGACTGCATTTCTGTCCTCATCAAATACGAAATCATTCTGGCGTGCAGACATAGAAATATTACATGCATTCATGTATAAATTATATTTCTTAAGATACGACTAGGTATGCAATTACTGAAACCGACACTGGATTATTCTGTACGGGTCCTAATAGTTGCCGACCATTTGTGCAAATGTCGTTGAAATGTTTTCTATTTAGCTTAAAACTTACATATAAATGGCCGATAGAAGGATAGCAATTCAATACACCTGATTGGGTGGCTTATTCGTTTTTATTTTTAATCTGACTGAGAATTATATTTATAATAAATTGAAATAATGAGATAACTTCGTTGAAAGTTCCATATTTAAGTGTAGTTGCTATTACATTTTCTAATTTAAATCAACCAGACAATCACAGATTAACTTCAAGAATATTAAATGTTTTCCGTCTATACAATAAAGAGGACTATTACCGATGGGAAGACTGATTCATTTCGTTCATACTTTCGCTCAATTTGTGAGACCAACTAATCCACGTCAGGCGTTCACTGGTTCAATATCCATTCATTTCCAGAATACGTTGATACGGTTTGTACGTCGTTATATTGTGGGTATATATTCCAAATACCAGTGAAATTCCACTGATATCCATTCCCTCATATTGGAGGACCAAATGGACAGAATATAAGTAACTAAGTTGTAAATGTGTTCCTTTCCATATCCTCTATTCTGTATATTCAGGATATAACATTAACATATACTGATAATTATCAATATGTGCTAATGTGATATCCTTAATATATTACTTTTCTGTCAAATATGGTCCATTTCTCCTGTTGCGATTTGAACAGTAGGTCGAAATAATCACCACATACTGAATGTTCATTATACGTCTACACTACAGAAATGTGTATCTTCGATGAAATAACAACTTTTATTTGGGGGAATGGGGCTCAGTCAGCAGGAACCAGATATGTGATAACTGCATTTTAAATTATCATTACGCCAGTCGCAAATTTGTTAATTTTCTGACTATGAGCTAATAGCGTCAGCCATTACTCCATCATCTACAGTAGCTATCAACTGTTTGGTCTCGGGCTGCTTATTCGTCGGCAGGAACTCAATAGTGTTACACGTATTACAAGTATCACAAGTATCAGAAGTAACCATTATATATGGTAAACGTTCGGCGGCTGATTGGCAGAATCGGTAGAGGGTCGGACGACATGCTTTGGAGCACAGAGTGATGTCCCGTTACGGACTGAGTTCAAATCCCGCCGAGGTTAACTTTGCCTTTCATCCTTACGGGAGTCGATAAAATGAAGTACCAGTAATGTACTGGTTAAATTGCTGGCCTTGTGCCAAAAGTAGAAACAATTATATGTGGTAAAAGTATTATTCTCCGCTACATGGAAGCCGATAGAAGAGAAATTGCTATACTTATATAGGAATTTCCTTGTTAAGACACCCTTTTGCTAGGTGTTTGGCAAAAGGATGTTAGGATATAGTCGAGTTGAAGCTAATTGAAGTACACTGTGGTTCTTGCCTCTGACTCGGCGCAGCCGATCAAATATTCACATTAGAGCATATCTCCAAGAAATCGTTGGTGTAATCTCTGTGTGTATGCTTGTTTCCTGGATATCGAAACGCCATACAACCATGTTTCGAGGGACTTTATTGGGAAGGTCCTGTAGGCGTATGGGATCGTCGGACAGCTTCTTCTTGCCTTGTAGTCACTATATTAAATCCCCCTATCTGTGTTCGGATAAATGGTACTAAGTTGAAATCAATGAATGTGGGTGCGTAGAGTCACCCCTTCCGTTTATAATCTTCATGAACAAGATTGACATACACAGCTGTGTATGGAAGTGATATGAAGACAGGTTAGAGTAGAATCAATGTATATCACGTATCTCAGGCAACATTCTACTAGTGATGGGAATCAGGAGGCTGAATACAATGCAAAAATTGAAAGAGATGATGAAGTAATGCGCCATATTCAGAATTCGGTCATCAGAAGTAATGAGGTAGGTGTGAAAGCCAAAATCACTACCTTCATTTTTGTGTTCGTCCTTAGCCTTTCAGGAAATATCACCCATCAACTTGGTTGTATTCACTTGAGCATCAAGACACAGCGTTAAGGAATGTTTGATTCTGATAGGATATTCTAGAATGTGTTTCTAATAACTCTGTAACCCCCACCCTGCAGCACCCAGCCAGAAAAACGTGGTGGAAGAAGAAGAAGAAAGAAGAAGATGAAGAAGAAGAAGAAGACGCTGCCGTTAATATTGAGAATAACATTTTACGTCAAAATCCGTCCAGACATTATGCAGAGATTTGTCAATTTTAATTGCAGCTAGCACTCATAGTTAGCGAGAATTAGTTTAGCTTACTGTAATATAGTTCTATTATTGATAATCTTGCGGCTTAAGCTGTAATACAACGTCGAGGCAATAGGCAGTTGAAAACGAATGATGACCAGAGTTGAATGAACGCAAATCACTAGCTAAGCGATTCAAACAGATTGCTTAGAAAAATATATACGCAATAGCAATAGTATTTGTCAATTGCCAGTAATCAGTAGCATTGTGGCAAGAGAATAAAATTTATATTAGAGAATTGGGTAAACGAAAGGATATCTAAACTATAATAAAGTAAGGACTGCGGTACTGCATACGGTTTATTCTTTTAATCCAGTTAATAAAATAAGTTGGATTAAATAATGAATTAATATTACATAATGTATTTACTGTTTCGTAACTGAATTTCGTAAATATAAATCATTTAAAATTTACTTCTTTTCAAAGTTTCAAATGTCTACATTTCCAGTATATCGTCGCCACCATCACCACTTCAGCTATATATAGAAGGAGAGAGTGTGTGATGAGAGAAATTGAATATTGAGAGAAATTGAATATTGAGGGGACGTTTGCCCGGGCCAAATCTCTTGAGTGGTAATAAGCCAGTGTTTGTATGTGCGCGCGCGTGAGTTTGTCAGCGTTCTTAAATTAGAGACATGTGTGTGTGTTACTGTTTTTAAGTTAGACATATATATATGTGTGTATCCCTTTCCTTCCTTTTACACACATACATTCACACAAACACACATTCACATTGCGTGATGGACGGGTGGAGAGAAGTCCCTCAAATGTATATGCATGTGAATGGAGTTCTACTAAACGAGTTAGAGAGGTTCAAGTATCTTGGAGCTGTGTTCATGAGCGATGGAATGCAGGAGGCTAAATTAAGTGCAAGCATTGCAAAAGCCGATGCAGTAATGCGCCAGCCTCAGCATTCAGCAATCAGAAGAAGCGGGGTAGGTGTAAAAGCCAAACTCTCTGTCTTCCTGGTATTCCTGCCAACTCTTACCGAGGATCATGAATCTTGAGTAATGACCAAAAGAATACAACTGCAAATAAAAGCGGCAGAAATGGGATTCCTCAGAAGGGTTTTTGGAGTAACCGTTACTCGATAAAGTGCATAGCTCAGAGACCAGAGAGTCACTCCTGGTAGAGCCGCTACTTCTCCGAATTGAGAGATCACAACTCCGATATTATGAGCATGTGGTTAGAATGTCTCAGTAAAGGATCGCTGGACACATTTTACAGGCAAAACCAACCGCCAAGAAACCCAGAGGTAGACCCTGAGCAAGATAGCTGGATAACATCCATGAGCTTCGCTGGTCACGCTTTGGAATCCAGCTGGATCATGTTTGCTACTGACATGACAAACTCGCTGGAAGGAGTGTTTGAGAAGGACTCTGCCCCCACGAACCCTCTCAGAAATAAGTGGGTGAAAAAGATATTGTCAATTTACTTTTCAATTTACTTTTCAATATCCATATATATTTGTGTATAATACCAAAATGCACACTACATATGCCTCCAGAAAACCGCCCGAAGGGTGGTTTTGCTGCTAGTTTTTATAATAAAGCATGCTGATATATGTTAGCCGTGAGCAATGTAAATGTGATTAAATCCAACACAGAAAATATCACCATTAAATATCTATCGATTACAATTATAACCTTAACTTGTAAACCGGCACCAAATGTTTTGTTCATATCAGACGTGACACTGTCATATCTACTTGACTAAGATTATTGCTTTTCTTGCAATTAAATGAGAAAAACTTAGTGTAGGCTTACATTTCAGTTGTCATTCTTCTTGACCCAGGACTAGAGCCGGAACAATATGATTCGATAACATCCAGGAGCTCAACTAGTCTTACTTAGGGATCAAGGTGGATCAAATGGAGATGGTTGCTTCTGACATGACACGCTAAATGTGTACTTTAGAACTCTGCCGCTACGACACTCTCAGGAATATGTAGGCAAAGAAGAAGACGAAGAAGAAGAAGAAGAAGAAGAAGAAGAAGAAGAAGAAGAAGAAGAAGAAGAAGAAGAAGAAGAAGAAGAAGAAGAAGAAGAAGAAGAAGAAGAAGAAGCTAATTCAGTTGGATTATGATCGACAAGATTACGTAGTGTAATACACGAATTTTGGTAATTAATTACAAGTTTAATCAACTGAAAGATAGATTAGTTATCTCATTAACAAAATTGAAGTCAAATTCTTCCAGGGTGTGCATTTGACAACATGATCCTATCAAAGATCTATAGTATATGTTTCAACACATGTGTTCACAAGAACTTTGTAAAATTAATACCAAACTGAATATGATGTTGGTTGGCACAATTTTAAACAAATAAGGGCATCGATTCTATCAGAAAAAAAAACGTTACTCAACAAATCTCGAAATTAGATCAACGAATTAAGATCAACTTCATTGTCTGAGTTAGCCTTGTTTGAGGAGCAATTCATATGACTGTATGATTGGTTAGACAAGGATAACGAATCAATACTTCAAGGCAAATAATATTATTGGATCCAAGAATCTTTAAGCAACTCAAAATGTCTAAGGCGCTAGTTATAAATCGCTACAGTTTGTTGATCGATGTCCTACTGGAAAGGAAGGGAAAATTTGCTTTTGACCACATGATCTCAGGCTCTGATTAAGGTGAAAAAGTGTTACCACTCTACCATTTAAAAAAGAGTTTATTCGTACGAGGAACACGGCTCCTCTTTAAAGACTGGCACATGGCTAATAAAAATGTCTATAAAACACCCAACTGATGTTTTCAACTAGCCACTGTGCTAACATGTTCCCGTCTCTATGCTTATATTTCTGTGAGTAGGGTGTATCAGAGGCTACATCTTCAATGCGTTATAACTTCTGTAACATATATTTCTCTGACATTCACTCCTACAGATGTCGCTGTACATTTGTTTCCGTCACCAGAGATTATATACCAAACTTATTCGTATATTTTTCATAATAAAAATATAAAACCTTGATGCTTCCAACTTACAAATTCAAAACATCCTACCGCTCACCGGTTCTACAAATAAATAGATTGTTTACATATCCACTGGCTTATTGTTAAAGCTGACGATAACTGTTTTCCCATAGATGTTCCTGACTTCTGTCCGTAAGCTATTTCATCGGACATGAAATAATAATTTTTTTAAAGGAATTAAAGTCCTTCGAAGAAATTCCTAGTGAAGCGATCTGGTCGTTCATAGGGAATGTGTCTAGCCAATATTTGATGGCTTCGATAACGTAATCATGTGGTATGTTACTGTATAGGATCACAATATCTGATGAGTCCATATAAATGTTGTGGCTGACATATTCTGGTAGATGGTTCATTAAATCTAAATCATCTGAATATGTTTGAAAAGAGGTATCAATGTAAGAAATTGCTTAGGTGGTGTGTTTCTCTAATTAGGCCGGCTATAATAGGTCTTAGTTTTATGTCAGGTGGTATGGGTATATTAACACAATTAGTTTCCATCATTGTGCATGTCTTATTAATTAATTTATGTTCATGTTCTTCCGGTAATCCTTATAGATTACTTGCTTTATATCTAAGGTAGTAAGTTACTCCAATTGTTTAGCAGTTAATCAGTTTCGTATGGGTGTAGTAATACAGAGAGTTGTTTCATCACATTATAGAGCTTGTAGCCTTTGACTTCTTCATAGTGTGTATCCTATAGCATACTTTGTACCATGTTGTTGTAATGTTTAGTGTCCATAATGACAACAGTGCCTCCTTTGTCAGCTTATTTTATGATAATGTTTTGTCCTATTTCAGATCGTTTAAATGTTCTCATTGTTGTCTGATAAAGTTGGACTTTGTGGCTTTCCCAGTTTATCAACTGGGAAATTCGAGATGTAATCACAAAATTCATCAAGGGCTGCATTCCTCCCTTTTAGGGGTTTCTAATTAGTGATTCCTCGTTGTCTTATTTTTTGAAAAGTTGTTCCGCTAATCTGAGTCTTCTGCAGATGTCTGAAATGTCATCTTTAATTTCTGGTATAATTGGTTTTTGAGGAGTGGATGTAAATTCCTTTATCTCGAATATCTATTTAATTGAGTGTTAGCGATTTTTGTGAGAGTTTCATTTTTTTTGTTTACTTGTTTTCTCTTGACCGTGGTCTAACCTGTAAACCAGTATATTTGGTTTCTCTCTAAATAAATGATTGTTAGGATAGGATTTCTTTATATTATTCTTACTGTCAGTATTTTTTATGTTATGTTTTTTTCTTGGAGTTCTTTTGAATAAAATATTGTACATATCATTCTCTTCCCTCTACATCTTTCTAATGGTTTTGACTTTGGTTCAATCTGAAATTATCACTATAATTCCGAGTATGGGGTCTGTTCTCGCTGAAGTTTCGCTTTCTGTTTGTTTGTATATATGTATTTTTTCATACGCACACACACTCACACACACGCTCACACACAAACTCACACACACACTCACAAAAACACGCACACACTCACACAAACACGCACAAACACACACACACACACACATATATATATACTTCTAGCTTATTTATTTTAACCATGGTTGCTCGGACTTGTTTTACAATCTGATTACTTCTGCGTCTTGCCATATGTGCTACATTATATATTTTTATAGTTTTCTGTAATATATGTACATGGGTGAACTCTGGAATGTTTGTTTGATTCCAAATTTTACTTCCGCTGAGTTATTTTGTATCGAATAATGAAATTGAGATGTTTAAATTGTGATCTATTTATTTTTCTTCTTCAAATTCTCTTCCCCTACTTAGATTGAGCTGCTTCATTAAAATGAGTTGATGAGTTATTTCTAGTGCTTGAATTACCCTCTTTAGATTCTATACAACTCCAAGAAAAAGCACATTGGTGCCATTTGTCGACGGTTACGAATCAGTTATTCAACTTGCCTCTGAATGGACAAATTATATTTTGTGGTATTACTAGATCAATGAAAACTCCTACTGATGAAAATGTGTTTCCTGAAGTCCATTGGGTCTACCTTATTTTAACGCTGGCAGTTCGTGGATATTTTCCCTGAGTTTCGAAACAGCTGTATAGGAATAGTTTAGGTATAACATATAATGTAAGCAGTATTTTTATAGTTCGCATTGCCTTTGTAACATCTCATGTGTATTATATTATAAAATTATATTGGTTTCTGTAATATTCTGAAACGTTTAACAGAACAATAAAATCGACATGTTCGTATATAATTTATTTATATATATATATATAAGTAATACACATGCACATATACACAAAGACAAACAAACGCACACACACATACATATATATATACATACATATATATATATATATATATATATATATATATATATATATATATATATATATATATATATATATGTATGTATATATATATTGTTATACTTTGGGAGGGTCATGTTGCCAATAAGAAACACACGCACCAGTTGCTTTCACTTCAATTTATTATATATTTATAAATTTATAAATTTACAAAGCTACACATTTATAAATTTCTGGTTGGTTGGTTGGTTCCACAACCTGATAGTTGTTTATATATAGTCATAGTCCTTTCGTCACACACTATGTGACCTCTTCAGTGACTGGGGATTCCTTTCTTTGTTTCTGTGCCTTTCCTTTCTTCTGTCCTACGCCATTTTGTTTCTGTGTGTGTGTTGTGTGCTCAGTTTGCGCATGCGCCACATCCGGGTGTCTCTGTGTGTTTGTGTTCATTTATCTATTTGTTTATTTATTTACATGTTATTGGTTGGTTGTTTGTTCTATGTGTGTGTGTGTTTTCATTTTGTCCTTAATTGTAAGTTGTGATGTTGCTGTTCCACTCATATTTTCTATTTAATTTTGGTTGTAATTCTTTTATGTTTATTGCCTCTGTAATTTGTCTAAACATTGCATCTTTTCTGTGTGTAGATTCTATTTTTATTTCTATGTTCTCTAATTTACCCTTGTGTTCTATCTTAGCATGTTGGTAGAGTACAGATGATTCTTTATTATCTTGAAGGTCTCGCCAGTGTTCATTTATCCGTTCCCCTATACTACGAGCTGTCTCACCTATGTACACTATATTTTTGTTTCTACATTGTCCTTCAGTACATCTTATGCTATACACTACATTTCTAGTTTTACAGTTAATATGGGGGCTTATTTTACAGGTTATACATTTCTTGTCTATACATGAGGGTCTTTGGAACGGGTATGTCTTGCTAATAAGTGTTTTTACGGAGGTACCTGGTCTTTCTACTATCTTAATATTGAGTTTATGTTTATTTAGGGCCCATCTAAATTTGTAGGCTAGTTCGCCTCTAGGGGTTGTATCGATGAACATTACACTCTGGTATTTATTGCTATCATACCATGAGTTTATTCTATTGGCCTTGTTCCTAGTTCTTTCTATTCTATTCCAAAATTTGCTCCTCTACAAGGGGCAGGTCCCATTTATGTCATTATTTACCTTTTTTTCCCATTTGGTTCTGGCTCCTCTATACACTCTGATTCTATCTCTCTGATTGTAGCCAGAGAACTGCATACGGTGGATGAAGTGTTGTATGTGTCTCTCTAGTTCTTCGGGGTTGCACATGCGGGACACATTTCTCATCACCCGTACCAAATCCGCAATCAGTATGTTGATTTTGGTATGGTCCGAAATGGCCGAATTTCGGTGGATCAGATGTTTGGAAGTCATGGGTTTGGCAAAATGGGAATGGAGGATTTGTTTTTGGTTGTTAATGGTATCTAACCAGAGCTCTGTGTCTAGTACAGGTAATCGATGGTTGGGGTGTCTACTTGGGTAGCCTATAGTAACTCTAATGCTCTGGTGGATGGAGTTTGTTATTTGCTGGATGCTTTCCATTGTGTTTTTCTCTAGTTCCTGACTGTTCTCTAGTGGGGGGTGTCTTAACTACGATGTTTATATCGTCTACGTAGCGGGAGTACATTATCAGGGTTAAGCTGTCTTCTAATTGTTCATTAAGTTTTTGTTTAAGTCTTCTGTCCCACCATACCATGAATAAGTTAGCTATGTCGCCTGCAATGCTAACACCAATGGCTGCTCCTTCCTCTTGGGCATATGTTTTACCATTAAATTTGAACATATGTTCCTTAAGGGTTAATTTTATGCTGGCCCCTACCGCATGTGCAATCATTTTCTTCAGTTCATCGTGGTTTTCGGGTGTCCGTATGGCTCTGGTCCACCCGTTCCATCTATCTGTGTGGGTTTTCTTGGCCATTGAGGTAATGGTAGGTGGTCTGCCTCTTGCTGGTCTTGTAGGGCACACGTTGCTAAGGTCATATGTGTTTAGGTAACTATTACTATGGATAAGCTCACTGGTATCAATCCCACGGAACTCAACCTTGCTCTCGCTGATCATTTCTACGCATTTCTCCACAGCAAAATCCACGTCAATAGATGGATACAGGGACACAACATCCATACTGCCTATTATGCAGTTTGTTAGGTACCCAGATCGGTTACTCACGCCGATTCTGCTGAGGAGGTCCTCCGTTCTGTCACATACATCTGGGGACATCTCAATGA
This sequence comes from Eledone cirrhosa, assembly GCA_964016885.1. Taxonomy (NCBI): domain Eukaryota; kingdom Metazoa; phylum Mollusca; class Cephalopoda; order Octopoda; family Eledonidae; genus Eledone; species Eledone cirrhosa. The sequence goes on from OZ024743.1 coordinate 60,179,947, forward strand.
TGGGGCGTATGATCAGGGAGAGGAAGTAGGACAGTCTGTAGTTACTAGCAAAGTTAGCTCCACAGACTGGCCGTGTTGGTGGTCCCGCGACAGGGTCACAGCCCGTTTTATGATCTTTTCGAAGCCCATACAACGCCGGCACAATTAAGGACAAAATGAAAACACACACACACATAGAACAAACAACCAACCAATAACATGTAAATAAATAAACAAATAGATAAATGAACACAAACACACAGAGACACCCGGATGTGGCGCATGCGCAAACTGAGCACACAACACACACAGAAACAAAATAACGTAGGACAGAAGAAAGGAAAGGCACAGAAACAAAGAAAGGAATCCCCAGTCACTGAAGAGGTCACAGAGTGTTGACGAAAGGACTATGACTATATATAAACAACTATCTGGTTGTGGAACCAACCAACCAACCAGAAATTTATAAATTTGTAGATTTGTAAATTTATAAATTTATAAATATATAATAAATTGAAGTGAAAGCAACTGTAGCGTGTGTTTCTTATTGGCAACATGACCCTCCCAAAGTATAACAATATCGGTTTCAACACCCGATTTCAGATAAGGAATCTTGCTAAACAAATTCAGAAACGAAATATATATATATAAATATATATATAAATATATATATATATATATATATATATATATATATATATATATATATATATATATATATATTGATTTTGTTATGCTTTGGGAGGGTCATGTTGCCAATAAGAAACACACGTACCAGTTGCTTTCACTCCAATTTATTATGAATTAAATTCATAAATTTAAGAATTTATGAATTTCCGGTTGGTTGGTAGGTTCCACAACCGGACGGTTGGTCGTATATTGTCAAAGTTATTTCGTCACACATTATGTGACCTCTTCAGTGACTGGGGATTATTTTCTTTGTGTTTGTGCCTCTCCTTTGTTCTGTCTTACGCCATCTTGTGTTTGTGTGTGTTGTGTGCTTAGTTTGCGCATGTGTTACATCCGGGTGTGTCTGTGTGTTTATATTTGTTTATTTATTTGTTTATTTACTAGTTACTGGTTGGTTGTTAGTTCTATGTGTGTGTGTGTGTTTTCATTTTGTCCTTAATTGTAAGTTGTGAAGTTGCTATTCCATTCATTTTTTCTATTTAATTTTGGTTGCAGTTCATTTATGTTTATTGCCTCTGTGATTTGTTTAAACATTGCGTTCTTTCTGTGTGTAGATTCTATTTTTATTTCTATGTTCTCTAATTTACCCTTATGTTCTATTTTAACATGCTGGAGGAGTACAGCTGATTCTTTTCTATCTTGAAGCGCTCGCCAGTGTTCATTTATCCGTTCTCCTATACTACGAGCTGTATCACCTATGTAGACTACATTCTTATCTCTATTTTGTCCTTCAGTGCATAAAAAATACAGACATCGCACGGCGTCATCCCAGTGGTATTATTTATAAAATGCAACACGTGGTTCGAATCATTCACAGATTTGCATTTGATGTGTAAACGCAGATGGTTGGATCTTCTCCTTTTGTGACCATCCCGAATTTGACCGCTGTGATTTACTGGTTAATTAGTGAAATATATTTTTTATTTAAAGAAATATATACAAAAGAGATTAATCATTTTAAAAGGTATCTATATTTGAAGTTCTAGTTAAACTTTAATTAGTTATATACCTAGCTATGTGTGTTTACACACTTTACAAATTATTCTCTGAGATTGTTCCATGTGTTTATTTTATATATATATGTGTCAATCTACTTCTAGTAGATATAAAATGCTCGGATCTATTCATTGGAATCTTTGAGCTTATTCTGCAGTAAATATGGTGCATGTCTCTCAGACATGACAACCTTAATTTAATTTTGGATATATATACGGCCCCTTGGTTGTAGAGCTAATTCAGTTGAATGGACTCGGCTGCTATTTCTAGCTGTCGATAATCCTATTCACGCCACTGGAATGACGCGGTGCGATGTCTGTATTTTTTATAAAATGCAACACCTTGTTCGACTCGTTCACAGATTTGCATTTGATGTGTAAACGCAGACGGTTGGATCTTCTCCTTTGGTGGCCATCCAGGATTTGACCGCTGTGATTTACTGGTTAATTGGTGAAATATATTTGTTTATTTAAAGAAATATATACAAAGGAGATTAATCATTTTAAAAGGTATCTATATTTGAAGTTCTAGTTAAACTTTAATTAGTTACCTACCTAGCTATGTGTGTTTACACACTTTACAAATTATTCCCTCAGATTGTTTCATGTGTTTATTTTATATATATATGTTTCAATCTACTTCTAGTTTATATATATATATATATAATTATATATAATGTGGGTGCATGTATGAGTGTGTAAGTTGTTGATGCGTCTATATACCGATGTAAGTGTGTAATTGGATGTACGTATAGATGCGCACATGTATGTTTATGTGTACGTGTATGTGCATATTTAAATGTGTGTGTACATGTCTATATATTTGTTTCCGTTATTAGATGTTTCATTTTTAATAGATATGAATTTCAAATATTATATCCAAAACATAACTAGTTCATGTGATGAACGACCTAGACGTCTGTGTAAGTATTGTCTACTTTCCTGAAACCATTGGTAATGGGATAACTATATTGTGTTGTTTATAATGTAATTAAATACCTCTGTACTATATATATATATATATATATATATATATATATATATATATATATATATATATGTTTATTTAGGTTTGTTGGTTCACCACTGGATAGAATTGGTCATTCCGTATGGTCAATATTGATGTAATAGTATGGAGAGTACTCAACGTAGTGCAGTTCACCCGTCTTCGTTTGTGTAGTTGGTGGTGCTAATACGGAGTTAATTATTATAAATAAAATAACAGGAGGCTGGACTGGTGTAAATCCTTGAAAAGTTTATTATACTATGATCATTTCAATGACCGGATTCCGTATGAATCCGGTGATATCATCAGGTATTCGAAATCAGGTAGTCGCTCTCAAGTGAGGGCGAGTGACCGAGGTGAAAGCAGCTAGTTGGTCAGTCGTCCTCTCTGTCTATGATTTCGGACCCATGGATTTTATATGTTACTTTGTTATATTTCGAAGACCTGATGATATCACCGGATTCATACGGAATCCGGTCATTGAAATCATCATAGTATAATAAACTTTTCAAGGATTTACACCAGTCCAGCCTCCTGTTATTTTATTTATATATATATATGTATATATATAGAGAGAGAGAGAATTCGCAAGAATCAAAGCTATGTTCAAAACATTTATTCACTTACAATTGTTTCATCCAAACCTAGTCTTGGCGTCTTTGGAGCATTTTTTAATGCTTGTACATATAATCGACCTCCTATCCAACGCAAGAGACATACAGATACATATATATTTATTGATGTACAGTAGAGTGATATATGTTATACTATACTATATTTGTATTGTAATTCAAATTTAAAATCAAAATTAAAATGCATGCGGCAGATAACACAGACAATGCAAGAAAATAGTCCAATAATCAGATCTAGTAGATAGTGTATGCGTTAGTCATATATAGAGTATGCAAGTGTGTCTCATTTATATAAGAGTATTGTGTGGCAAGGTATTACATGTAATACAAGCACTTTAAGCGGGTAAGCAAGAGTATTATGGTGGTTGTAATGGGAGGGTATTTTTTGTATAGATCAAATTAGTATGTGTGGAGAAAAAGAAAAAGAAAGTTATAGTTTTCACATCCACCACCATTTTCACATCCAGAAAAAGGAAGTTATAGTTTTCACATCCATCACATATGTTGCGATGTATTCGTATTGAATGTTTGATGTAGTAAAGGATTGTAACGTATTGAGTGACACTCAGTGTTATTTAATCCATATTTATAGAATAGATTCTTTCTGCTGCGAGAATTTACAGCGGTTTATTATCCGGAAGTAGGTATGCAATTAAGGGTAGTTAATGCGTAAGGAGAAGTAATTAGCTGATTCTCATAACTAAATTCATTGTTCTAACATACATTATATGGTAATTTTAAATACAGTCTACTCTATCATAATGTATTAAAGGTATCTATAGGAAGTTGATTACTCCTTATTGTATAGCGCTCTAATTGGATTTCCCACGCAAAGTGCTATATCTTTATATCAAATTCAGTTTAAATACAGTCTACTCTCAAAACATATCAAAGGTCCAATTAGAATTTTGTCTACATAACCCCTGGTAAGCTATGGAGCAGCGTACGGCTGTTTGCATGATAAAATTAGATACATCTCTTTGGTAAACAAATTCATCCCCCATATACAACGTCATTAATCTATCCATTAAGTTATAAATGCATATATAATTCATATATAATTCACTGCACCACATTACATATAAGTTACTCAAATCCCTTATATTAATAAATTAATCCTATATATATCCAATGTTATTACTCTATACATTTAATTATAAATGCATATACAATTCATTGTTGTATCCAGTATTTAAATTTTATATAGACTGTATTATATTTCAATCCTTATATAATTATAAGTAATTAAAAGTAATTATATTAAAAGTTGGTGTTTATAAGGATATTTCTAGGGTATAAATTTATAGATAGATAGAATAATTTGTGTCGAAGAAAGGGTGGATCAGAGAGTGTGGTGTAGTGGTGGAGGGCAAGCCCTTGAGGTGCAGTGTTAAAAGTGGTGATGAGTTCAAATCTGACATTGTTATATACTAGGTTTAACGCTTTGGAAGGAGTGTCGGAAGCGGTGCTGGCACGACGCAAACACCTCCGATTTTTTTTATTAAGGAGGTTAAGTTTCGAAAAGATTATAGTATGGGTCTCTAGTAGACAGAGGTTACAGAATTTATTAGGTGGCTTGTACGATGCCGCCCTACCTATCACTTCCCATTGAAGTGTATATGATCTATTCCTAGTTTGCAGATAGTGTATGTAGCTAGATAGTGAACTGGAGTTGGCTAGACTGTGTTTTTTGAAAGAATGGAGATGTGAGTTGTATCTCGTTTTGAAGCAGTTCGAAGTAGAGCCTATATAGGTTTCAGTAGAGTTGCTAGGTCTGACCGAGCATGAGTAAATGATGTCCTTGTTTAAGCAGTTTTTACCTAAAGGGCAGGTTCTATTAGATCTACGGTTACATTTATTGTGGATGTTAACCTGTCGGTTATTATGTTGAGTAGAAGTCTGGTTGTTAGGTATGGCATTATGGCTATGAATGTTGTCGCTCCTAATGCTATTGATTTCGTTAGTGTTATTACTATTATTACTATTGATATCAGGGTTTGTAGTTATTATGTTGTTTTGAAAGTTTACCCCCTACTGTGTTTTTGTTTGTTGAAAGTAAGTATTAATCTTTCTTTTATTGCTACTAACTATGTGGTATGCTATGTTAGGCATGGTAGAGTAGGATATTTTAATGGTGTTTTTATTTATAAGACTATGGTACTTGTGGCCAGATGGGAAGTTTTTTATCCAGAACAGATGTTCTTACATTGAGCTATATATCTTACTGGTAATAAGGTAGTAATAAATTACTGGCCTTCCCTGTTTATAGTTTAAAATATACATAACTATAAATAGTATCCTTAATATTATATATATATATATATATATATATATAAATATATATATATATATATATATATTTATATATATATATATATATGTGTGTGTGTGTGTGTATGTATACATATATGCATTTATGTTTATGTGTGTGCGTGTGTATGATTGTTTAATGTTTTCGGTTACAACATATATTGCCATATATAGCAAATGTGAAGAATTCAATGTTTTAACAGTGTACAAATATACTTGCCAGAATTGTAGAAATAGCATTTTATAAGAGTAGTCATAGTGATAGTATTTATGGCGACAGAATCAGATTTTAATTGAAGCATTTCGTGAAAAATTCAGCCATTTCTATTAATATAATTATTATAATTGTCATTATAATAGAACAAAATTTACATAAAATAATTACAATGTGTGATGCTGAAAGTATTCTATCTGCAGTGGATATTGTAACGTTCATTGATGGATTACAATACACGCTATGAGTTTCTAATATAACAAATATATATACAGCTGTTAATCATATGCTAGCGCGTGGCCACTTTCCATCCCACAATACCCTCTCACGATGCTATCACAGATGCAAGATGGTCGATTGCCAAAGATTCTTTTATATGCAGATTTAATCATATGCCTTGTAATAACATGATCAATAACGACTCCACTTCAACGACATTTTTCCTCTCAATATAACCCATATTTCTTGTGTCTGTAATGTGCTACCTAACGATGGAATATTCAGGAATTCGGGGAGAGCGTAAAGTGACACTAATTTTAAATATTCAACTGTCTTTTGTTGAAAGAGAATCTATGTAAAGTGGATTGCATCCATATGTATTAATATTCTGAATAGATATGGTGTTGTAGAAGTGAAAATGTAGATTTCATGATTCAACGAGTGATGTAGAGACAGAGGAAGAGGGCGGACAGATATGAAGGATGTGGTAGATTCTATGAATATGAAACTTGATATCATGTCTAAACATTTATAGTGTGATTTACTCCTTCATATATACGTGTATTAGAAATCTGTCGCCGTCATCGTTGCGAGTCGATATATATGTAAGTGTGGTTGTGTTATGTGTGTGTGTATGTGCCTGTATATTTTATTTTATTTTAAAATATTTTCACAAGTGAATTAATGGCTTTTAATTGTATTATGTTTTAATTACCCTATGTAATTCTATACATATGTCTCTATATATGTTCAGTGAATGCGTAATATATGTATATAATATTTTATTTACTGTTTACTTTGTTCCCCAATATTGAATGACACGATACGCACTCAAAATCACATACTCACCAAACAAGTTTCGGTCATTCAAACTATATCAAATAATCTTGGTTTTATATGCATATTTAATTGGATATAGCCGCGATTTGGCAGACATTAGAACATCGGATATGACCCTTCATAATATTCCGCCGGGCTCTCTGTGTTCTAAATTCAACCCTCAACCAGGTCTTTTAAGATTTCTTGATAGGAAAATAAAGCACCAGGCCAGTACTATTGTCTATTCCCCCTCTATATCTCAGTCTGACGTTATCTTTCTCTTAAAGAAATTGGTTGTTCAAACACAAAGATTGATTTGCTTCACCAGGTTTAATTTCCCATGTTATGCTGGAGGTTATGACGTCGCAGAGGAGTTTCGTAAGACGTTCAACCCTTATGGATGGATAGGATGCATGTATATTTGTATGTATGTATGTATCTACACACGTATATATGTGAATGTATGTCTGTATGCATGTTATTCGTTGTGTCAGTATAGCTATATGTTTTACTATTTCTGCATAGACATACATATATTGACTGTCTATATATGTTGATGGCACTCCGTTGCTCACGACGATGAGTGTTCCAGTTTAACGAACAACAAAACAGTCGGTGTGATTCAATCAGGCAGTATGTGATAAGGCCTGCACATCGAATTTACTAGTACAACTCATTCTGCCAGTAATCGAACTCTCGATCATTAGCCGAACGCCCTAAAATCATCACAAGATCTCATATTGTTTGTATATTTCCTCCATTTTTTGTATGACCTTCTAGATTTTTATCTGTAAATTATGAGATTCACACTATAACCAAGATTTCTTGAATTCTTTTTCGATAACTCTAATTTAAACCGTTTGTACCGTAATTCACACGAAACCTTCACTGGTGGTTTTCAAATACTAAATTTATTCCATTCCACTTCAAGTTATATAATGTGAAGGTACATGCTTACACTGATTATAATGTTGTACCCATCGCCATAAGCTCTTAGGATGGATCCCTCGACAAGGCAGCAAGTTGTATTCTTGAGCAAAATGATTTGCTCCTTCAGTCGGGAGTTGTGACCACCACATAGTATCAGCAGTTGAAAGATCAATCAAAGACATTATTTTCTTATTTCAATATACTGTTATTGTGATTACTTTTTGTAGTTTTAAATTTCTTATACGTTAGATGAGTTCTACTACCAATCAATGGTTAATCAATTGGTTTATTAATTGTGAAAGTCGTTCGTTACAGCTTTTAATATTATTACTTACTATTTAACTTATACAACTCTTCATCTTCCACACTTCAAATTTACCTTTTCTTTTCGCCTCTCAGCAGGGCATTGCGATTTAATTTCTTTGTGCAAAATCCCCCTTTCTTTTTCTTCATGACACTTCACAACAGAATTGTTTTACGTTTTTTTAGTCATTTAAATTAATGCATCGATATCCCTGAGATTTTCCCACATTTCTACATCTACTCTGTCCCGAAACATGTGTGGAATTTACCAAAACACCATACACATCAGACACACACATACATGCATACATACATGCATACATGCATATATATAAATGCATGCATGCATACATGCGTACATACATAATTATTTATTTAATTGTTATAAAATGGCGAAAAATATCTTCCGTTGGCTATATGAACAGAATGAAGCTTCACTGGGACGAAATTCATCAAGAGCTAAATCATTTCACAGCCAAACAATTACGCCAACAAGCGACGTTTGTTGAATGTGAAAATAAGATAAATATTAGTAATTGTAAGTCCCCCACAACAAACATGGAATCAACAACACGTTCTACAGGTCGCCGTGCTATTAAATTTCCTATCAGCCAGGTCGAACAGTCCTTTGAAAAACTATGCCTGTAAGAAATTTCACACCACGTGTACCATCTGAGTCTACCACGACTGTTGTGGAAAACACCATCGATAATAATGATTTCTTATATAGGCACAAGGCCAGTTATTTGGGGGGAGAGGAAAGTCGATTAAATCGACCACAGTACGTCACTGGTGCTTTATCTTATTGACCCCGTAAGAATGAAAGGCACAGTTAATCTAGGCGGGATTTGAACTCAGACCGTAAAGGAGAGTAATTCTATGCTGCAAAGCTTGGTGTCCGACTCTACCGATACTCTCAATCCACCACCCTTAATACTATCGATAATAATAATAATCAAATGTATAAACCATTGAAAATTTCCCCCAACGAAATCTTCCAGAGAGAAATTAATTCATGAATAAACATTTCTCTTTCTGAACGTAATAAAACAACAATACTAAATAAAATAAAACCAAATAATGAAATCTTACGTGCTATTGACGAAATAGGGGATGAATATTTACGACGAAGTAATACCCCCACATTTTAGCAAATCAACGCCTGTTTATATCCCATAGCAACGACAGTGAAGCATTATCTTAGTGATAGCAGAGATATTAACAAGAACAAAACACTACCAGAAATACAAACATATATAACTAAAATAGAAAAGAGATGCTGAAAAATATGGGGTGAAAAGAAAAATTACAAACAAGATGCAGTGTGGCTAACAGAAATCCAAAAGAACTATTGCTCCTACGCTACAACAAAAACATACGCGATAAATAAGGATAACCTTGAGACTGTGATAGGAAAACTCCAAGATTAGAAAACACCAGGAGGAGACTTGATTGTCGGCTATTGGTACAAAAAACTGATATTCTATCGGATGTATCTTATCGAACTCTACCAACAGGTTCTCAAGGGAGATACACGTGTATCGGAATGGTTGACGTTAGCACAAAAAATACTGGTCCCCAAGAACAAAGACACAGACTTGGCAAAAAACTATCGACCCATTTCATGCCAGAATCTGATTATAACCTGTATACAGCCAGCCTGAACCTATTTCTCCCAGATCACTGTGAAAATAAGATAATCACAGATGAACAAGCAGCTGGAAAGAAAGGTATTTGCGGGGTATGCTAAACAACTCCTAATCAAAAAAACTGGGATGTCAGAGGTGCAACAACTTAGGAGGAATATAGCTACTGTCTGGCTGGACTACAGGAAAGCATTCGATTCTGATCCCCACTCTTGGATGTTAGAGGCCTTCCGACTTGCTAAAATCCCAGACATTATTATCAGATCCTTAGAGAAGTTATCTTCTTCTTGCGCTATTATCCTAAGGTTAAAGACAGAGAAAGGGAACTCTATTTTCACTGATAAAATAGAATATCACAGGGGTATATTTCAAGGAGACAGTCTCTCTGTGATATTATTTATCCTGTCATTAAACCCCTTGTCCTTTTTGCTCAAAAAATGTGAAGGATACATCATTGGCTCAGAGGAGGACATAAATACGACCTTAAACCATAATTTCTTTGTGGATGATCTACTACTCTATGCCAAGAACATAATTAGGAGGAAGAAAAATCTTGACCCGGTTACAACATTCTCAAAGGATATAGGAATAGAGTTTGGCCAAGATAAATGCTCATATATGACTGTAAACCCAGGGTAAAACTACAACACAATCTAACAACATTGTCATCAATGGCCTAACTGCTTCACCGATATTTGATGGGTACTGCTATAGATACCTGGGGATAGATGACAATATATCCTATAATGGTATTTGTAATAAGGAACGTGTAACCGGGGAATATTACACCCGATTAAGATAAATATGGTCATCAGAACTCTCAGCGCACTGTAAAACAGTGGCTCTTCATGTGTTTGCTGTGCCTGTCCTAACACCATCTTTTGGAATACTCGATTGGACGATAGACGAAATCCGATCAATTCATGTTAGGACTCGAGAAATACTAAACAACACCGGACATTTCCACATCAACAGTGACATAGACCGCCTTTACTTGAAACGTATACAGGGAAGAAGAGGTCTAACATCAGTTCAGACAGCATTAGAATGTCGCATGATATCCCTCCGACAACACCTACGAACCTCAAAGCGTAGGAGCCCATCTATCGAGCAAGTTTATCTGCATGAGACAGATAAAATCATGAGAGTTGGGAAGGAACTCCTTGAAATATATTCCCTGCATTATAGTAAAAAACTCACACGCAGAGAAATTGTCTAGAAATATCGCAGCAAATCCATGGATAAAAGACTGCATGATTATCTGCAAAAAATCATGCATGGATATGTTGCCAGGAAGCTGCAGAGTGAGAGTAATATAGATAAGGAAAGTAGTCTATCTTGGACCAACAATCGCTATATTGGCTCCCACTTTGAAGAAGGATACGCTTTTGCAATCCAAGAACAGGAAATCAACACAAAATACCTGATTCACAAAAGAGATAAGGATGCAGGCAAAACACCTAAATGTGAAAAATGCAAACTCTGCAGAATTAATATCGAAGATAGCCCTGATAATATATACATTAAAAGCTACAGCAATGTGGAAGACATCCATAATATGAAAGAGTACTGGTGGAATGTTCCAGTAAAAACCCCCAATAAAATGCAGGCTTAATAGACCAGATATAATGATATGAGATAGGGAAAAGAAGGCATGCAATGCTGTCCAAGGGGCGGTACATCTTGGCAGCTTGTTTCTCGCAAATTATTTCTACCAGTCGACTGGCGCAACATATACACTTACTCAAGAGCACAACGTGCCACTTAGTCTGGGAATCGAACTCTCGACTTTACGATGGCGAACCCAATTCCACTAGGTCGCGCAAAAATAAAATGATTGGCCAACTGTCAAGTTAGAGTATAAAGTGGGTGGAGCGTCAGTATTTTGTCGCCGTGGTTTATTTTAGAATGTAACTGGTTCTCTTTGACAATTTTTGTGAAAATCTATTGTGAAGTAGATTGAGAAGGGAAGATTGTGGGTAAAATGGTGGGTAACATTATATTTAAGTAAATTATGATGAAAATCTAAGTAAATTGATTGAGAAATTTAGGGCAAAATGTAAAAGTGGGTAAAAGTGGTGGGGTGGGGTTGAATAATGGTTTGCGGGCAAATTGGTGGGATATTGATGGATTGTGGTTCACATTTCGGCTAACAAATATTTTATGTGTAAGATGGAGGATAAAATGGTGGGTATGGAATAGATGTTGGAAAGTGAAGAGTAAATAAAGGAATTTACTTAAATAAGAGATTGCGGGTAAAACAGTGTGTAAAATAGTGGGTGAATAATAGAATGTTTGAAATTTGTTTTTAAGTATGAGATTGAGGGTATAATGGTGGGTAAATGGATTGTGGGTCAAGTTGTGGGTATACAATGAAATCTAGATCAAATCATTAGTAAATAATGATTTGTGGTTCAAACGGTAGGTCAAATAAGGGATTGTAGGGAAAATATTGAGTAAATACAGTATCGCGGGATTGTGAGGCACATGCTGGGTATATGGGTTTTGGGTAAATAATGAGTCAAATGTGGGTATATAGTTGATTGTGGATAAAAGGTGGGAAAATAATGGATTGTCGGTAAAATGGTGGACAAATAAAGGATTGTCGGTAAAAAGATGGGTAAATAATGGATTGTGGGTATATAATGAATTGCGTGTCAAACAGTTATATATAATGAATTATGGGTGAAGTCATTGGTAAATAACGAATTTTTTATTTAATTTGGGGAAAATGGTGGATAAATAATGAATTTTGAGTCAAACATTGAGACAATGGTGTATTGTGAGTTAAAAGGTGGATAAATAATGAATTGTTGGTCAAATGCAATGTGCAGATGACATGGTGTTACTTAACTCGACAGAAGCTGATCTCCGATTTGCACTTGATTAGTTTGATGGCGATTACTGCATGGCTGGAATGAAAACCAGTGCCGTGAAAACTAAGACACTCGTCCTCTCAAGGAAGCCTAGGCATTGCATTCTACAGGTTAATTGAGTTTCAGTGAAGCAGTTAGAGAACTTTAAGTATCTACGAGGTCGTGTTCAAGAGTGGTGGATCCCAGAAGTCTGAATTAAGAGCAAGATTGCAGGAGTTGGTGCGATGTTCATCATTCTCTGCTAGGTGTAAAAGCCAAACTCGCTTCAATTCAGTGTTTCTGCCAACCTTTACATATGGTCATCAATCTTGGGTAATGACCGAAACAATATGATCACGAATACACGCGGGCGAAATAGCGTTTCTCCGAAGAGTCTTTGGAGTAAGGTTACCCGTTAGAGAATGGAGTTCAGAAATCAGAGTCAAACCAGGTACAGCCGCTACTGCTCCGAATTGAAAGATCAAAGCTCAGATACTATGGGCATGTAGTTAGAATGTTTCAGGAAATAGTCGCTGGACAGATTTTATGACCAAAACCAACTGGCAGGTGACACAGGATAGACTCCAGGCAATATGGTTAGATAACTCCATGGGCTTCACTGGTTTTGCTTGGGGTTCCAGCCGGATCTGTTTGAGTCAGTAGCTTCTGGCAGGACCCGCTGGAAGGTGTGTTTGAGAACCTGCCCCCACAACACTCTCAGGTTTAATTGGGTGAATAAGAAGGGTCAAATTGTGAGTAAAAAACGGACTGTGGGTAAAATGATGCGTTAATAATGGATTCTATATAAAATGATGAATAAATAATGAAATGTGGGTGACATTTTTTATAAAATGGTGTGAGACTGAACTCTGTGTAAATGAATGATTGTGGGTCAAAATATGTGTACATAATGGATTTTGGCTACATTGGTTGTTAGATAATGGATTGCAAGTAAAATAGTGGGCAATGATACATTATTGGTATTTAATGTACTATGGATCAAATTGTTAGTAAATAATGAATTGTGGGTCAAATGCTGGGTGAATAGGGGTTTGTTGGCAAAATGCTAGGTAAATAAATGATGTGGGTAAAATGGTGGGTAAATAATGGAGTGTGGGTATAATGGTGGATAAATAAAAGATTGTGGGCAAAATGGAGTGTAATTAATGGAATGTGGGTAAATGGTGTGTAATATAATGAAATGGGGATAAAAAGTGTCTAAATAGTGGTTGTAGGTACATTGGTGTGTATATAATGGAGAGTAGGTAATAGGTGGGTACTTAATTAAACGTGGGTAAATGATTTATTGTGTGTCATATCATGGATTGTCGGTCAAATGCGTCTAAATAATTGAGTGGTGTGTAAATAATTGAACGTGGGTAAACGGCGGGTAAAAATGTGGGTAAAAAAGGATTATGGTTACATAGGTGGGTACATGTTTGATTGTGCTTAAAATGTTGGATAATAGAATGAAATGTGGATCAAAATGCGTCTAAATATCGTATTATAGATACAAGGGTTTGTAAATGATGTAGTATGGGTACCATATGGGTAAATAAAAGAGTATTGGTAAAAAGTGGGTAAATAATGGAATATGGGTAACATTGTGGATAATATAATAAAATGTGGGTATGTAGGTATACTGGTTTGTAAATAATGAGGTGTATGTAGAATGGTGGTTCGATAAAAGATGTGGGTAATATTGTGTGTAAATAAGGGAATGTGGAGAAATGGTGGGTAATATAACGAAATGTGGGTCAAATGTAACTAATTAATGGTTTGTAAGTACACTGTTTTTTTTTAATAATGGATGATGGGTAAAAATAGGGGGTAAATAATGAAGAATGGGTAAAGTGATGAGTAAATAATGGTTTGTAAGTAAAATGGTGGGTAAGATAATGAATAAATGATAGCATAATGAATTAATGGTAACGTAATGATTAAATGTGTCTAAATAATGGATTGTGTGTGAATAATAGATTGTAGGTCAAATGTGGGTAAATAAAAATATGTTGGTAACATGGTGGGTAAATAATGGAATGTGGTTAAATTATGGGTAATATAATGAAATGCGTATCAAATGTGTCCAATTAATGGATTGTATGTACACTTGTGTGTAAATAATGGAGCGTGGGTAAGATAAAAATTCGCGGATAAAATGCTATGTAAATAATATAATGGAGGTAAACAGGAGCGTAATGTAATGGACACGCTATAGTAAAATCATCGGTTCTGTACCTGCCCTGGGCGGCTCATTCTGTTCTTCAGCAAGAAGCATAATTTTACTTTACTTTTCATGATAGGGTTGAAGCCTACAATTATCACCAGACATTAAAACAAAGTTGTATAAAAGTGAGCTGGAAATGTTATTTTATTCAAACTCTCGTAGAAAAATACTTCATATAATATGAGGAAACCCCCTGTGCCCAGAAGCAACACACGCAAGTAATTATTACCAAACTTCGGCAACATTCAAAGAAATATATAAAATTAGGTTTCATTCCTTCGATCAATAATGAGAAAATACATGTGTTTGTTATGCGAAACGATATTTAGAAATCATGCAATGAAGTCATTGCATACAAATATCTAAAACAAATATTTACAATTTGATTGAAAAATTCAGGATTATCTGACCTCACTATTTTAGAGTTAAAAGGAAAATGAAGGGGTTTTTATTACAGAGTATCTTTTAACACATAACTTATTTAATATAGCTTCTCAGTTACAATGCAGTAAATACTTTATTTTTGAAACTGTAGATATGTGAGATTGTATTTGCTGTGCTTACGGATCAAATCACGTCGAAACCAACTTTGCTATTCATTCTTTCCATGTTTATAAAATAATTTATCCTGGACAGGTCAACGTTTCATGGTTTTAATATTTTCATGGCCTATATAAATTAAGGCAGAACCAGTAAAAATGTATAGTGGATTAATTTCTCTTTGCAAAATAATTTACATTTGAAATAATTTATATATTTGAGGATAGTCTCTTAACGTTGCGATAAATGCTTCTTCCGCCTTTTTTGTCCAGATTGCGATGACAAACCGAGGGATAGATTAATTCTTCAACAGATGTAGACCATAATGGAATTTGAACTCAGAAAACGAAGAGTCACAATATATTGTATTCAACAGTAACAAATAAGTATGAATTCTATCTTAGTGTATATTGAAACATCAACTTTAATCGAATATGATGGTCGAACACTGAGCTGATCGATATCCAAACAATTGTAATATGCAATTAAGTTCATTTATGGTGCTGACATGACTTCATTCCTGCTTAAATCTATAAATGTATAGTTAATAAATGAAACAAAACATAACACAGGAGGCATAATTACACAGCTATATTTAGTTCACGCTTGGATGAAGTGGAGTAAGATTCAACATTTCGAACAGAAGTCTTTATTTAGGAAAGGTCGGGTAAGGAGAGAACAGATAAACAAATAAGTAATGTGCGAAGGTATATAAATAAGTAAAGGAAGGTATATAAATATACTAGGCTACCCTTGACCCCGTTGGGTAACGTTCACTTAAACATATCTTATTTAATCATGTTCCCTTAAAAACTTAAAAATAATGTTTACACCTCTCTCTCTCTCTCTCTCTCTCTCTCTCTCTCTCTCTCTCTCTCTCTCTCTCTCTCTCTCTCTCTCTTCCATCTTCCTTTTCTGTCTCATTCTCTCTCTCATTCTATGTCTCGCTTTCTTTCTACTCTGTCACAGCCACTATCTCTGTCCATCCATCTTTCTCTCTCTGCCTCTATTTATGAAGGTACCGAGGAAAACTCCGTATATCGAAAGCCCATCCTCCGGTTTAAACGAAACTTGTTTTAATCCATTTGTATTCCCATTTCAGGGGCAAATTCCTTTCAAAATATTCTCCCGTTATGCGCCGTTTTGGCTGTATTTAATTACAAACAAGATACATTCACAGAGTTTTAGTCGTATACTAGAC